>JAESUZ010004656.1:600000-937417 GCA_017311185.1 Proteles cristata cristata | reverse complement strand
GGGGTGCCTGAGTGGCTCACTCACTTAAGCGTCCGACTTCGGCTCTGGTCCTGATCTCATGGTTCATGGGATCGAACCCCACTTCAGGCTCTGTGCTGATAGCTTGGAGCCTGAAGACTGCTTGGGATTCTGTGTCTCCCTCTCTCTGCCTGTCCCCTGCTTACACTCTGCCTCTCAAAAGTGAATAAACATTAAAATAAAAAAAAAAAGGAAGTGGGTACCTGTACATGCTAATGAAAGGATGTCATAGAACTGAGGGTTACAGGGAAAGGCCAAGACTAGCGCCACCTCAGGCCTGTCTTGGTTATGCTAGACAAGGCGGGCCTCACAGATAGACAGACAGTGACAGGAGGTGTGCAGTGGGCGTGGAGCCCCCACGCTCACATCATCCCCTGCCCAGGGCACCTGGGGTCCACCTCAGCCCTCTGCTCTGCCCACTCTCCCCCTCGTCCTGGACAGCTGTGTTCACTCTTCTGGCTGCAACCACCATCCATTCGGCAGTGACAGCTAAATCCACGTTTGCACACCAGGCCCCCTCCACAGCTCCAGGCTTCCAACTTGCTTCCTCTTGGCTGGCAGTGCTTCACATCATCTCAATCAAAAACGGCAAGAACTGAACTCCTTACCCTCTTCCACCCCAATCCTGTGCCTCCTCCCATGTTAAAAGAAACACAACCCTCAAATCCCGAAAACCAGAAATCAGGGGGTCATTTTTAGACCCTCCTTTCTCCTTTACTCCTCAGGTCCTACTGATTCCATTATTCCCTTATACTTGCACCTGGTTTTCATTGATAGTGGGGACTCTCAGTGGGAGGGTCTCACCTTCATTGGGCATTCTGGAAATCATAGTGGGGGTTTTTGGCTCCTGTTACTGTTTCTGGGTCTCTGGGAGAGATTCAGACGGCCCTTTCCACTTACTGAAGTAAAATGTAATTCATTTTAACTGAGAGCTGAGTGTTTTCAATATCAAACATTCTGAGTATGAGACTTAAAATCATTAAAACTCTATATGAGGGGAATCATTGGCTTTAAACCTACCTTTCAAGTCTCATGGTTTTAATCAAGTAATTTGAAGCTCGGGAACAAAGGATGGTGTTAGTTTGGAGAATTTCCTTTATTTCAGTAACCACAAAGTCGGACTATCCTGTCCTACAGCAGATCAAAGCCGGTGTAATCCAGTCTTAACACTATTGTTCAGTTCACAGTGTCCAAAGGTGCTCCAAAGAAACATGGAATATCAACAATAGAAAGTTACCAGGCCTGCGGCTGAACACATGAGGTTGCAGGCTAAGGAGCTGGTGGCAGCAGCGTGACTGAACCAGACTTTGGCCTCTGAGGAGAACATACATCCCAGGAGCTGCAGAGCCCTCTACCAAGTGTTACCCTCTATTTCTCATCCATTATTTCCTTCCACTTCCACCCCTGCCTGCAGCTGAGGAAGGGCAGAGAGAATAGCAGAAAGCTTTGGGTGCAAACTGCAGTTTACCTGCTTCTCAGCCCTATGATGAGTATTCCTCCCCTTGTGGAGGAATCCATCCATTCCTTGTGGATGACCCATCAGCCCCCCAGCCTTCCAGTTCCTTGACCTGCTCAATATCATCCCCCTTAAGCTTAATTCCCCTTTAGCCACTCGCTCTGGGGCCACATTCCAGAACTTGTCATTACCTGGGACCACATCACCTCCAAAGACTTAAACTCCACATCCCGGTTTCCCATCTCAACTCTTTATTCCTGTTTTCTCACCCACTAACTCCAAATAAACCTCCTTTATCCGCACAACATATGCTCCTTGATGTCATCCAGCCCTCTGGGCCTTCCCTCAGCCCTTCCATCTGTCAATTCCATTCTGAATTTATTCTCTTCCCTGCCCAGACCAGGTCTTGCCATCAAGCACAGGAACCTTCTAGTCTCTGCTTCTTTGTACTCAGTACCCAGCTACCTCACAAAACTGCAACTCTGAATCCCTCCAGCTATTATGCTTTCCATTTCTAGTTGCATGTCGCTCAACACAGCTGGAGGAGATCATATCACTAACTGCACTGATGCAACAAGTAAATGGTTTCCAGCCTGAGCAGTGTCACCCCAGGACAACCCTTATTCTTTCCTTTGATCAGCTTTCATGCCCATTTCCTTTTCTAATAATTCCAAGTCTTCTTTCAGGCTCATACCAAACTCCTGCCAGCAGATGATGACAAGGTCTGTTATTACATAATTGAATTAAAGGCTACTGGCTGGAACTCCCCCTACTTCCTATGGGCCCTTTCCTACTCCCATCCTTCCTTTCAATCAAGGTCAAAGGCAGAGGTACACACCTGAGATATGAAATGAAGGTGGTCACTGCCCTCAAGGTTCTTATATTTCGGAGGCAGCTATATATGCAAGCATGACTTATGATAGAAGCATGGTGTAACTGAAGTACACTTGGCCCTTAAACAACACAGGGGTTAGGGGTTCTGACCCACCTCCAAAGTGAAAATCTGTGTACAACTTTGCTCAAAAACTTAACTACTAATAGCCTATTATTGAACAGAAACCTTACTGATACATCAACAATCAACACATATGTTGTATATCATATGTATTATACACTATATTTATTTTATAATAAAAGAAGCTAAAGAAAAATGTTATTAAGGAAATCATAGAAGAGAAAATACACTTACAGTACTCTAATATATTTATTAACAAATCCACATATAAGTGGACTCTTGCATTCAAACTTGTGTTGTTCAAGGGTCAACTGTACATGAAAATGCAGTGAACATCCAGAAGAGGAAGCATCTGAGACTCTAGTGGGAGATTATTAGACAAAATTCACAGCTGAGGCTTCTGAGCTGTGATTCATCATTTCCCTCTCCACTTTCTTCTTAATGGCACTGTTATTTTTCCCCATTTAAAGGAATTGTGGTAAAATAGACATAACATAAAATTGATCATCTTAACCATTTTTAAGCGCACAGTTCAGTGGCATTAAGTACATTCACATTGCTGTGCGACCATCATCACCATCATCTTCAGAACTGTTTTCCATCCTCAAAATGGCAATTCTGTACCAATTGATAATTGTACTTCTATCTTTTTTTTTTTAACCCAAGCCAGAGAGACTCTGGGTGACACCCTAGATTCCTCCTTTTCCCTTAGATTCCCTTTAAATCCAGCACCTGGCCAACTGATTTCACCTTCTACATATCTCCTATGTACAGTGTCAGTAGCTTGCTTTCCTTTTTCCTGTTGCTGAACGACAAACACCGGAATTCTGGATCCCAATGTTATGCACATTTTACTTCCCATTGCTCATCCTCCTATACTCTGGGTGGGACCACTCAAGAGCCCAGGTGCCATTCCACATCTCTGTGCTGTCTCCCAGTTTGAACTGAAGTTCTTTTCCTTGTCCATGTGAAACACCAACCATGGACAAGTTTAGCTTCCCCTCTTCCCTGCAGCATGCCCTGCTCCCCATCCCCACTTCCTCAATCCTTTAGATAATATGGATAACATTTCCTAGTGGGTACTTTCATTATACTCTTATTATATTTTATTCTTTATCACAGTGTACTGTAATTACCTATTTCCCCTTGTCTGAAGGGCAAGTACCTTGTCTATCCATTGCTGTACAGCACTTGGCACCAAGGTTGCCATATACTGCTGTTCAGGCTGTGCCCTGAGGTGGTCAGCAGTGGCTGAGATCCAGCCTACCTTTTACTTGCCAAGCTCTAGGCCCTGCCCAGAGAAAGGAGTGCCTTCTTCTAATGTGCATAAAGGCACCATATGAGATCATGGTGACTCTACCTGTCACACAGTAAGGGTTTGATTAGTGTTAGTATCCTCTCTCTCATTTCTTCACTCCTCAATCAGCCAACACCACTGCTCTTAGAGAGTGGCCAAGCATCATCCCAGTCTCCAGATTCCTGTCTCTTCTGGAGCTATGAAAAGTAAGGAGGCCTCAAGGGACATCTTTCTTGGGAGGAGAACTCCCTATGTCTCCCCTTCTATAGAGACTTTGGTTTGAGGATAAGGTAGTTGCTGTTAAAACTAAACACAGTACATCACAGCCTTTAAAGGATTAAGTAGCATTTAAAAATTTTAAATCTACAGAATACATGGGGCTCTTCTGGTTAAGGGACGGCAAACACAAGCAGAGAAGCCACCTTTCCCCTGTCCTTGACCATAGGAGACATCGCCAATCAATTACAACACTCTCATAAGCTTGGGATGTCTCAGAATCCTTAGCAGGGCATTAGCTGTTAGAATTGATATTTAAAAGAAAACTTATTTTTTGCTTTTCCTGTCTGCACCTGCAGAGAAGCAGGGCTTTTGGAGAGGTATCCCACCTCTAACTGTGGGGCTTTCCTTGGACTGGTGACCTCGGTCTGGCACTGGACAGTGGAAGTTCCCTCCGGGTTAGGCGGTACCCCAGGGGCGCGGTCGGCATCAGGAGGAACCAGTCCCCTGCCCTGAAGTGCCGTGGCTTGTGGGATTGCAATTTGGGTAGCATCATTAACACGCATGGAGTGAGAGCTTGGAACATGGCTGGGCGTGAGGAACGGGAGACGGCCCGCCTCATCTGCGCCTGTGGCACAGGCTACTTCAAGGAACAAACCTAAAGCGCACATGGGGGAGAGTCCAAAACATCACTACAAGTAGAGAAATAAAATAACCAAAGTCATAAGAGAGACCAAGGGACACCCTTCAAAGAACACTTCCTGAACGGCCAGGCCCTGGACAGTGTATGAGCCTCCTTTAATATTAGTATAGCAGTACTCACAGGGGTAGAACACATCACAAGCTTTTTAAAACTAACAAGAGAAAGAAAGCTAGCCAAAATGATGAAACGGAAGAACTCTCCTCTAAAGAAATTCGAGCGAGAAATAGCTAGAGAACTGCTCAAAACTGATCTAAGCAACATAACTGACCAAGAATTTAGAATAATACTCATAAAATTACTCACTGGGCTTCAAAAGGGCTTGGATGACATCCGAGCCATTATTGTTGCAAATACTGATGAACTAAAAAATGCAACACAAAATAAAATGGAGTCGTTGGCTACTACACAGATTGAAAAGGCAGAAAAAAATAAGTGAATTAGAAGATACAATTATAGAGAAAGAGGAAGCTGAGAAAAAGAGAGAGAAATTGGTCCAGGAACATGAAAGGAGAGTTCGAAAGCTGAGTGATACAATCAAATGGAAGAATATCCATATCATAGGAATTCCAGAAGAAGAGAGAAAGAAAGGAGCAGAAGGTATACTTGAACAAATCATACCTGAGAACTTCCCCAACCTGGGAAAGGAAACAGATATTGAAATCCAAGAGGCACAGAGAGCTACCCACAGATGTAAACTGAATCAATCTTCTGCATGACATATAGTGAAACTGGCAAAATACGAGGGCAAAGAGAGAATTCTGAAAGCAGTTAGGGATAAAGGGCCCCAACATACAAAAGGAGACATATCAGGGTAGTAGCAGACCTATCTACTGACACTTGGAAGGCCAGAAAGGAAGGGCAGGAAATCTTCAGTGTGATGAACAGGAAAAATATACAGCCAAGAAGCCTTTATCCAGCAAGCCTATCATTCAGAATTGAAGGAGAGATCAAGGTTTCCCCAAACAAAAAATGGAGGAATTCATCACCACTAAACCAGCCCTACAAGAGATCCTAAGAGGGACTCTATGAGGGAAATGTTGCAAGGAACACAAAGTCCCAGAGACACCACTACAAGCATGAATCTAACAGAGAACACAATGACTCTAAACCCATATTTTTCAATAATAATACTGAATGTAAATGGACTAAATGCTCCAATCAAAAGACATAGAGTAGCAGAATGGATTAAAAAAATGAGATCCATCTATTTGCTGTCTACAAGAGACCCATTTTAGACCTGAGGACACATTCAGATTGAAAGTGAGGAGATGGGAAAACATCTATCATGCTACTGGACATCAAAAAGAAAGCTCGAGTAGCCATATTTATATCGGACAAACTGGACTTAAAAATAAAAAATAAAGGCAGTAACAAGAGATGAAGAAGGGCATTATATAATAATTTCAGAGTCTATCCATCAGGAAGAGCTAACGAGTATAAATGTCTATGCACTGAATTCAGAAACACCCAAATACATAAAACAATCACAAACATTGATAAGAATTGCTAATAGCCATATATGGAAAGAGCCTAAGTGTCCATAAACTGATGAATGGATCAAGAAAATGCAGTTTACATATACAATGGAATACTACATGGCAATGATAAAGAATGAAATCTGCCATTTGTAGCAACGTGGATGGAACTCAAGGGTATTATTCTAAGTGAAATAAGTCAGGCAGAGAAAGATACCATATGTTTTCACTCATGTGGAACTGGAGAGACTTAACAGAGGACCATAGGGGAGGGGAAGGAGAAAAAACAGTTGGGGAGAGGGAGGGAGGCAAACCATGAGAGACTCTTGAATACTGAGAACAAACTGAGGACTGATGGGAGAAGGAGGAAGGGAAAGGGGGTTGTTGGCATGGGGAAGGACACTTGCTGGGATGAGCACTGGGTGTTATATGGAAACCAACTTGACAATAAACTATATTAAAAATATATATATATAAAAAGAAAACTTATTTTTTATCTTCCACCTAACCCAACTCCATATTTTAGGAATACAGTTAGTGAAGACCTCTGTCCTCCATGACCCTGATTCCCCAAACCTGTCCTGGGGACATGTCTAGTTAAACTTGCCCTTGAATGATACCCATCTATCATTTCATGAACTTTCCTAAATGGCCTCTTTCCAGGAAGCCTTTCCATACCAGTTCCATTCTTTTTTTTTTTTAATGTTTATTTATTTTTGAGAGAGAGTGAGCAAGCGAGCATGAGTGTGGGAGGAGTAGAGAGACAGGGAGACATAGAATCCAAAGCAGGGCCAGGCTCTGAGCTGTCAGCACAGACCTCAATGTGGGGTCCGAACCCACAAACTGCAAGATCATGATCTGAGCCGAAGTCAGAGCTTAACTGACTGAGCCACCCAGGCACCCCAGCAGTTCCATTCTTTGGAATCAATCTCTAGACACCCTAATACTAAAGATCTTAGCATGCTTAACTTCAGAGAGCTGCTTCCATTTCCTCACTCACCAGATGAAGAGTTGAGGTTCAGGGATTGAAGAGAAGTGATTTGCCTGAGACCTCAGGGCAACTTATCATTGAGCTGGGTAAAACCTAAATATTCTAACTCCCAGGCCATCACTCTCTCTATTCTACCTCCTTGTAGCTGATGTTCATTTTTATGAATACTCAGTATATGGAATCACAGACTTTGGAGTTGGCAATAATCTTCTACACTACTTCAAGTTTACAAAACTTCCACATAAGACAGAAGTTCCTTTTCCTGTTGCTCCATTTTCTGAGGTGTAGTAAAAGGGACGTGTTAAAGTCTAGAGAGTTTAGGAAGCAGGACATAGGTAAAGTGGAAAAATACTGAATCCTTATCAGTCACTGCTCATCCACTGCCAAACTCTATGTCTTGGGCTCTGGGTGTGTGCTCACTTTGCTCACACTTTTATTGACCAAAGCCCTGTCATGAACTTACCCACACACTAACTGACCAGATGATTTAGAGCTCTGGGCTCATCCCCCTTAAATGACTGCTTCCTTTAGTCTTAAGGAAACACACAGTCATCTAAAATAAACAGTTAAGGAATAGAGTAAGACCTGCGAGTTAGAGAGGTTTTTTTCCTTCTTTTCTACTTCCTGACCTCATTTGGTTGCTTCAAATAAAACAGATCAGAAACAAAAACAGACTTCCTAAACACAAATGTAGTGAACTTGTGGTTAGACTTCTGGAAACTATTTTAAAAATTTGATCCCAAATATAGATTATGCTTATAAATGGTTTACTTGGCTAGTGGGTAGATGAAATAGTGAAACTCAGAAATCTTAGGGGGTTATCCTGTGATGTTTCATATGAGAGAAAGATATGCTTCAGCCTCATTGAGCAACAGGTGTCCAGTCAAACCCTTCAGCAAAATAGTCTACTGAGGTATATTTGCCCTACCTCTCCCTCAAATGCATTCTTCCATTAGGTAAATCTTCAAGTCTACTGAAGTGACTGTATTGGCTGACTCATGAGACAAACACTGGTATTCACAAACTGGGGTGTCTTATAAGTATAATGTAGGCCTTGTCGCTATTTCGGTAGCCAGCTGTCAGTCAGTCAAGGGCTTACTAACTCAAGTTTGTTCCTTCTCCAGCATTCTCTAGCCTGTTCTATCATTCCTCCCTTTTTTATAGTGAGTTCTAACTTACAGAACATTTCGCATAACTCTAGCAGGTTATCTTTAAAATCTTTGAAGTTACTTTTTTGTTTCCAGAGTTTTCCCCCACTGCACTGAATTTACTGCTGGAGTCAAGGACTTATTCACCTTCGTAACACCGGCACATGGTAAAGTGTCTGGTACTAAGTAAGCACTAAATAAGTAGTGGTTGAATTATGCATGAAGAAATAAGTGAGTGAAAGAGTGGTCTGATACAAATGTTCTTTCAATTCCCTTTCATCTATCTGTTCTATGATTATTGAGTATCTCTATTACTTGGCACTAAGCTCTGTACCTTATGGGAAAGAGTAAGGGAGGAATTACTCTTACCCTACAGGATGTTCTGCTCCCCTCTGGAGACTGCATAACTGTGTACACACACACACACACACACACGCACAGGTATGCTAACTCCTCCATCTAGGTGAGCGAACTCTAGGCAGGCTGAGTTAAGAATACTTGAGAAACTGGATAAGGCATGATAAGGAAGTATGGAAGCAGCTCTGCCCTTATCATTTAATATCACTCTCCATGTATTTTTTTTTCTCTGTAAAAGAAATACAGAAGGACAGATTTATCCAAGGTACTGGTGTATCAATAGTGTGTGTGTGTGTGTGTGTGTGTGTGTGTGTGCTTCTTATTCCTTCTGCTCCATTGAGTAAAATATTTGAAGCCAGGACAGCTCAAGATCAAGTTTACTTATTTGTTTCCTTATTTTAGATGCTGGCTTACGTAAAAGGTGTGACTGATGAAAATCTCTGGGATCTCCAGGGGAAAACAAAACTACATAGATTGAAAAAGCAGTGCAACAGCCCATAAACAGAGAACTTCTTCTGGATTCAAATGCAAAGATACTATTATTCTTGGAGTGTTAGCTTTTTCTTTTGCCCTTCTGAACCAAAAGACCAAGGTCAAATGCAGTAAAGAAAGCAAGATTCCCATACAAAATGTAACATGTCTCTTCCCTGGGAGGGGTAGGGTATGTTTGTTAGTGGTGGTGGGGGGGTGGGGGGATTAGTAAAAAGCTTTAAAGGAAATTACACACCTGGGGTCAGCATTGAGGCCCTCCTTGGAGTCTCTCAACCCTTTCTTTTCTTGTGGTTGCCCCACCATGAAAAAGGTGTCCCTGATGGTAGGGAAATCTTCCAGCAGGGCTCTCAGGCTATTGCAGTATGCCATGATCTGACCCCGAAGAGCATAGTGAGACATACGATAGTTGAACCTGAAAAGCCAGAAGAGATGATATCCAGAAGGTGAATCAAATTTTTTGTGTCATTTTCAGAAAGATCTACTTCCCTGAAAGACCTTTCAAAGAGAATGGATGACCTCATCCAGAAGAAAGTTCTATCTGGGTCAGGTTGCTATTGCCTGAAGGCAGAGGCATGGTCCTCTTCAAGCACCTCCTATCTTTCACTTCTGATGCTCTTCTATGTGTCAGAGGATAGTTTGGTTTGGCTTCATCCAAAACAATTATGTGTTTATTTAAAAACCAACCACCTGATTCATTGTCTGGATTTCTATGTAACACTGCAGTTTATTGAATTTAGAGTCAGAGAAATCAGGATATGTTGTTCATATATACTATACTTACTTCTGACAATATTCAACTATAACTTCTCTCTTGACTTGACCAATTTCATCCTGTGATAAAAGAGAATGATAGTTCTTCTATTAGATGGTTGGCTATAAAAACCTCTCCATTCTAGTTCCTATATACATACTTATAGCAAACTTAAGGGAGAAAAGTCCATACAGTTGAGATATTCTTTCTGAAGGACAACTTGCTGTGAGATGCTCCTCCATGGTTCTTTCCCGTTGAGTATGCCAAAAATGCAAGGCCCTGACTAGTCTTTACCTGGGCCATTTCTCAGGGTTCTATTTGCAAAGAGCAACTTTAAGAGATGAGGGAATGTCTCCTTCCAGGAAAAATAGCAAGCCTGCCATTTAAAAAGAGGTGGACTCCTCAATCTCACTGTCATTCAACTGTGACAAAAACCCCCTCCATACATCTAGGCTCCTCCATGTTACCCCCTTGGGACTTAGGAGACAGAGGGAACTGACATGAAGCTCAAGTCACCTACTCTACTGTGAGTCATAAAGTTCTTTGTCTCTGATCTAGGAGTCTTATGTCTTCTAATCTGATAGACTTTGGATAATCCTGAAGAACAGCTAATTAGCTATAACATTTTTCACTTGGTCAATATTTCTTTTAATATTGTAGTAAAAAAGATAATTGAATATCTCAATTACTTATTAAAAGGAGTCCTTTGCCTCCATTATTACTCAACAATAATCTAGAAGTTTGGCCTCCCTCACATCCCATTTGTAGAACTAGATTAGGGAAATTTAAGTCTTTCCATTTCAGTCACAGATAGGGGAAACGCTTAGAGATTGTAGACTTGTAATTTCTCTCCCAAATAACTATAGATTAGCCTAATGACTTCCTCCTCAAAAAGTTAATGAATAATTAAATGATATTTACAAAATTAAGCAATATTGATTTAAAGGCTGAAATTTTATTATATTTTCCAATAGATTAAGCTAGTATAAAACACTTAAATAAAAACATGGCATTAACATCTAGAAAACCAGATAACACATGAATTTGATAGTAAGAGCTCTTGCTCACCTTGTCCAAACCCCCTAAACACTTGTGCGTTATTCAGCAGTGGGCTAATGTTCCACAGCAGGTGTTGAAACTAGTTGTGTTTAGAAAGTGACAAAATAAAACATGGCCTTGGAAAAGTATATGTATTCTTGAAACTAGGCGCAATTACCTTGAATTACTTCCTTTCTATTTCTTATTGAATTACTTTTATGTTTTTTATATTTTCAATAGTCTTATCCAAATAGGCTGAAAGCAACAGATTATGAGTTAAGAATTTTATTTGCTCAAATGTAAAAGACAGTGAGAGCTTTACACTCATTTAGTGAGTCCTTCTCCCAAAACTCACAAGGTTCTTCACTTTGTCGGCCATGGTTTGTTTCCTGAGGAGGAAGGCGTTCAGCATCATGTCCCGCAGCCCCACCTTTTCTAGTTGAATAGACACAAAAGCCTCCGGCGCCCTGACAAGTGAACAGAGACATCTGAGCCCAAAGCAGCAAGTAAGAGGACATGTTATAATAAGACAACTCAACAGCTTGCTGGAGGACAGAAACAGCTGGGGCTGATACTGGGCATTGCAACAGAAGAGCTGGTGGCTCTGTCTCCATGGTTTTCATCTTCTTCAAATGTTTCTGATTATATCCACTGGGGATGCTGATGTGTCACCACCCTCCTTGGGGCTCCCATGTGCCTGAAGCATGTATCAGCAGTCTCTCCTCTGTTCCAAACTTCACTGCTTGGCTCCGTGTTTGTACAAACCAGGTCCTTTTGTGCCCTCCTGGCCTCTACTGCAGGGGTACCTAAAGGGGACCCTCAAAGGTCCTCTTCAAAGGGTATTTGAACTCTGGCTATGTGTCACATTAATGGCATTTGGTGTAGTAAAGCAGTTTTGCTTACTATGTTTTCCCTTTTAAATGTGCCAGAATTAAATTAAACTATCATTGGAAATACTGAGAATATTTATTACAGAATACAAATATCTCTCTCTGTCACAGTGAAAAGAGGTCATGACATAATAGGACATCCCTGATTTATAACCATAGAGGCTGTGCCTCTCTGTTAATGCAGCACCCTATTATTCTAAGCAATGGTAAAGCCCTTGAATAGCAAGGGTAGTTCTGTATTTTTTAGATTAAGATAAACATGGAAAATTGGAGAGGCCCAGACTCTTCTTCTTTGTGTTCTATGTTCGAAAAATATATATAGAGAAAAGACAAAGGGAAGACAAAGAGAAAGGAGGATAGAGGAGCAGAGAGGAGAAAAGGTGTTGAGATAAGGAACATTGACTGTCCTTCATAGACTGTATATTGGAAGAAGTTGAGCCTTCTCAGTGTTCATATAAGATCTTCATACAAGGTCTTAAAAATTAAACACAGGCTTGTCACTTTGGGAATTTAGGCATCCTTCAATCCCATACTATGTTATTAATTGATTTAAAAGAGAACACTTTTGTTATTTTAAACAAATCCTAGTGAAGTACCTTTTGGTAGCCTGGAATCTTTCTGAATGATGAGTAAGGGTGTCTGGAACTTTTGGAGCTGGGGCTAACAGGAAGTTTTCTATGTCATTCACAATTCCAGAATTTCTTCTTCTGGCTGGACCTATTCCACCATGATTTCTCAGATCTGAACTTGTTTCCTAAAATGTTTTAAACAGAAGTGAATGGAATTATTAAGTTTGTTGGATTTGTAAACCCTGTAGTACTGGCTGTGAAATTATCTCATAGCAGCAACTGACCCCCAAATTATGTAAAAGCTTGAGTATGTGGGGTGGGGATGGGTTGGAGTAGAAGGGAGAGAAGAGAAGGGAAACAGAGGGGAGGAGAGGAGAGAGTAAGAGGAAAAAAAGGAAGAGAGATTTTGTACAACATAAGGGTGAGGCAGTAAGTGTAACTATTTTCCAGAATAAAGTGCAGTTGTCTAAACTACCCTGAAAAAAGTTCTTCATTCTACAAGTTAGCTAGTTGGAGTGCTCTGTATAGAGTGGCCTGTCAAGAAATACTACTGATGGACTTCATGGCTGCAAAGTCTGAAAAACTCAGGCAGCATGCTCACTGTTGTTCAGCATAAGCAAATGGAGGTGGGTTATATATGCTGCCACGCACAATGTAATGATAAAGGGTAAGGGGAGGGAGGGAGTGGAAGAAAAAGTTTTCTGTGGTATTTTGTGATGTCAGCCTAAGTGAACTGATGCAAGAGCAGTAAACACACACTGCTTCTATATTTCTTTCACCTTCTCATTCCTTAGAATGAGGAATGAGGAATGAGAACTGTTCTCCATTAGAACTGCTCTCTCAGTCGCCAATGACCTTTTGAGGATGTCAAATGGCCTCATTTTCATCCCTGCTCTTCTGGTTCCTCCTTCTACATTTAACTCTATCAACTTTCAACTTGTTATTCTTTTTTCCTCTTTTAAAAACAATAGTTTTATTGAGATATAACTGACATTCAATAAACATCATGTATTTGAAGTGTACAATTAGAAAGTTTTGGCCTATGTATACAACTATGAAACCAACACTGCAATCAAAATAATGACCATTCTTCCCATCTAGCCCTCTTCCTCAAGCAACCACTGTTCTCTGCTGCCTGCAACTATAGATTAGAATGAATTTCCTAGAATTTTATGTAAATGGAGTCATGTAGTACATACTCTTGTTTGTACAGCTTCACCCATATTGTTGTGTATCTCAATAATTCACTTGTTTATATTGCTGAGTAATATTCCATTGTATGGATGTACCACAATTTGTTTATCTAGTCTATCTACTATGTATTCACCTCACCAATGTGAGGAACATTTGGGTTCTTTCCAGTTCTTGGCTATTTTAAATAAAGCTGCTATAAACATCTGTGTGTGTTTTTGTATGAACATGGGTTTCTATTTCTCTTGGGTAAAATCTAGGAGTGGAATGGCTGGATCATATGGTAAGTATATGTTTAACATTTTAAGAAACTGTCAAACTGTCTTCCAAAATGATTGACTATTTTGCATTTCCCTCAGCAGTGTATGTGAATTCCATATCTTTCACATCTCTGCCAACACTCAAAATGGTCAGTCATTTAAATTTTAACCATTCTCATGGGTGTGAGGTAGTTTCTCAATGAGGTTTTAATTTGCGTTTCTCTAATTAATGGTGTTGAACACTTTTTTTCTGTGCTTATTCACCATCTGTACATCTTCTTTGGTGACTCATTTTTTCTTGAAACATTCGCCTCCTTTGGCTTTGGTAGAAGTGAACAATTTTGTTTTCTCCTTGTTGTCTCTTTCTTTCCCTCCTCCCTTCCCTCATTTCCTTGTTCCTTTTCATTGTCTCCATCATTTATTCCTTCTTATTATACCGTCAGCTGTGTTCCTGTCCCACAGTTGTAGGAGAGCATATGAACAGATGCACACGCACACACACACACACCTATATATTCATATATAAATATATCTATATAACCATATTGATGTCAATATAGATATAGATATCCCTACGTCTTTACATCCCTGCCCTGTGCTCCTATCCAGTGACTTTCAACATTTGCTTCTTGAATAGATCTTGGAGAATGACTCATAATCCTCTCAATCTCCATTTCAACAAGAATAACCCCACTTATATTTCTTTTATACACTGGTATTCTTCATAAGATTAAAGTAATTGAATAGAGAATTCCTATGTCAACTATGTATGAAAACCACCTGTGATGGTCAAGCTGGGCTCCTCATTTTTACCTAGTACCCATTTGCCCTCTCTTGTTCCCATGACTGAGTTATCTGAAGGTGTTCTCTCTGCCTGTCAAAAAGCTCATCCCTGAGCACTGAGTGTTATATGGAAACCAACTTGACAATCAACTATTTGTAAAAGAAAACAAAAAAACAAAAACAAAAAGACCCTTATCCCTTGGGTTTTCCCAAAAGCACCTTCTCTATACTGCCCTTCCTGGTTCCCCAGATGTGACCTCTCTTTTCTTTAAATTCCTTCTATATCTTGTTGAACCTCTCTTTTATACCTTGTGCTTAAACACCGTGTGAGCCTGTTAGCCTGATATATATATATATATATATATATATATATATATATATATATACACACACACACACACACACACATATATATATACATACATACACACTGGTCTTAAGTTCCTTAAGAGCATGACTTGTACCTCAGTATTATCTGATGAACCTAACTTATAGGATGTACCGAATTACAATTTTGGGGTTGAGTTTTTTAAAATCAAAATAACTCACTCTACCCTTATTTTCTACTTCAGTACTTGGTCTTATGGGAATTATTATTTGGCAGTAGAAGCAAGGAATGAATATTCTTGCAATACTCATAAATTTGCACTTTCCTATTAACATGAAGAGTAGAAATAGATAAATGTCGACAAATGTGATAAGGGATAAATATGGTGAGCTGTATAGAATCTATAGGATGTAAAGAATGTTTAAGGCCATTTGGAAAGTTGATTTCCTGAGGCAAAATTTAATTTTACTGGTGAACATACATACACATGAGAGCTATACTATGTTTAAAAAATGGGTAAAAATTCCTATGAAGTGATTTGGAGTGATTTCCAGGATATATTGTTAAGTAAAAAACCAAAATCCAAAAGAGTATATATAAATAAAATCCCAAGCCCATTCATGATAAAATCATTCAACAAATTAGGAATAGAGGGAAATGTCCCCAACCTTATAAAAGGCATCTATGAAAGAAACATAACCAACATCATAATTCATGGAAAAGATTGAAAGCTTTCTCCCTAAGATCAGGAATAAGATAATAATACCCACTCTTGACATTTCTATTCAGCCTTGTACTGGAAGTTTTACCTAGGCAATTAGTAAAGAAAATGAAATAAAAGACATCCAGATTGGAAAGGAAAAAGTAAAATTATTTCTATTTGCAAGTGATATAATCTTGTATATAAAAAAAAATCCTAAAGAATATGTACACACAAGTAAACAAGATCAATATACAAAACTCAATTATATTTCTATACATTAGCAATAAACACTTTGAAAATGAAATTAAGAAAATAGATCCAACAATATAATAAAAAATGAAATATTTTGAAATTAATTTAACAAAGAAGTACAGAACTTATACACTGAAAACTGCAAAATACTGTTGAAAAATATTTTTAAAAACCTAAATAAATAGAAAGACATCCATGTTCATGGATCAGAAGACTTAATATTGTTAAGATGGCAATAGTATCCAAAGTGATCTACAGATTCAATGCAATGCCTGTCAAAATCTCAAATGGTGCTGTGTGTGTATATGTGCAGTAATTGACAAGCTGATCCTAAAATCCATATGAAACTTCAAGGGACTCAAAATAGCTAAAGTGATCTTGAAAAAGAACAATGTTAGAGGACTCATACTTCTTAATTTCAAAACTTAATACAACTCTACGGTAATCAAAATAACAGCGGTACTAACATAAAAATAGACATATAGAACAATGGAATAGAATTCAGGGTCCAGAAATACTCCATTACATTTCAGGCCAATTCATTTTTGACAAAGATGTCAGGACAATTCCATGGGGAAAGAGCAGTTTTTTCAATAAATGGTGCCGGGACAGCACACCGCATGCAAAAGAATGGAGTTAGACCCTGTCCTCATACTCCATACAAAAATCAACCATAGTTACATGCAAGAGCTAAAACTACAAAACACTCAGAAGAAAACAGAGGAGTGGATCTTTGTGACTTTGGATTAAGCAGTGTTTTCCTAAATATGATATCAAAAGAAAGAATAGGTGAATTGGACTCATCAAAATGAAGAGCTTCTGTTTCAAAGGATACCATCAAGAAAGTGAGAAGATGACTCTCAGAATGGGAGAAAATATTTGCAAATCGTATACTTGATAAGGTGCTTGTATTCAGAATATGTGAATAACTCTTACAACTCAATAATAAAAAGGCAAATTTCATTTTATATAAAGGGCAAAAATTTGAGTAGAAATTTCTCTCATGTGCTAATATGCACATGAAAAGATGTTCAGTGTCATTGGTAATTAGAGAAATGCACATCAAAACCACAATAAGATATGATTTCACTCCTAAAAGGATGGCAAAAATAAAAAAGAGACAATAAGTGTTAGTAAAACTCCAAACATATTTCCTTGCAAAAACCAGCACATGGATGTTCATAGCAGCATTATTTATAATAGCCAAAAAGTAAAAACAGCCCAATGTCTGTCAACTGAAGAATGAATAAAGAAAATGTGGTACATCCATATAATGAAGTATTCATCAGTAAAAAGGAATGAAGTACTGATACATGCTACAGCATTGTTGAAACTTAAAAATATGCTAAGTGAAAAATATCCAGATATAAAAGTCCATATGTTGAATGACTCCATTTATGTGTAATGTCCAGAATAGGCAAATCTATAGAGCCAGAAAGTAGATTACTGTTTGCTAGGGGCTGAGGGGAACAGAGGGTATGGGGAGTGACTGATAATGGGTACAGAATTTCCTTCAAAAATGATGAAAGTGTTATGGAATTAGGTAGTGGTGATTGTTGCATGATCTGGTGAGTTATATACTTTAAAGGGGGTAAATTTTATGTTATGCGAATTATATCTCGATAACAACCAAAGAAATCTGGGGGAGATAGGGAGCATGCATTGTGTGTTACCTTTTGTAGAAAAAAGAAGGGACAAATGTCTCTGTTGACTTTTGCAAAAAGAAATGCAGGAAGAATAAAAGAGAAAACAATAAAATCATATATCTACAAAGAGTAGGAGTGAAGAACAAGATACTTTCTGCTGGATGATTCAAGCTAGTCAATGTTACAGAGTTACATACAAAGAGAAAAATTATTAGCAAATCACTAGAAATTAAGAGACCCTGTAAGGATTTGATCATGTGTTGACTCACATTAGGAAAAGAAGAAGGGAAAGAGGGAAGGAAAGAAGATAAAAAGATAGAAAAGAAGGGAAAGAAGGAAGAAAGAGAAGAAGGGAAGGGGAGAAGGGGAGGGAGAAAAGAAGGGAAGAGAGAAGGGACAGGCTAAAGGAGAGAAGGAATGGAAGGGGTAGCCTAGCATTGGCTGGCATAGTAGTAGCAGGCCTCAGGGTTCTGTCTTACAGGCTGACCTTCACATCAGCAGAACAACCCCATTGGGACATGTGATAGAAGGATGCTTGTTGGACAGCCACCATCAAAGCATTTTTCTGAGCAGCTTGGCAGGCAAGGGTCACTTGCATGTTTTCCACTCCTGAATGGAATAAGAGCTAAAGGGAGAAAATGAGAAAGGTATTAGGAATTTCTTTCATAAAGCAAGAGGTGAAGTTGAGGGTTTGAGATCAACACTGACTTAGCATGTAAACATAGCATTCAAACTGTAGGATGTGCTGAGATCCTTGCTCCTCAGACACAGGACTGAGCCTCGTCTCTCTCTAAGCACCATTTCATCCTGTGACGGCAGCCTCCAGGCCTGACTTGCTCTATAGCTGGACACCATCAGGTTTCGGGTCATAAAAGAATGAGAAGGCTCTGATGAACTAGCAAACACGTGCTCAGTGTCAGGCTTTTAAAATTGCCAAAATTAGATTAATGTTTAAAACACACACTCACAAATACAAACGTACACATGCACACACAGAAGCAAAGTAATCCATCTGAGTGGAAAGGGGGAAAAACAGCACCACGTTCAAAAAGATCAGATAAAAACTCCAATAACATGTGCATATTTTAAAATTTTGGTACAAAGATGGTTTCACTACATGTACTTCTTTAAGATATGTAGCAGTGATTATTGCAAGGAGTATTGCAGTCTCTATGGTTCAAACCAGACCAATGTGAACATCAAGTAAGGTAAGGCTATCATCATCATTTAGGAAGTTGAAAGCTTTTCTTATATAGAGGAACTGAACTTTTATGAATTAAATATTATTATCTTTAAAGAAATATATGAGCACATTGCTTAACTTTAGTTTCTTTTAAAACAAATTACCTTAAGGATGGCTTCCTTTGTATAAAAGCTAAACTTGCCAACCTGGTTATCATCCACCTCAGAGATGGCTAACACAAGAGTAGTAGGAGAATATCTGCAAGAAGAAACATGACATTGTCTTGATGAACTATATTTTAGTGACAAGCTGGCCATTCTGATGGGACTGAATGGCATGTGATCAGCTCTAGGACATCAAAATAATACCAAATGCAGATGTTACACAAGACTTGATATTTCTGCCCAAAGACTGAAGGGCTCTGGGGTCTTTTTAGTCCTTACTGGACTTGATCTCCTTTCAGTTTCATTGTGGTGACCACTTACTCCAAATTCTTTTCTGTTGATCCTCATTCCACTGTTTTATCCTGTTTCTGTTCTTACCTTTGACCTCATGTCCTCAGGCTCTTCATTGACTTGAACCCTTTTCTCCATTCCCTAAAAGCTGTCCAGTTCTTGCTCTCTTTCATTGCCCAACAATCATCTAATTGTTCTTTGCAATCATGTTTACGCCTTGGGATATGGTTCTTTGTTCATACCTAGGAGACTTTGTCTAGTAATTTAATACCTATGAATCTTAGTTTCTTCATCTGTAATTGGAGATATCACCTATCTCATAGGATTATGGCAAATATTAAGTAGGATAATATGTACAAATGTGCTTTTTAAAATGTAAGTCACTATGCTCATGTTTGATATATGTTGTTATAACAACACTCCAGAGTGGCAACTGTAAGGAATTAACATACATAAAATAAATGCAAACTCAAGAGCCAAGATCCTTGGGTGCATAAACTGTCCCCTGGTAATTCAGAAGGCTCATCAGATCTTGCAAGATCTTTGGGTCATCGGGAGAACAAATCACAGGTTGGTCAGGCCATAGATCATTTGGGCACTTTCTGGTGATTGGTTGATTCCAGTTGAACAAAAATATGCCCTATTTTACATCAGTGTAATATACCATCTCCAGCAGGAGGCCCTTAAAAAGCCAGAGAATAACTTGGCTCAAGGTTGGAGACCAAGCCTCGCCTGAGGCCTGCTCATACTTCCTGCCTTCAGTTTCTGTAAAACATTTCTATATCCTTATGATAAATTCTCTTTTTGTTTAGCTAGTATGACAGGATAGAGCAAAAAAAAATATTTTGCCTCCAACGGACATTTGGTAATGTCTGCAGACATTTTTGGTTGTTACAAATGGGAAGAAGGGGTACTACTGGCATCTGGTAGGTCAGGGATGCAGATAAACAACCTCCGATGCACAGGGCAGCCCTCCTATAAGAGTTATCCAGCTTCAAATTTCAATAATGCCAAGGTTGAGAAGTTCTGGGATATCATATTCTATCATCTTAACCCCCTTTATTTCAGCCCAAGGTCTCTTTGGAGAAGAAGAAACTTTTATTAACATATTAACATATCAAAGTTAAATGTTAACAAGTGATACACACTAACAAAACAAAGGTGACTTTTTCTCCTTAAAATCATCTTTGCTTTCCTTGGGCGTGGGGCCAGTACCAGGAATCTCCAGGGATAGAAAGGACCCTCAGGGGAAGAAAAGACTAGAAGAGAAAGAAAGAAGAGGGAGACAGAAGTTTCTCCTCAGCATACATCAAAGTCTGATCCTGTGTGGAAGGAAAAGATTCTTCTCCCTGACTCAAAGACTAATGATTGATTACGAGTAAGAGTGTTCTCTTTCTGGCAATGGGCTGAACATATGGGGCATAAAGAAGTTTCGCAGCTTTGAGTCCACTTCTGTTGCTGGTCAACAAGAGTCCGATTGAGATATTGCCATACACATTAGATTTGTACCTCGCGTTAGAGTTTCAAGGAAACAGCTGCTCAAAATATTTAACCGACTTCTTCCTGCCCCCAGGGAAAGTGAGAGAAGGGATCTGGACTTCTGATCCATGGTTCTTGCCCCATGAGACAAACCCTCACATCTCTTTCTACCCAGAAACAACACAGTCAACCTGGGCAGCTGCTGAGCCTGCGATCTTATCTCACTTAAGCTCCCTGATCCAATTTTTCCATTACTCGGTGTTTTTAAATTCAATTTTCACCCTTCATTGAGTTCTTCTCTCACCTTATTAAAAAATAAAAGAAATAGTATCATAGTAGATAGAATATAAGTGGGGGATTTAGAAATACAATTGCATTTGTGTGTCCAGTGGTGGTAGAAATTATTTTTCTCTGGCCATTCATTCTATCATTATATTATTTTTACTCGGACCTTCTCAATGCTCACCTGTCCACTCGATCACTGTCCTCCAGCAGAGAGGTGATAAAAACAGGAGGTGGATGGTCCACTTTGTCCTTGTGTGATGCAAATTCAAAGTGAACAGGCCTCAGATACAAATGGTACTCTTCAAAACCCATCTCCCATGCCAGTTCCTTATAGAGACTAAAGGGGGGAGGATGAAGAACCAAGAGCATTTGCTAATATTTTCCACTAAAAGGAAAGTAAGTGGTAAAAAACAAAAAACAAAACAAAACAAAAAAAATCTGAATAAGCACAAAAGCAAAAGTCAAAACAGTAGTAAGCCAAGTCTGGTATGAAGTGAATGAGTCACAAAGGTCTTGTGTCTACTCTATCCTATGACAGTTAAAAATAGTAGTTCAAGTAGGAGAAGATGTCCTTGGACACTTCCTCAACTCTCATTTCCTGATGGCTTCTATCCTCAGAGCTCTTGGGAGGTCACTGCTTTCAATACAAGATTCACTATTTTCTCTCAGATCACTTCACAGCTGGTCTCTGTCCTCTCCTCAAAGAGAGGATCCAGGATCTCCATGCTCCTACCCATGACCACTATCTCTCAGTCTGCACAGGCTTCTCATCCTCTTCATTTTCAAATCCTAGTATTTCCTGGGGTTCTAAACCCGGTCCTCTTCTCCTCTTCTCTGTCCCCTTCTTGGGGAGTTTGTCTTCCAACCACATGGCCTAATGATCACCTCTTAGTGTAAGAGCCCATGGCCCTACCTCTGTCCTGTCCCAAATCTGAGCTCTACTCCCACATTTACATGGCTTGCTTCAAGGCTCCATTCAGACACACCTCTGGCATTTCAGCCTTAAGAGTCTAGAATGTCTTCCACTCCTCTCTCACCCACATCCTCACATATTTCTCCATTTTGAGAAATTGGCGTATTAAGGCTGAACTCAAATGGCACCTACATTAGTTTCCTAGGCTGCTGTGCGAAAGTACTATAGCCAGAATTTGTCCCTCAGTTCTGGAGGTTGGAAGTCTGAGATCAAAGTGTTAGCAGGGTTGGTTCCCTGAGGGGCGTGAGGGAAGGATCTGTTCCAGGCTTTTCTCCTTAGTTTATAGATGGCCACATTCTGCTCGTGTCTTCACATCATCTTCCTTCTGTGTGTGTGTCTGTGTCCAAGTCTTCTCCTCTTATAAGAAGCACCAGTCATATTGGATGAGGGCTCACCCTAATGATTTCATTTTAACTTGATTCCCTTTGTAAAGAACCTACCTCCAAATGAGGTCACATTCTGCGGTATTGGGATTGAGGACTTGAACATATGAATCTGCCAGGGGATGCGTTTGTTCCTCAATAGTGCCTCTTTTATGAAGCTTTCCCTGACCCACTTATAAAGAATGAAATACTCCATTTTCTGAGTTCCCATAGTATTTTGGTTATATGACTAAAATAGCATGTTAAACTATAGTAGAAGTGACTTTTAAATTGTGAGCTCCCTGAGATCAAGGATCAAAAATTATGAGGAGGTAGTATCATAAAAGTTAATAAATATCTTGACTCATAGTTTGAATTCTGCTTCTACTACTTTCTAGGTATGCAATCTTAGGCAAATTGCTTAACTTTCTGAGCCTCTACTTCCTTGCTGGTAAAATGTTAGTAAGCTACCTCTTAAGAATATTCTGAAAATTAAATGAATGAATACACATAAAGTCCCCAGCACAGACCCTGGCCGTAGTAGACCTTTGGTAATGGTTTGTGGTAGATGACTGGATCCTTTAGGTCTATAGGAACTCTCATGGGAACTAGAACGTAAGGGAACTCATACATGTTTGCAACAAACCCTTTAATTCCATATTTTTCCTGCTTACGGAACATGTCCACTTGGATGTTTTTTCATCATCTCACAGTAATACCTGAAACCTAACTCTTATCTCTCTCTCTTTCTAACCCCTTCTTCCCCCCTTACCGCTGGACCTTCCAAACCTCTGTCAGGCCTGGATACTGTCACTGACCCATCCCTCTCCTTTCTCTAATCCTTCTATTGCTTCTGCTCTGCTATTCAACTTCATTATAGTTAAGAGCAAATCCAGTAAATATTTGCTGAGTGTAACTCAGGCCTCATACCAGGTGATGGGACACCATGGAAAACAACATGGACAGTGCTTTTGCAAACAGGGAGCTTATGCTAGCAGGAAAACTGATAAACCAGTAGTAAGCATCTGACTAAAAGACAATGTGCTGAATGGAGAGAAAGCCCAGGTTCTAGGAGGAGGGCCCAGCCTGGCTGAGTGGGCAGAGAGACATGTGGGGAGGCCTGGGTGGAGAAGGAACAAGTGGGGAAGGTGGTCATTTCAGCCATTTAGAAAGCTCGCCCTGACTGCTCTGGGACACAGAGGGAACAAGGCTTGTAGGCAGGGAGAACTGTGGTCTGTTCTCCCCCATCTGGAACCTCAGTCCCCTTACTGACCGAGCTAAGTGTACACTCTCCAGACTCATTTCTATCAGCCGGTGGCGGAGGGTCACGAGTTCCAGAAGCTTGGAAAAGGTCTCCAGGAGCAGCACGTGAGAATCTTGGCTTTGGTTCTGTCCTTCGCCTGCTGAGGACTTGAGTGCAAGCAGACCTATCTCCTCCACGAGAAAGGGATCTCCCATCACTTTAGCTGAAAACAGCTGAAAGAAAATACTTTTTAAAGTATAAAAAAAGAAAGTTCACATATTAAGAAAAAACACTATCAGTGGCACAGACTCTGAATCCAGATTTCCTGGGCTCAAGTCCTAGCTCTGCCACATATAAGCTGTGAAATTTTGCTGTCTCTCAGTTTCCTCATCTGTAAAGGGGGGCTAAGAATAATAACAGTACCTAAGAGAAACAAGTAAATAATAATCACCTACATAGATTATTGAGAAAGTTCAGTGAGTTAATATATACAAAAGGACCTGGTACATAGTATTTGCTATTGTCAGTATTATAAATATTTTCAGCCAAAATAAAGAAGTAGGAATCTCTGATATTTTCTGAGTATTTTAGAAGCCATAAAAATAATAATAATTTCCTATAAACTCTTCCAATTGCAATTTCAAAATTTCAAAGTGTTTTCACATATATTAACTCATTTCTGTTTTCACAAGATCCCCATGAAGTAGGAGTCACAGATACCATTATTTCCATTTTATCAGTGAGAAATCTGCAGCAACACTGAAACTTTCCAAGGTCATACTGCAATGCCAAGGGTAAACTTACACTTCCTAACTCCAGGTCCAGTAGTTTTATAGTATGTTACACTGCCTTTACAGTGCTCCTCCTAAAAAGAGTAAGCCCCAGGCAATTCTTGAAATAACCTCATTGTTCTTTAACCCCCTCCTGCCATGGTGGGCTCCTCTGCTCTGACATCCTTGCTACTCTTTCCTATACCATTCCCAGCAAGGACCCAGTTTGGAGATCCCTCAAATCTGCCTTTCCTGGCTTGGCTCCTTTATCTGTCTTTTCTGCCTTACCTCCCTTATCTGCCGTTGTTATCACAAGCTCTCTTATGTGTCCACTGATCCACCAAAGGCCTTTTCTACTTGGAGATGCAATTTATAGATTCTTGAAGTCTTCCAAAGTGAAATAAAAATTTTTATTAAATTAATTCCTATTAGAAACTAATTTCTAAGAACAATATCTCTCCCATTTTTTGGCCTAATACAAAAGATTAATCTGAGTATTTATCCTTTCTAGATCCAGATTTGAACACATTTCAAAAGTAAGAATAATTAAAACTGTATGGCATTAATGGGAAACTAGGTAGGTATCTCAAATATTCACTGTGAGTTATAAGAGAATTTAAAATACATTTCAAAAATCTGCCACCATAATACAATGCAGAAAGAATCTGCAGTAAATGGTCATAGATACATGACTGATAATTTAGGGGAGAATTCAATTTTTTATATTTATTTATTTTTGAGAGAGAGACAGAGACAGAGACAGAGTGTGAGCAGAGGAGGGGCAGAGAGAGAAGAAGACTTAGACTCTGAAGCAGGCTCCAGGCTCTGAGCTGTCAACATAGAGCCCAACACACGGCATGAACTCACAGATTGCAAGATCAAGACCTGAGCCGAAGTTGGATGCTTAACTGACTGAGCCACCCAAGCATGCCACGAAAAATTCAGTTTTGAGCTATTTTCATACCCGTCTCTCTCTCTTTCTCTCTCCCTCCAGGTGGAATACTAAAGAAGTTAAATATTTTTAAAATAAAATAAAACCTTAAGAAATTAGAATAAAGTAAGAAAAACATACAACACGTGGAAGAAGATTTGCTTTCAGGATTTATGAAGATAGAAGAAATCACATAGGAAAAGATCAACAGATTTTACTTTATGAAAATAAAACAGAAAAAGATTAATTGGGAGAAATAGTTGCAGAAAATATAATGGACAAAAGAGTTAAAGTTTTCATTGAAGAGAAATCATGGAAGTGGATAGGAATGACATTAGGATTCTAAAAGATAAATAAACGGAAAGAGCAGAAGACTCACAAAAAAGTACAGCTTGTAACAAGACATTTGGATGGATGTTTAATCTCAACAAACACCAAGGAAATGCAAATTAACAAGGCAATGCCGCTTGTTTTATACATATATATAAAGCATATGTCTATATATATATATACTTTACATATATATATACACACACACAGACATATACTTATACCCAATATTGTACAGTGTAGCAGAATTAGTACTCTTACAAATGGCATTATAATTTGTCCCAACTCTTTTGAGAAGTAATCTGCCAACTTGCATCCAAAGACTTAAATTTTGTTTCAGTAATTTCACTCCTAAGAATCTATCAAAGGAAATGACTTAAAATATGGAAAAATCTGTAAGTACGGAAACATACCTTATAATAATTTTAATAATAATAAAAAATTAGAAATTACTTCAATGTCCAACAATAGGGAAATAGGTAGAAAAGTTACAATTCATCCTTTAAGGGAATTATAATCATAAAGGTGAGCGTAAAGACTAATCAACAAAATGGAAAAATAATATATAATACAATGTTAACTGAGGAAAACAGTGTATTAAGTGTATGAAAAACAGTGTATGAAGGATGTGATTATAACTATGTAAAATGTGCATATGAAGAATGTTTGAATTAAGAAAAGTAATTACTGTGAATGCATTTGAGTGATTATATTTAGGGTAATTTTTTTGCTTTTTTGTTTTGCTAAAATTCTATATTACATTATTTTGATCAATTTAAAATTAATTAAAATAAAATAAAATTTTAGTTTAAGAGGGAATAGGAGGCCAAGGCAGATGCATGGAAGAGAGATTTTTGCTAGCTGTAAGTTCTTTCATCATACAGCATGTACTCACAGAGAGCAAGGTCAAGCTCTAAACATAGCCTCCGTTGTGCTAGCTTTAATGGAAAAAGAAAAGAATTAAAGTCTAACTACAAATACTATGTAAATCATTAGGCCACAGTTTGAACCATAGAGCTCTAAGCTGAAAGGGGCTTTAGAGACTATCAATCTCACTTCTATCTCCCTCCCCAGTACACAAACAAAGATTATAAAATAGGAAAAAGAAGCTCAGAGAGGCTAAAAGACTTTCTCAGAGTCACACTGCAAGTTAATAGCAGGGCTGAACTTGAGTCCAGGTCCCTGTCTCCTCACTCAGCAGTCTCTCTCTTGTACCAGATCTCAGCTCAGGCCAAAAAAGACGGAATTTCAGAAAGCCTTAGTGGAAATAAAATCTATAGCTTTTAATGAAAAATGTATACTGTTGAATATAAATAATAAGCCAGAAAACATTTCCCGCATACCTAAGTACATCTCCCTTCTAATTGTAGCAGTATTTTGATAAACTGGAAACTTTGACCAAAAATGAAAAAAACTATTACATAAAAATGTTGGCAAAGCCCAGCACTATGATCTGTCTCTGGCCAAATAGGGGAGGAATAGAGCCAAACCGAAAAACAAAGTTAAGTAGTAACATCTGGGTGAAAACATTCCCTTTGCCAAGGAGCCCCCCCACCCTCTTCGGAGAACCTACATCTTTCTGGAGATGTGTGCTGTACCAGGACTCGGGCTTGGGTGGTGTGAGCCACACATCCAGGGCCAGCCGCAGCACGCGTCCCTCCAGCAGGGTGAGGCTGCTGGCTGATGTGGGTCTGCAGGTGTGCCGGGCCTCCCGGAGAAGGTGCTCAAGACATCGGGGGATGAGCGATGCCAGCCCCAGGGAAGGGTGGAACTCGAGCAGATAAATATTTTTCAACGCTGGGCTTAAAAAGAGGATGGATCAATGACAATTTTACACAGTGAAGAACTTGATCTGTTTCAAAAGACATTTGAATTTTATATTTTTTAAGAGCAATAAAACAGCTGTTATAATCCACGATATCATAAAAAATTAGAAGCTTAAAGGGGCCTCAGAGGCCATCCAGGGAATCCACCGGATTATACAATATGCTCTTCGCTTTAATGTGAACCCTTTTAAAATTGGGAGCCATAAGAGTTTATTCTAAAAGCCCACTCTGAAAGACAAATATCATATGTGTGCACATATAGGAGGATTAGGAGGAGCTTAACAGAGGACCAAGGGGGAGAAGAAGGGCAGAAATGGTGGGGGAAAGGGGGAGAGGCAAACCATGAGAGACTCTTGAATGATGACAAAAACTGAGGACTGGTGGATGTGGGGGGGAGGAGGGGTGGGCATGGAGGAGGGCACTTGTGTGGGATGAGCACTGGGTGTTATGTGGAAACTAATTTGACAATAAACTATTTGTAAAAAATAAATAAATAAATAAAAATAAAAGCCCACTCTGATTTTTTTTTTCTTTTTTTCTTCTCCCCCTTGGTCCTCTGTTAAGTTCCTCCTAATCCTCCTATACGTGCAAACATATGATATTTGTCCTTCTCTGCCTGACTTATTTCGCTCAGCATAACACCCTCAAGGTCCATCCATGTTGCTACACATGGCCAGATTTCATTGTTTCTCATTGCCATGTAGTATTCCATGGTATAGATAAACCACATCTTCTTGATCCATTCATCTGTTGATGGACACTTAGGCTCTTTCCATGTTTTAGCTATTGTGGAGAGTGCTGCTATGAACATTGGGGTACATGTGCTCCTATGCCTCAGCATTTCTGTATCCCTTGGGTAAATTCCTAGCAGTACTATTGCTGGGTCATAGGGGAGTTCTGTTGTTAGTTTCCTTAGGAACCTCCACACTGTTTTCCAGAGGAAGCCCACTCTGATTCTTAAACTGTATGTGGCAAACCTTTAAACATTTTAGTAATCAACATTTAGTCAAATAGATGAAAACAAAACTTATAGGTGACTAAAAATTAAATAAATAATTTCCATAATTGCTTTCTATTTTTCTACCTGAGTATTCTTTTCCCCGAAAATGTTAATGAACAAAGACACATTTTAAACTCTGTATACAACTGCTAGAATCCTTCACGTTTGCCATAAGAATGTTCTATTTTATAAATGGTCGAGGCCAGAAGTGACAAAGCGCTTGTCTGTGGGAATTCCTTTGAAAAAAGAGGATACAGCACAAGTCAAGGGCCTTTCTATACCTACATGGAAGTAAAGAACATAAAGACTTCTTAAATCTATGCAGATGGGATTCCTCTTAGTTCTAGATCTTAAGAAATACAACCCTAGGGCTGGAAAGGAATTCCATCAAGTAAATAACATTTGCTTTTGAGACTGTTCTGACAGGTCTTGGTATCCATACAGTCCTAGCATGTTCTGCCAAGAATCATTTCCTCAACGGTAGATTCTTGCCATAGCGAGCCGCATACACACAGCTGATGTCTCAATCTTATTACAGAGAAGCAATCAGTCCTTAGAAAGGTCTGTGGAGAAAATGCAGTCTTGTGCCTGGAGCTCTTAGGGCTCCTTCCCAAAGGATAAGGTTAGAATCTAAGCCACAAAATCCCATGGCATCCTGCTGGCCCCCAAGAGAGTACCAGAGGCCATTGTGGCCACGTCCTATGGAAAGTACTGCCGGCCTGTGCACCTGACAGGAGCATGGGGCCATGCCTCCATTGTTCCTGTGTCCTCACCTCCTTGCACAGCGCCTGGTACCTGTAGGTGCTCAGCAGATTATTTGTGACATGCTGAAAGGAGCTGGGTGATTTCTGCAGCCATTTGAAGACAATAGACATTGTGATCATGGGCCACACAGAACAACCTGGGGCCTGTCACCTGCTTCCCGATTCCCTTACCACCCTCAAAGGCCAGGAAAGAATGGGTGGGAGCTCAAACTGCATGTCATGGGGGTGACTTCAAGTATGTACCTTCCCTGCGTGATCTTAGGAAATTTAGCTTGCTCCTTAAAGGGGTAGGGGATGACAAGGTGAGTCTGCAGAAATCTTTTTGGTGAAATTTACTAGAATAAAGAAATTCCTTTTTGAGAAACTTTTAAACACATCCAAGTTTCATGCATGTCAGCTTGTGTACCACCTCTGAATAAGTCCTCTGATGACATTTTTAAGAGTAACTGCTTTTTTATTTATTTATTTTATTTATTTTTAATGTTTTATTTATTTCTATGAGAGAGAGAGACAGCATGAGCAGGGGACGGTCAGAGAGAGAGGGAGACACAGAATCTGAAACAGGCTCCAGGCTCTGAGCTGGCAGTCAGCACAGAGACCGACACGGGGATCCAACCCACGAACCGCGAGATCATGACCCAAGCGAAAGTCGGACACTTAACTGACTAAGCCACCCTGGCGCCCCAAGAGTAACTGCTTTTTTAAAAAAAAATAGAACTTCTCAAGGAAATAAAGATTCTGCACCTAGTGTAACAACTTTTAAATTCTAGCCTCCTATTCTTTATTACTTACAAAGCAAATGGATATTGAGTATGCAAGAAAATCGCTCTTCTGTGGCCTTTATATCTACTTGTCTCATTTCCCCAGATACTTGAAAGGGATTTTATAGAATAGTATTTAGACTTACCATCATACCCTTTAACTTATCTAAAAGATTAAATGTAAAATGTCTAAAGACAATAGCGTCATACCGGCTATTGTTGATGGAAATAAGTTGTTTGCAAATTATGTTAAGGGGAAGTCCAAAGTTACTGCTATCATCTGGATGGCCTCCGTGCCAAAGCCTCTGGACATACTCCCGCTGGCACTCTATCTAGAAATGTAACATAAAAGCTAAAATTAGAAAAGTTAAACTTTCCCATGGATGTGAATTATGAGCCGTGGCATGAGAAGAAGAGCAGTCCTTTGCGTCCCTTCATTATTTGACTAATTTTCACTCAGACATGGTTTTGAGGATGCATTCACGCGAAGACATACCGGTCTCTCAGTCTGAGCCTGGGGTCAGACAATAAAAACAAAGGCAACCAAGTTCAGACAATCTTAAGAGGCCCAGGAAAACTTCTTTTTGTCAAATGATTGACTACAAGGGAAAAAATCTAACCAGGTCTAGGGTAAATGCACTGCTACTAGCTTTTCCCCAGACGAGTACAGTGTAATTTTTCCTTTAGTGTCCTAAAAATAGCCACAGGATTAAAAACAATTAATAAACACAACTGTATACATTAATGGCTTGTAAAGGGGGTATGTTTCGTCCTCCTTTCAGTACCAATAAACTCCATCATCTAGTGAAAATAAGTTGTCTATTCTTTGTGGACCATTAAATGTAATTAGGGTCGGAAACTTCCATTTAAGACGGTAGCTATGCTTGGAATTCAACAATGCAAATGAGCTTACAAATAAACATGCTGTAGGCGCTGCCCTAGAAAACCTGGATTCTGAACCTGCAATGAAAGGAAAGCACTATTTTCAGTTATGGCCGTCTCACATGTACTATTTTAAAATCCAAATGTACTTACGTGCTGATTCAGGATGCCCCTCACTAGCTGCAAGTGAAGCCTCAGGCAGGTGCATTCATCTCTGTAGGCCTTAATGAAATAAGGGTGGCTGAGATCAAACCTGGGGCATTTGTGCATGATGTCAGTGATCACTTGTGCTAAGGCAAACCTCTCCTCGGGGTCCAACACATGCTGGTAGGCTTCAAAGTAACTGTCAAGAAGCTGCAAATAAGGTTTCTAGTCAGGGAACAGCAGAGGCAGCCCTAGGGCCCAGCAAAGAGAGGTGAGGCCCCATCCACTCCATGCTTTGGAAAGCCCCGGGCATCAGCAGGAGAGAAACCATTCAGAACTCTGGGGTACCTGGGTACCAGACTGGTTCAGGCAGCTGCAGCATGAAAGCCACTTAGAGCAATTAGTAAACCCACAGAGGGAGGGAGGGCAAAGGAAGGAAACTAGTTTTGCCTGTGTTCCCTCTTTCCCTGCTCTCCACAAATGAAAGGAGCCTTCAATACTGAATAATTTAACAGGTGATAATGATGAGTTCCAATGAGATAGTGCATGGAATGCCACTCCATCAAATGTATGTATCTGCAACACCGTTCTCCATAGACTCATTCTCCTGCCTCCATTTTACTCTATCACCAAATGGAGGCAGGTGGCCTCCTCTCCCTATCCTCATTTCTGAACCCTTTTCTTTAACCGTTTGCCCAAATTTCACCTGGAAATGATAGGGAGTGGTAGAATGGAAGGCTGAGGTGAAACCAAAGAAAGCCTCCAGACACTAACCATTGAAGAGGGTTCCTAGTCTGAGAATTCAGAAGGAGAGATGTTCTTTATTTTGCTGTTACATTTGTCTGTGAGCTTAAGAAATTTATGTTCTGTGTGCAAATTCTATTTGTGTGTAATTAGTCATGGTGCTAATCGGAAAAAGGCTCTTCAGAGATCACTGGGCTGGAATCCCAAACAGGCACCTAAGGGCAAGATATTTAAGTAGTTCTGAACAGTGTGATTACTGTTCAGGCCTTCATAGGCCTTAGACACTTTTTTTGGAGACCCTATCCAACATTATATCAACTATTTTAACATATACTCACATCCCATTCAAATTTTTTTCTGTAAAAATGTTAAATGATATTTAAAATTTTTCTTTTCAATTTAGCTAGAAACAATACTTTGAATTAATGATTGGCTATGATTTCTGGGCAGTATATTCTCAGAGATTAAGAAGTGAGAAGATCTGATCTAGAAATTTTCAAATGTAATGAAATGTTTTTAAGTGTTTAGTTAACAATGTTTTTACATTTTATTGACATGTAATTAAGCATTTACTGCAATCTGTGTTATATTTTCTTTTCATATTTCATAGTAATGCAGAGAGGTTTTTTTCCCCCTCAACTCCCACACATTTTCAGTGGTACCTGAAAAGCCTTAGATCCTAAACACCAAGTCCACATTGCCAGATGGATAAATCAGTTCTCACTGGAAGCTTCTGAAGCTTTGTTCCATTCATTTCACAACAGAACAGATTACTTTCCTCTGCTGATCTAATCCAACACCTCCTCCCTCAGAGCTTTAGCTCAAGCTGTCCCTCCCCAGTCTGCTTTTCTTTCCCTAGCTTCTCTTATGGAGGTTTCATTCTTCTGGAAGTTGTCAGCTATCATTGTAGCCATATCACTGAAGCACTAGGAATTTATCCAAGGATACAGGATTCATAGGGGCACATGTACCCCAATGTTTACAGCAGTGCTATCAACGATAGCCAAATTATGGAAAGAGTCAAATGTCCAACTGATAAATGGATAAAGAAGATGTGGTTTATATATATAATGGAATACTATTTGGCAATGAGAAAGAATGAAATCCTGCCATTTGCAACAACATGGATGGAACTGGTGGGTATTATGCTAAGTGAAATAAGTCCATCAGAAAAAGACAGTTATCATATGTTTTCACTCATATGTGGAACTTGAGAAATGTAACAGAAGACCATGGGGGAAGGGAAGGGGAAAAATAGTTTCAAACAGAGGGAGGCAAACCATAAGAGACTCTTTAATACAGAGAACAAACTGAGGGTTGATGGGGGGGAGGAGGGGAAATGGGTGATGGGCATTGAGGAGAGCACTTGTTGGGATGAGCCCTGGGTGTTGTATGTAAGTGATGAATCATGGGAATCTACCCCCAAAACCAAGAGCACACTGTATATACACCATATGTTAGCTAACTTGACAGTAAATGATATATATATATAAATTAAATTTAAAAAAGACACATAGGCTTGCCCAGTGTGTGCATTTAATTGGCAGCAAGGAGTGAATTGCTGAGGTTGCAATTTCTACCAACCTGACAGCCTAGCACACTTTGAGATGCACCAGAGAAAGAGTGTGTTTTGTTTCCTTGGGTGTTGGTCTTCCTGGTGGCTTGAGGCCAGGAAGTCAACCCTCTTCTTAACAAACTAAGAAATTTCCTTGAAGGCGATAAAAAGCCCCTATCTTTGTGTGGAGTCCATAGCTAAGAAAAGAATGCAAAATCAGAAAGAACCGAGAAGGTGCAAGCACTACATGAATATGTGACAGGAAGAGCCAGGAGTGTCTCCATCTTTCTAATCATGGTTTCCAAGGCTCCCCAGAGAAGTAAACACTTGAGAATAAAAGCAGACTAGGAATCAAAATACTGCCTAATTAATAGATGTGCAGTATCTGGGCTTCAATGCTAAAACACAAGGAGGGAGATCCTAGGGCCCTGTATTTAGCACCTAGTTTTGCAGGATGCCCTTTGGGAAATATTGGTCTCAGGGACCTTTGGTCAACCTTAGCATGAAAGAGAAAACACCAAAGGAGGATAAAATCTCAGAATACACAATGCACTCGCAGGTTAGGAACTCACACATCTCAGAGTGAGGAATGAAGAAAGGTGGAGATCTCCCATCCTTTAAGGGAGTCCTGGGGACAGTGAAACAAGTAGGGTGATCTAAGTTACCTGTTCCCTCTGCTGAGTCTTAGTCTAGAATAACAGTCAATAATTAAATAGTGGAGGACAAAGCAGAAAGGAGGGAGTGATGGGTAAGAAAGGTGTCACTTAATAGCCTAAATTGGGAGATTAGGAAAGAAACAATTACTTCCTTAAATCACTCTGGACTAACCTGAACCTTTTTGACTGAGCCAAGGCAATCCCAGGAGCTGGTTTATAGTATTGGTATGCCTTGACCTGTTTTTTATACAAAGAGCCCTATTGTTTAGCTATTTGGCAGAAGTTTGTGGGGAGGGTTCTTGCTGGTGATTACAATCAGCTGATACCAGGTTGCAGAGGTCGGTGCTAATTTGGCAAGCTCACTTTCGTTGTTTACAGGATTGCCAGATTTAGCAAATAAAAATACAGGTCATCTGGTTAAATCTGGATTTCTGATAAACAACAAACACTTGTTTAGTATATCCCACATATTGTCATAATTTAACTGGCAACACTGGTTATTGAAAAGGAAAACGTGGCTCTCTTTTTAAATTGATTAGGCTTTTTAAAGCTTTTGCCTCAATGTCGAGAAGTTCTCAGATGGACCCTCGCATAATTTTATTATTAATACTTTCCCAACAGGGGTAAGACCAGGATCTTTCTGCCTCACAGATTCTATTTATTATCTGTTTGCTAACTGGCCCATTTCCATTTAAACTCTGGGCTGGTATTTGTCTAAGAAGTCTTCCTCGCCTGTCAAATGTCACCTGTGTGTGTCAAGGACCAACTCTCAGGCAAAATAATGCCTGGTACACACTGACGGTAGGCATCAAATATTGGAGAAAATTGAAAAAAAACCAAAATGAATAATCTCAAACCTTTCTGTGTTTATAATATTTTTACCTCAAGTGTTTTATATTTCTGGGACTTAAAAAGACTTAAAAAAATAGAATTTTAGATCAAATAAAAGTACAAAACAGAAAATCAATGTTAGCCATAATTGTCACAGATTTCCTTTTTTCCTTCCTTTTCCTTCCTTCCTTCCTTCCTTCCTTCCTTCCTTCCTTCCTTCCTTCCTTCCTTTCCTTCCTTCTTTCCTTCCTTCCTTCCTTCCTTCCTTCCTTCCTTCCTTCCTTCCTTCCTTCCTTCCTTCCTTCCTTCCTTCCTTCCTTCCTTCCTTCCTTCCTTCCTTCCTTCCTTCCATTCTTTCTCTAAACACGAATTCAAATTACCCAGAAAATGTGTCCTCTGGTGGCTGTAGAGAGAATTAGCATTTGGAGCAAGTGTCACTTAGGAGCCAGGACAGCTGATGCCTGGCTTCTCTAAGAGTTCCTTAATCCACCTAAATTCATATCAGCCCTAATTTTATGAGCATTTATACATAAAATGGTTACTTTAAGGATTCAAGACAACCCAGTGTGTTTGAGCAATTCTTAACTCTAGTGATTCCAATATATTTAACAATCAAAAACAGCTGAGCAAACTTGGCAGCAGACTCAGTGCTGGGAGAAATCAATTGTACTCTAGATAAAAATACAGTTTATCCACTAGAAATAGGCTCTTTTGACAGAATTCCTGATTTAGAAGGCCACGTTTCACAGTTTTGGCACAGATAGCTCAGTTTTTATAGAGAACTTATTGTCAGGGTAGAAAGGAGGGAGACATTTTCAATGATTTTTTTTTAACTTAAAATAATTTTATTTACCATAGAGGAAACTAGAGAACAGCCCTGGTAGCTTAGCACAGAATGGAGTGTAGGCCAAAGTCTGCACAAATGGATTTTTCAGTCCTCGCTGCCCTTCCATTCTTCCACTGCCATTGAGTCCTGCCTGGGGCCTCTGTAGAAGCCCCGGAAACACTGAAAGGGAAGGTGTGGGGAGAGAGCCCAGAAAAGGGGGGCTGCTTAAAACTCATGTTTCAACAATGAACTTGTTGAGTTCAGGGATTCTGTCTTATGTACATTTAATGTAGCCTTTTCAGTCACCACACTTTGAGTCTTGATCTCTTAGTTGATCAAAGGAAGTTTCTAACAGGCAGAGATCGAGGCTGCAGATGCAAACTCTGCAGAGGCCAGTTCCCTTTGAAAAGAGGAACGGTTTTCAAAGCCCAAGGCTCCCACCCTTTAAGCTCAGCCAGGTGTTTTCAAAAACTGGGTGACCTACATCTCTGTGAGTAATAGACCAGAGAGTAGATGAAATGGTAAACCATCTAATCTACTAGAAAAACAATTCAAAGAAAACATTTCCACTTCCCCATCTTCTGACCACATCATAGTGCACCCTAAGCTGGCTTCCACTCCCATACCCCCTCTGAGAGTCCTACAAAGCTGGCAATGACCCGGGGGACTGACCCCACTGCCTGATATTTAGGAGTCTTCTTTCTTGATGTTTCACTGCATGCCACATTAGTTAGTAATTGTCCTCTCCTAATTAAAATGTTTTTCTACCCATTGGCTTTCATCATACTATCCATTTCTTTTTTTTAATTTTTTTTAAATTTATTTCTGAGAGAGAGAGACAGCACGAGCAGGGGAGGGTCAGAGAGAGACGGAGACACAGAATCTGAAGCAGGCTCCAGGCTCTTAACTGTCAGCACAGAGCCTGAGGCGGGGCTTGAACCCACAAACTGTGAGATCATGACCTGAGCCGAAGTTGGATGCTTAACTGACTGAGCCACCCAAGCGCCCCTTTCCTCCAGTTTCTTTGGCTACTTCTTGTTTCTCTCATGGATTCTTGTTCTGTGACCTTCCCCTTAAATTTAAGAATTACCCAGGGCTGCATTTCAGACATCTCTGGCTTTTCCTAGTCATTTGATTCATTACTCTGGTTCAACATTCACCCTCGTATCTCAGCTCATACCTGCTCCTGACCTTCAAACCTATACCTCCTACAAAATGTTCACACCTGAGTTGTACGTAATAAACTCTCCTCACGTGCCTGTTGTGGAAGACTCAGTATTCTCTTTCCCTCCAAAGTGTCCCTCCTCCTGCATTCCATTTCAGTTAATAGCCTCCTTCCTGACCCTGAGAAACTTTTAATTCCACCCTTATTCTCTCACCCCAGCGTCTGATCTCCAAATCCTGCCATTTCCACTTCTGCAGAGTGTTCTCAAGTCTGCCCCTCCTTCCTCTCCTTACTGTTCCATTCTTAGGTCCCGTCCTGCTCTCCAGGTCACCGTTGCAATAACTGCACTGCTTTTCTGCATGAGCTCTACTCCAGTCCATTCTCCACACTAATACCCCAGCAGCTGGTGAAAACAGCTATAATCATATTTCTCCCTTTCTGAAACTCAGGAGTGGCTCCTCTTTGCTCATAAAATAAACCGTAAATGGTGTGTGGATTGGCAGGCCCTTCACAGCCTGCACCTGAAACAGAAACGGCTTGTTTCTCATTATGCCGTTTAAGCCTAGCCATAGGAGTCTTCTTGTTCTCCAAATTCGCCATCCTCATTTTACACTTCCCTGACATCGCTAATGCTGTTTCCTTTGCTTAAGAAGCTTGGGGCACCTGAGAGGCTCAGTCGGTTGAGCATTTGACTTCGGCTCAGGTCATGATCTCATGGTTGGTGGGTTCAAGCCCTATGTCAGGCTCTGTGCTGACAGCTCAGAACCTAGAGCCTGTTTCAGATTCTGTCTCCCTCTCTCTCTCTGACCCTTCCCTGCTCACGCTCTATCAAAAATAAATACTACACTTGATCTTAGCCAAAAGGCTGAGAAGCGATCTCAAAAATAAATAAAAGTTAAAAAACTATTTAAAAAAAGAAATTTTCCTTCTCTGGCAGACAATATCTTACGTATCTCTTAGTAGTAGAATTAAATGAAGATCTATTCCTCTGAGAAGACTTGCCAACACTTCCTTTACTCCAATAGCCCTCCACAGGACAAATTCCTCCTCTGCTGTGGTCTCTGGGGATGTTGCATGTGTCTCAGTTGTAAGCTGTAGGTCGCTTGTAATTTTTACTTAGAGGTTGGATCAACTTTTATAGACTTGCAATTCCTTAAAGACAGAGATTATTTTTTCTTACTTATCCATATGTTCCTAATGTCTAGAACAGTTCCTGAGACACAGATCACTTAATGTTTGATGAATAAACTCCCAACAGCTGGTGATCATCAGAAGGGCTAATAATCCATGCTGAGGATACAAATGAAGGGCAATGTTTCATTTATTACTAGGATATGAGCCATTGATGGTATGATGATGAATTTAGCAAGCTCCCCTTTCATTGCTTTACACTTACCCTCGTAACTTGCGGCTCTGGGCACACCTTGCCCAACTGCTTGGCCCACCCACACGTGGTGTCTTTCTAAAGGCCATAATAAAGTCAGTTTTTTCTGTGTTTAGCAAAGCGACGCTCATCCCTGACAGGACAATGTGAATGGAATCATCACCCCTTCTCACTAAAAACATGTATAAGAGCCTAAATTATACAGCCCTCTAACAAATTATGCCTTAAGACAAAGTAGTACCCTTCACATTTTATTTTCTGTTAACAAGGAACCACAGTAAAGAAAATAAACTTATTATTCACATCCTTACAACTAGCCGAGATTATTTAAATAAAATAATTATTTACTGTATTAGGAGCTGCACTAAAAGACCCACTGAGGCTTTTGTTTGCTGTTTTGTTTTAAATACTGGGTTTTATAAGAATGCTTAACAGATGTTTTGTTTTCTAGAGAAAAATACCTGGCGCTTATTTTCTAGAAGAGCTGCTTCCCAGGTCCATATGTCATATAGCACAGCAAATCTGTCCACACTTGCATGGGCCCATCCCCAGTCTTGGCCAGTATTTGACTTGCTGCCCTCTTTGTGACCTGGGAGAGAAGGGAAGATGAGAATGACCAGAGACAGGCCTTTCCACGGAGCTATTTTCATTTGAAAAACAGCCCTTGAACTGTCAGCTCCATCTCAGGAAAGGAAACACTGAATCAGTCACAGTGGTTCCTAAGAATCAGCTGGAGAGCCATTGGCCAAATCTGGGACCTAAGTTCACACTTGTTGACTTTTAAGTCAAAGAGAGGTGTTTTTTTTACGTTTTAATTTTAGTCTTAAAGGGTAATTTTAGAAATATAACCAAAATTCAGTTAATATGAAATCTTCACGAAAATATCCTCAAACCTGTAATTTAAAGGCAAAATATACATTTCACCTTCTCTTAAAATAGGTCCCTGGTGGTTTAACAACAAACCCAGTTCAACCTGCTCTTCCAAGTGATATTAGCCAAGTCAAAACTTTTCAGAGTAGCTTCTAAGATATTCCTTAATTATGTTAATTTCTAGCTTAAATCAATAAAGGTAATCATTGTCATATTCAGCTAAAATATTTTCCCACTATATTAATGTTAATTTATAGTGGGAAATATCAGCATTAGTATTGCTTTTAATTTTTGAGTGGTGTATTTCAGAATGAAATACAAAAAGAAAGAGAGTTTCAGGTGCTGAACTTTGAGTTCAATAATTATCATGTACATGATGGGTACTGAATAAGAGAAAGATTTTGATCAGGAATTTCTTTAGCAGAAGTTGGGAAATCATTCCACAATGGATGACTACATACTCACTAGCTCAGCTGAAAGATGCTCTTGCTCATATGGCTAAATAACTACTGACTGTTTCAATCAAATTACTTTCGTAGCAGCTTGAAATAGTTGCATGGTATTATAAATTAATATTAGTAAAAATGATGCATCAGTATGTAGAATAACCAGTAAAGATAAAAGCTAAAAGCTGAAATTAAATGCCCTAGAACACTGGATGCCATCACTGTATCCCATGATTCATACACCCACAGTCTGTAGCAAAAAGGGCAGAGTTCAATCCAACGTTAAGTTGATTCTGTCTGACTCTGAAAGGTTAGTTGCCAAACATTCTTTGAGCAGTATTTTATAACAATATTAAAATAAATTATTCTTTTTCTTAAGTTTATTTATTTATTTTTAGAGAGAGAGGGAGGGGCAGATGGGAGAGAGAGAATCCCAAGCAGGCTCTGAACTGGCAACGCAGAGCCCGACATGGGGCTCGAACTCATGAACTATGAGATAATGACCTGAGCTGAAACCGAGAGTTGGACACCTAACTGACTGAGCCACCCACGTGCCCCAAAATGAATTATTGTTAATTACCAACTACATATATTACAAATAGCACAAACCCTTGATAAATTTCCTTTTAGGTGTTGCAATATGTCTAGAAACTCTAGGCTCTTTCCAAATATAATGCTAATGTCATCATATTATTCCAAAAGGATTCTTCTTTCCTCACCTATTTCTAAAATTGCATACATTTGAGTGATGCCAGAAGGAAGAAGAGAATCCAGAGTATAGGTTATTTGATTACCCTGAAAAATGGTTTCTCCTTTTGGTGCTTATTCTGTTGGGTTTTTGTTAGGAAGCCCAGGGTGTCTCTGCTTCTAACTGCTGTTTCCTCAAGATTGATCACTTTTTTGTCTCTTGGGAAAAAAGAATCATCATCTTCACTTGCTTACTTTGCTTCCCTCAGGGCCCTGCATGACACCCCCTGTACCTGGCGAGAAACAGAGTCTAAACAACAGTCAGAATTATAACGAAGCTTTGAAAGAGAAGTGACAGTCTCCAACTAGATGAGGGACTTGAGCTAGAAACAGAACCATATCTTCTCTAAAGCAGGTGTATGCTGGGGAGGTATATGCACTTACTGAGTTTTCAGATACTATTGGATATGCATTTATGTTTCGAGGTGGAAGGTGTTAAAAGCCCTTAGTGCTTGTTGTTTGTTTGGCTGGTTGATTTTTAAAAATTTCACTTCTGACCTTTCTCTTTCGCAATGTAATGGCTGGCTACAAGCAGCATTTCCGCCTCCAGCTCCTTCAGATCACTCAGGGCTTCATCATAAATGACATGCACTCCTTGCTGGTCCTGGGTGTAGACATAACCAGCTTCTATGCCGTAGTAGTCATCCTGGTTCTCCACTTCTGAGAACTCCATGAATTGGATACTGTGGACCTGGGGAAAGCAAGCCAAGTGCAGAAGTTACCAGAAAAGAGTTATAGTTTGCCAGCCCAAATGGACCAAAGAGTAGGCTTCTGTTCTCATGCAGTGGGCTGTCAGTATGGAGCTGTAGACATGATGAATGCATAGAGCACTGTATGTGAGAAAGAGATATGAGTAAAGAATATTGGCAGGGAAGGGTAGTGAGATAGATAAGTAGCTGATTAAGTTTTTCTCTGATTAACTCCATGTTACCTGGAAAATGGCAGGCAATAGAGTTGAGTGTTATTGATCAGAGTGTCTGTGTTCAGGTCCTAGCTCTGCCAGGATCTCACCCTAGGCAAGTCACTCAGCTACTCTTAGCCTCTGTTTCCTCATCTGTAACATGAGGACAGTGGAGATATCCCAACAATTGTTATAGGGAGTATGTGACACTGCTTATGAAGCACTTGAGATCTATAAACATTAGCTGTTAAAAACTTTTTAATTTTAATTATACAAACGCTTTAAAAATGCATTAACACAATCTAATGTCTTAGTAATATATATACTGAATTGACAGCATTCCTATAAAATTCATGTCCACCCAAGACCTGTGAATGTGACCTAATATGGAAATGGAGTCTTTGCAGATATACGTAGGTTAAGATGAGGTCATAGTGGAGTAGGGTGAGCCCTAATCCAATGACTAATGTTCTTTTTTTTAATGTTAATTTAAAAAAGTTTTTAAAATTATTTTTGAGGGGTTGGGGGAGCAGTAGCAGGAGAGGGGCAGAGAGAGAGACACACAGAGAATCTGAAGCAGGCTCCAGGCTCTGAGCTGTCAGCACAGAGCCCTATGTGGGGCTTGAAACACAAACCGCAAGATCATGACCTGAGCCAAAGTCAGACACTTAACCAACGGAGCTACCCAGGGGCCCCCAATGACTGATGTTCCTATAAGAAGAGGAAAACATGGAGACAGATTACAGAGGGGAGAAAGCCATGTGAGGACAGGGGCAGAGATTGGAATGACGCATCTAGAAGCCAAGGAATGCCAAGTAACAGCCAGGATTACTAGCAGCTGCCAGATGCTAGGAGAGGCAAGGAAGGATCTTCCCCTGGAGACTTCAGAGGGAGCATGGCCCTGCTGACACCTTGATTTGGGACTTGTAACATCCAGCACTATGATGGAATGAAGTTCTCTCCAGGTTGTTATGAGCCACTCACTTTGTGGTGTTTCTTATGGCAGCTCTAGGATACTAGTGCAAGTAACCTGGGTATTCCAATCATAATTTCTCTCAGACGACTGAGGAACTGTTTCATCCTGAGAATAATTTTCCTAATCATGATTCTCACAATTTCCAACTTCACTCTTCTCAAGCCCACCTCATGCCCACTCTTCACTCTGTCTCAGCAGAAGTCCCTCTGCTTCTCCACCTCCCCTTACACAGACCCACTGGCTCACACCCTCCTCTCCACTTCCTTCGGTTCTGTAGGGAACAACTTTGCCCCCCTTATCTGTGACCATTCCCTCCCATCTCTGAAGCATCCCTTCTTCACGGATACCCAACTCCTCTCAACCAGCTTTCCCAATTGACACTGAAACATGCTCACATCCCTCTCCTTTTTATTTATTTTATTTTATTTTATTATTTGTTAATGTTTATTTATTTTTGAGAGAGAGAGCATGAGCAGTGGAGGGGCACTGAAAGAAGGGGACAGAGGATCCGAAGCAGGGTTTGTGCTGACAGGAGTGAGCCTGACGTGGGTCTCAAACCCATGAACTGTGAGATCATGACCTGAGCTGAACTCAGATAACCAACTGAGCCACTCACGTGCCCCTCACATCCCTCTCATTTTAAAAGATCCTCTTGCCCTTCCCCACCTCCTTTTGTCTTCCCTCCTTACAATACAACCTCCCAAGATGTGATCTATATTTACTGTCTCTATTTCTTCAACTCCTACTCCTCACCCAACCCCAACTGGCTCCCATCTCCATCAAACCAAACCACTTTCACTAAGACCAACAGTGACCTTTTCTCCATATCCAGCAGACTTTCTTCAGCCATCTTATGTAATCTCTCAGGAGCATGTGACACAGTTTTACACGCCTGCTTCTTTTTATTATTATTATTATTATTGTTATTATTTTAATTTACATCCCAGTTAGTTAGCATATAGTGCAATAATGATTTCAGGAGTAGAGTCCAGTGATACATCCCCTACGCATAACACCCAGTGCTCATCCCAACAAGTCCTCCTTCATGCCCATCACCCATTTAGCCCATCCCCCTACCCACAACCCCTCCAGCAACCCTCAGTTTGTTCTCTATATATTTAAGAGTCTCTTATGTTTTGTCCCCTTCCCTGTTTTTATATTATTTTTGCTTCCATTCCCTTATGTTCATCTGTTTTGTATCTTAAGTTTCACACGAGTGAAGTCATATTTGTCTTTCTCTGACTAATTTTGCTTAGCATAATGTCCTCTAGTTCCATCTGCGTTGTTGAAAATGGCAAGACTTCATTCTTTTTGATGGCCAAGTAATACTCCATTGTGTGTGTGTGTGTGTGTGTGTGTGTGTGTGTGTGTGTGTACCACATCTTCTTTATCCTTTCCTCTGTTGATGGACATGTGGGCTCTTTTCATATCTTGACTATTGTCAATAGCACTGCTGGAAACATTGTGCGCTCCCTACTTCCTGACTCACTCACTTCCCTGGCCCTCTGAGACTCCACATTGTCTTTAGTCTCACCAACTTTCCAGCCATCCCTTTGCTTATGCCTGAGGTGTATTTTTCTGTATCAGGTCATTAAATAGGAGCCATACTTAAGCCCCAGTCTTAGGACCTCATTGTTTTCTCCTATATTCCTTCTTTAGGAGGCCATACACTTTTACCACCAAGATTACCTTTTTTAGACCATTGGCTCCCTGATATCTGTAATCAGACCTCCTAGAACTCCAGATCCACCTATCCAATGACCTATTTGGCATCTGTTCCTGGCATCTCAAAGGACCCTTAAATTTAACATGATCATATCATGTGGTCTTCTCCCACAAACCTAGCCCATCTGCAACTTGCCCGTTTTAGTCAACAGCACCATCACCCAGTCACTTCCTCTAGCATGAATCATTCCTGCCATCTCCTTCTGCCTCACCCTACATGTTTAGTCTGTCGCCAACTCCTGGTGATTTGACTTCCTATCTCTCCAATCCATCACTTCTCTGCATCTCCACCACCCACCATCTGAGTCTAAGCTGTAATTAGCATTCACCAGGACTAGTCTAGGAGCTTCTAAACTGGTTTATCCTCTTAATTGGTCTCTCAACATTGCTTCTAGCCTGAGCTCTCCTTTCCCTCATTTTATTCAATGCTGACCGAAGATCTTTTAGAAGTGCAGTTTTTAGGGGCACCTTGGGTGGCTCAGTCTGTTGGGCTTCCAACTTCAGCTCAGGTCATGGCTCATGAGTTTGAGTTCTGCACTAGGTTCTGTGCTGACAGCTCAGAGCCTGGAGCCTGTTTCAGATTTTGTGTCTCCCTCTCTCTCTCTACCTCTCCCCAAATCATGTTCTGTCTCTCTCTCTCAAAAAGAAATAAACATTAAAAAAATTATTAAAGAAAAAGAAATGTAGCTTTGTCTTCTTTCCATCACTTTAATATCCCTGGGAAGAATCCCATCACTTACAGAATAAAGCAAAACTCCTTAACAGGGACTACACAGTCTGGCCCCTGCTTCTCTCTCTCCAGTCATTCTGAACCAAATGTGATTTTGCTCCCCAGAGGACATTTGGCCATGTCTGGAGACATTTTTGGTTGTCACAACTTGCAGGTAAGTGCTACTGGCATCTAGGGGGTAAAGGCCAGGAATGATGCTAAATATCTTGTGATGGTCAGGACAGCCTCCCACAACAAAAAAATTTAAACCCAAAATGTAAATAGTGCCAAGTTCGAGAAACTTTGGGCTAGTTTCATTTTGCATTACTTTCCACCTGGATCGCAGTGTCTCAGTCATTCATGTCTTTTGGTTTCTTGTGAGTCCTGCTCCCTCCGGCCACAGGTCCTTTGCACAATCTACCTCCCCTACATTGGAAGATCTTCTTCCTCCTTTGTCTAGTTAAAGCTTTTTCACCTTCCAACCTCAGCTCTACCATCACTTTCATAGGGAACTCCTGCTGGCCTCCCTATAACACCAAGTATCTCCTTTGAGGCACTTACTGAGGTTACTGTTTTACATTTATTTGTGTGAGTATTGATTAATATTTGCTTCACTCACTGAATTATAAGTACTATGAGGGTAAGGAACATGTATATTTTTGTTCATTATTGTATCCTCAGTATTTAGTAGAGGGTCTAACACATAAAAAGTTAGAAAATGAGTAAAAGAATGGATGAAGAGATGGTTCTTTATAGTTTTGCTCATAGATTTCTTTTAGTCTATGATTTTATGATGCCTACTTGTACTTCTAACATATACCAGTCAGAAATCCTGTATGGTGCTCTCACAGAGTCTCATCTCATGTCATTACAGCCTGATATATGCATTCTCAATAAGGATGATAATGTCCAGGGTAGAATGTAGTTCTTGGAGGGGCACTGAGTGGCTCATTTGGTTGAGCATCTGACTTTGGCCCAGGTCATGATCTCATGGTTTGTGATTTCGAGCCCCATATTGGGTTTGCTGCTGTCAGCCTGTCAGTGCAGAGCCGCTTGGGATCCTCTGTCTCCCTCTCTCAGCCCCTACCCCGCTTGTGCTCTTTCAAAAATAAATAACATTTTTTTTTAATAAATAACATTTTTTTTTTTAAAAAGTAGTTCTTGGAGGACAAAAAATCTTACTTTTTTACCAGGTAAAGCACATATATACATACTATACAGATATGTGGCATATCTCCAGTATTAACATTTCTTTGGAGGAGGACTGTTAGGGGAAAAAGTCTAAAATGAGTCCTTGTGGAGGGAGCAATTATGAAAAAAAGGTTAGGAGACACTGGCCCAGTGTTATATATAACATAATATTTACCATCTTAGCCATTTTTAAGTATACAGTTTAGTGGCATTAATTATAGTCACATTGTTGTGCAGCCATCACCACCATCCATCTCTAGAACTCTTTTCACCTTGCAAAACTGGAATTCTGTACCCATTGAACAATAACCCTTATTCCCCTCCCCCATCTCCTAGCCTCCACCATTCTCTGTACTGTCTCAGTGAATGTGACTACTCTAGATACCTCATATAAATGGAATCATACAGTGATCATACATCCTTTTGTGACTGGCTTATTCCACTTAGCATAACGTTCTCAAGTTTTATCCATGTTGCAGCATGTGTCAGATTTTCCTTCCTTTTCAAGATTGAGTAGCTTTCCATTTTATGTATATATCCTATTTACCATCTGTCAGAGCCTGGAGCCTAATTATCATATCATGTGGTCTTCTCCCACAAACCTAGGCCATTGAACACTCAAACTGCTTCCACCTTTTGCCTATTGTGAATAATGCCTTTATGAACATAGGTATGCAAATATCTCTTTGAATCCCTGCTTTCAGTGGTGGACCAGAAGTCGAATTGCTGAACCATATGGTAATTCTATCTTTAAGTTTTTGAAGAACTATGCTGTTCCTCTGTAAATGGTGGCTGCACCACTTACATTCCCACCAACATTTCACAAGGGTTCTAATTTCTCCTTTTTGCTATTCTTTAGGCATACAACTTTTTAAAAAACTTTATTTTATTTTTGAGAGAGAAAGAGAGCAAGTTGGGGAGAGGCAGAGAAAGGGCCAGGGATGGGGAATTCAAAGCGGGCTCACACTGTCAGTGCAGAGCCCAACACAGGGCTCGAACTCACAAACTGTGAGATCATGACCCGAGCTAAAGTCAGATGCTTAACCAACTGAGCCACACAGGCGCACACCTAGGCATACAACTTTTTAATAATTAGGAGACTCCTTTGACTAGGAGTTCTCAAACTGAAAGTATTGTTTTTTACAAAATTATAAGCACCAACGAAAAACAAAACACTCTGAGAAAATGACATCACATGTAAAATTTTACATCACATGTAAAAATTACACAGTTTGCTTAGATTTATAAGCTAGTATGTTGGCTTCTATTGTTGGCATTTTAGCTCCTATCACCTGTTATGCAAACTGGGCTTTCCTCTGAGGAGAAAAAGGACAACTTAGTGTGGAACCCTTTATCTACTTTATCAGAGAAAAACTTTCCCAATATTCTTGTGCAGGGGAATTTTATACGACTAAAGAAACAGCTTCGAGACTGACTTTCTGAAGCTGATGGAAAGCATGGCAGTGTCAAGATGCTGACTGTACTACTGCCATCTATTTAAATGGCCTTTTCCCCCCCATTCTCTTCAGCAGCGCCTCATTGTTCAGGACCTCTACATAGACATACATATTCCTTCTCTTTTCTTCCCTGTTTCTGTCTCTGAAATATGTGCTTTGTCCATAGGAGATGAATTTTGAAGACTAGACAGACAAATTACTTCACGCAGGGTTATGTCTCAGCCATTATCATATTTCCTTTCTAATTTCTTCCACAACTATGTGGAAGGCTCCCCCTTCTAAAGTTTCTGTGGTCTAGACAGTTGGTCCTTCAATATTATGCTTAGAGGAGTGGCAGGAAGGGGAAGGCAATAACTATCTGTTTGGGTAAGAAATAATCTGATCTTTGGAAAGATTCATATGTTTCTAAGACTGCAAATTAACTGATGCCAAGATAACTATTTGAATATATAGTAAATATAGTAGAATTGGTGGCCCATCATTCATTCTCTTCATTCCACTGGTTTTTGCCATCACTCGTTAATATGAGTTTTAGGCCTTTTGGCAATTAGACAATATTTCTCTGACCAGCTTACTTTTTTCTACATAATCTTTACATTGACTGCAGATAATAATGGCCCAGTATAAGAATTTCACCAAAAATTGTTAGATGCATGACTCAATCCATTGGCTACAATCCTTCAAATATTTTTAAAAGAAAATTTGAAAATCTATTCTCTGTTTCCCTTGATAAGTATAATATTATTGTAGCAAATTGTTCTTCATTTGAACAGCATGATACACTTTGCAATTTTAGGTACATTGTCTTTTTGTGATGTCACAACCATTTTGTTAATGAACAGAGACTTTCTTCTGCACAATAAATGTTTATTAGAAGTATACTATATGAAATATATATCCAACTCTCTGTTTCCTTTTAACACCTAAACAACTAATAAGCATCTCAAAATTTCTATATCCTAAGATGAGATCCTGATCTTCCCAACAAACCTATTCTAATCATATCTCAGATGATGGCATCTCCAAACTTCCAGATTCTGAGGCCAAAATTTTGGAATTGATCTTGATTTCTCTCTTTCCATGTCCCACATCCTATCTTCCTGGAGCTCCTACTGGCTGTACTTTCAAAATACGTCCAGAATCTGACCATTTCTCACCATGCTGTCTTCTCAGACACATTGGCTCTAGTTTGATTAATGTAATAATCTCCTAACTAGTCTACTTAAGCCCTACAGTATCTTCAGTCCATTCCCAGTACAGCAGCATGGATGTTAAATTGTAAATCAAATAACACCACTGTTCTGCTCGAAACTCTCTAGTGGCTCCCCTTCTCACTCAAAGTCAGAGTCCTTGCAATGGTCCATAAGGCCCTACACAACCTATTCCCCACCCCTCCAATCTTCCTACCATAATTTCTGCCAATTTCCCCCTCATTCATTTGAAGTGCGCTGAACTCCTTATTGTTACTACGACAATGCTATACTTGGATCTGCCTCAGGACTTTTGCATTGGCTTTCCCCTGCCTGTCACTCTTCTTCCAGTCAGTCCTGTGGTTTGCTTCCTGATTTCCTTCAGGTCTTTACTCAGATAGTACCTTCTTAGTATGGCCTTCCCTGACCACCCTACTTACAACTGAAACATCCTATCACCAGCCTCCACCTCTATCACCCTTTCCTTTTTAATTTTTCTCCACAGTGCCTATCACCATCTTTATTAGTATACAAAGGCTAGGTTATTCTGTTATAACTCCAAAGTTCAGTGACCTATAGTCAAAATTAATTTTTCACTCATGCAGAGCCCACTGCAGGACATGTTGCTTGCTAGGCAGCCATCTTCCAACAGTGACCCAGCGATCTAGGATGTTTCTATTTTGTAGCTCAACATGCACCTTCCACTGGCTACAGCAAGTGAAGAGAGCTCAAAAGTCAAGGACCAGTTCTTAAACACTTTGGTCTAGGGGCACCTGGGTGGGTCAGTCAGTTAAGCATCCGACTTCGGTGCAGGTCATGATCTCACGGTTCGTGGGTTCGAGCCCTGTGCCGCACTCTCTGCTGATGGCTAGCTCAGAGCCTCGAGCCTGCTTCGGATTCTGTATCTCCCTCTCTCTCTGACCCTTCCCTGCTCACGCGGTCTCTCTCTTTCTTAGAAATAAATTTAAAAAAACCATTAAAATAAAAACCAAAAAGCTTTGGTCTGGAAGTGACATCATTTCTACTCACAGCCTACTGGCCAAAGCTCATCACTAGGCCCCAACTGCAAGGCACTAGGAAGTCTGAGGAAGCTTTGGTGCCAAATCATCTGATATTTTATATATGTCACTTATTTGTTTAATGCCTTTCTCTTTCCACTAAGGAGTTCCATGGTGACAGGGATTTGTGCCAGTTTTGGTTACTGCTGTATCATCAGTGCCTAGTAAATTTACTGATCAGAACATTTGTGGAATGAATGAGCGAGTGAATGAAGGAATGAATGAGCTGAGTGCTATAAAGAAGTTAGACAAGTCATGGGGAGAACCCTGCGGCTTTGCACAGAGATACAAGGAAGGCTTCCAGAGAGGTGTTATTTGAATGGACTCTTGGATAGGGTAGGTACTTATCAGGAAAAGAGAAAGTAAAGGACAGAAGGGCCAATATGTACAAGGCTCAGAGGCATGAACAGCTCTACCCATTGAAAAGAGGGCCAGGCCCAGATTCATAAGAATCGAAGTATAGAGACAGTGGAGGGACACGAGGTCCAAGAGATTGGCAGGGCCAGGTTGTGCCCAGCCTGAAAACTACATCTAGGAGCCTGAACTTTATCTCAGGAGAAACAGGATACTCATGAAGGATTTCAGACAAGGAAATGAACATGATTATATCTGGGCAATGATTGGAAGAAACTTACAAAGCAATGAAGAGGGCCATTGTCTTATTTAAAATTCTCTACTCACCAACAACCTTGGAATTAATCCCTATCCTAAAGAGTGCCTCGCCTTTAATGGTCTGGCTTGATTTTTTTCTGCAGTCTCATCTCCCTCTACTTACTCCTAACAGCCTCTGCTGCTAGCCTCCCAGGTCCAGGCAGATCCTGAACATGCCATGGGACGTCAGGCCTCCATGTCAAAAGAGATTTGCTCAAGGTCAGACATGTAGGAAAAGCCTGTTATGTCTCATTTGAGGGCTCCGTCTACTCTGCCACATGCTTAAAGTAAATGCATTAAGTGCCCATGATGGGTGGTAGGTGCTTTCCTTTTCTGGTATTGTCATAGAGTGACCACTTATAAATACTAGCCCAAGATTTTCCTCCATCCAGGGCAGAGATCTCCATCTCAGGGGCTTCTCCAGTGTCAGCTCCCCTGGCTGGTAAGTCCAATGATCTTGGTCCCAGTCTTGGCCCTGGGCCTTATGAGATCACCCCCAACAAATTAGCATCTGTACCTTCCATCCCCTACAGGGGAAAGAAGCACAAAGTTAGGCTTGGACATTCTAGTTTAAATGTTGACGAGGCCACACACAGAGAGCTAAACCACAAGGTCCTATTAAAGTCTCTGAAAGAAGGCCACCTCCTGGAGTTTCTCACACTATAGCAGCAGCTTCTGGCAGCTTCTAAGGGAGCTGTTATTGCTGTCATTTATGAGAGCAGAGAATAATAATACTGTACACCCTTGAGAAGCTCCTTCTACCATTGATGGGGCAGGATAGGATTTGTTTCTCCTCCCTTCCTTCATGTCTACCCCCAAACCCCATCCCAGAAGAAACAAACTGGAAGAGAACTCAGTGGTAAGAAAAAAATTTTTTTTTAACCTATTAGCAAATAACAGCACATCTGTAGTATGAGGTTGGCTCAATATTAGCAAGAGAGAGACGTATTTGCTTTATAGGTGTGTTTGTTTCAGAAGCATCTTACCCTGCCCTCTAGCTCCACTAAGGGACATACTTACTGGACTTGACTAATTATGAGCTAGGATGAAGTGAGAGGGGCAGAGGGGTAAAAATGTATATGAGGAAGGGATGGGGGATGATACTTGTTAGTGAAGGAGACCAAAAAGAAAATTTTCCTATATACTGAGTGAAGCCTGGACCCTAGGTGACTGGAGGGGAAAATAAAATGTTTTTCAATATCTACAGCTGTTCTACTGTGCAATACAGTAGCCTCTAACCACATGTGGCTATTGAGCACTTGAAATGTGATTTGTCTGAGTGGAGATGTGCTATATATATAAGGTAAATACAACATTTTGAAGACTTAGTCTAAAAAATGTACATTAGGGGTGCCTGGATGGCTCAGTTGGTTAAGCATCCAACTTCGGCTCAGGTCATGATCTTGTGGTTCATGAGTTTGAGCTCCATGTCAGGATCTGTGCTGACAGCTTGGAATCTGGAGCCTGCTTCAGATTCTGTGTCTCCCTCTCTTTTCCTCTCCCCTGCTTGCATTGTGTGTGTGTCTCTCTCTCAAAAATAAATAAACATTTAAAAAATGTATGGTATCTCATCAATTATTTCTTTATATCGATTATATGTTAAAATGATAATATGTTGAATACATTGGGTTAAATAGATTATATGATTAAAGTTAATTTCATATGTATGCATTTATTTTTTATTTTATTTTTTAAAGTTTATTTATTTATTTAAAGTGTATTTATAGGGGCACCTGGGTGGCTCAGTCGGTTAAGCATCCGACTTTAGCTCAGGTCATGACCTCACAGTTCGTGGGTTCAAGCCCCACATCGGGCTCTGTGCTGACAGCTAGTTTAGAGCCTGGAGCCTGTTTCAGATTCTGTGTCTCCCTCTCTCTCTGACCCTCCCCTCCTCTCACTGTCTCTCAGAAATAAATAAAACGTTAAAAAAAAAGTGGATTTATTTATTTTGGGAGGGGGGAGGGGCAGAGAGAAGGAGAGAGAATCCCAAGCAGGTTCTGCACTGTCAGCACAGAGCCTGATTCAGGGCTCAAACTCATGAAGCATGAGATCATGACCTGAGTCAAAACCAAGAGTTGGATGCTTAACTGACTGAGCCATCCAGGAGTCCCCAGTTTATTTATTTATTTATTTTGAGAGAGAGAGAAAGAGACAGTGCACAGGAGGGGCAAAAAGAGAGGGAGAGAGAGAGAGAGAGAGAGAGAGAATCCCAAGTAGGCCCCACACTGTCAGTGTGGAGTCCAATGAGGACCTTGAACTTAGGAATTATGAGATCTTGACCTGAGCTGAAATCTAGAGTCAGTAGCTTAACCGACTGAGCCACCAAGGCGCCCCTCTTTATACTTTTAAAATGTGAATATTATAAACTATATACGTGGCTTGTGTTGTATTTCTAATGGACAGTGCTACTCTAGACTGCCTATGGAAGACAGCTGATAATAAGATTCCTCAGCCTTACAAACATGACAAGCATTAAGTCAGGGGTCATATGAGCTTAAAATTCAACTTGTTTGGCAGATGAATAGATTTTTTCAGATTTGTCAAGCTATTTTTAAGAAGATTAAGTTCCTATTAAATCCCACCTTCAGGAATAAACTTTCTAGAGACTTAGATATAAATACTGGAAGAGTGTCTACCATATTCCAAGAAACTGTAGGTACTTTTAACTTTTTTCCTAAAGAAAGGGAGTTGATACGAATTTTGTGCACTATAGAAAAATATACTCAAGAGATATTAAAAGCACCAAAGGGCAAACACACTTTTTACAGGGATAAACGATATTTAATTGTTCAGCTCTTTCAAATTTATTTCTTTTAATTTTTTTAATGTTTTATTTATTTCTAGGAGAAAGAGAGAGAGAGACAGCGTGAGCAGGGGAGAGTCAGAGAGAGAGGGAGACACAGACTCTGAAACAGGCTCCAGGCTCTGAGCTGGCAGTCAGCACAGAGCCCGACGCGGGGCCCGAACCCACGAACCGCGAGATCATGACCCAAGTGAAAGTCGGATGCTTAACCGACTAAGCCACCCAGGCGCCCCTCAAATTTATTTCTACCTTTGCTTTCTAATCTATATTTTCACTTGGGGCTTGGAAAACAGGAAAGAGGCAGAAGGGTACCTCTGACAATGTCAAGAGGGTCTTAAGAGAGCATCTCTGTAAAGACATGTGGTTTTTAGGCTAGAATAACAGAAAGGTCTCCTCATGCTCTGCTCACTATACAGTCAACAAACCAGCAGCTGAAATGCCTTCCTTCCTCAGGTGGCCTTCAGGGCTGCTTTTAGTGCTCTCTGCCTACTCTCAAGGGAGTATTTTTCTAAAAAGCTGTCTCCCTGGGGCACCTGGGTGGCTCAGTTGGTTAAGCATCTGACTTCCAGTCAGATCATCGTTTCATGGTTCATGGGTTTGAACCCTGCTTCAGGCTCTGTGCTGACAGCTCAGAGCCTGGAGCCTGCTTCAGATTCTGTGTCTCCCCTCTTTCTACCTCTCCCACTCTCACTCTGTCTCTCTCTCTCAAAATAAAGAAACATTAAAAAACATTAAATTTTACAGACAACAAACTGAAGGTTGATGGGGGAGTGGGGGAGAGGGGAAAATGGGTGATGGGCATGGAGGAGGGCACTTATTGGGATAAGCACTGGGTGTTGTACGTAAGTGATGAACCATGGTAATCTACCCCCAAAACCAAGAGCGCACTGTACACACTGTATGTTAGCCAATTTGATAATAAATTATATTAAAACTTAAAAAACTTAAGAACATAAATAACATTAACTTTTATTTTAATTAATAAACATTAAATTTTTTTTAAAAAACATCATATCCCTAAGAACCCCCCACCTGTTACTCCATCATGTTAACTGATTCCAAGTGCAATGTAAGAAGAAAGGAGCTTAGGAGACAGGATAATCAAAGGAGGGAAAAAAAATCTCAGAATCTTGACCTCACCCTGTGCTCAGCAGATGTCCCATGGACATAGTGGTGAGCTCCTAGGCCTTGCAAGATGCCCAAGCCTCCTTTTGTCATGTTGACCCAGGAACTGTCCTCTATGGTGGGGACCAGGCTCCCTGCAACCATGGTAAGGCCTGAAGTGTTGATTGTCAGTGTTCGCTCGATGGATCTGAAATAGTTCAGAATTCCTAAACAGACGCGCTGAAACAAAGAAACACCAGGTCAGGCCCCTGCCCTTTGCCAGCCCCACACAACAGAGTGAAACTAAATGGGGTTGGCAGGTCATCCCTACTGCTGAGAGAGAAATACACCGCTCCCAGAATGGCCTGCTTTTGCGGAAAAATCTAGACAAAGAACAAAGTGTAAACATGCATTGCTCCTGGGACACCTGGGTGGCTCAGTCGGTTGGGCGTCCGACTTCAGCTCAGGTCATGATCTCACGGTTCGTGAGTTTGAGCCCCGCATCGGGCTCTGTGCTGACAGCTCAGAGCCTGGAGCCTGCTTCAGATTATGTGTCTCCTTCTCTCTCCGACCCTCCCTTGCTTACACTGTCTCTCTCTCTCTCTCTCTCTCTCTCTCTCTCAGAAGTAAATAAAAAAACATTTTAAAAAATGCATTGCTCCTGGGAAGAGCAGGAAAGCCGCCTTGGGAGACATCCCAACATTGGGAACATTGGGATACCTGAAGCCAGTGTGCCAGGCCATCCACGTACCTGCAGCTCCCTGATTCGTAGGTGGCGCAGATACAGAAAGGACAGGTAGGTCCCCCTTGTCAGGTTAGGACCCCTATCACTGGGCCCAGTCTCATCGTCTAAGCCGAGCAGTTGCAGGGCCATTGCATAGCTGTATCTTCAGCAGGAAGGAAAAACAGAATGAATGCTTTCCACCTCAAAGTAGTTCGGAAAATTCATCTACACCAAACTGAAGTCATTTTATTTAACTTAAGGGAGTTTCACAGTAGCTACTCTTTAAAAAGGAACTAGAAGAAAAATAATTACTCTGTATGTATAAATATAGAGAGAAGTTTCTCTTAGCAATCGCTCTTGTTAAAAACCCAGTCCTACCTAGGGTGAAACATTAATTTAGTTGTCTGACCTGCTTTAACAGTCTTGCTTTTATTTCAGCTTCAAATATTTTCGAGTTAACATGTAACCTACCTATTAATCAGTGACTCAATTTTCCCCACAATGTTTAATCCATTTCCTTCAGTCCTTAGTAAAACGATTTAATTTTACCCTTTCTCTTTTTTCTGCTTGACAGGCTTATCAGCATGTTGGCAGAGACTTATTTGTGCTGGGTCATTTTCATTTTGTTCCATCGAAAGGTCATCCTCCTTCATATATTCATTCTGTCAAAAAAGTAGCATCAGTTGAATGACATAAACATTTGCAACACTATTAACAAAAATCACAGCTGCTTCACCACAAAATTAAATCCCATGATCCAAGGAATATTTATTTTATTTATTTTTAAAGTTTGTAAGTAATTATTTTTTTTAATTTTTTTTCCTTAAATAGTTTATTGTCAAGTTGGTTTCCATATAACACCCAGTACTCATCCCAACAAGTGCCCTCCTCCATGCCCATTACACCCTTTCCCCTCCCCCGCATCCCCATCAGCCCTCAGTTTGTTCTCAGCGTTCAAGAGTCTCTCTCCCTCCCTTTCCCCAACTATTTTTTCCCCTTCTCCTCCCCCATGGTCCTCCATTAAGTTCCTCCTAATCCACCTATACGTGAAAACATATGATATCTGTCCTTCTCTGCCTGACTTATTTCGCTCAGCATAACACCCTCAAGTTCCATCCTCGTTGCTACACATGGCCAGATTTCATTCTTTCTCATTGCCAAGGCATATTTAGATGAGCAAACAGAAAAGCATCTTAGTCCATTGCAATGTGACATATGAAAATCTGGATTTCCAAAATCAATTTGAAGGCACTTTTTTAATTATTATTTAGTCTCTGTTTTACAAAACTCTTCACAACTTTTAAAAACTGCCACCCCACATGCACCTTTTACACGATTCACTTATGAAAAGTCGATACACACATTGGTAGATGCTTGAAACCGTGAACGCCTCTTGTTTCAGGCTGAGAGAGATCAGTGGACTAAACATCTCTTTTTTCTTTTGACCTATATGATTTAGTTATTTAAAGTCTTGATCCTGTTTTCACATTTGTAAAATGGCATAATGATACAAAATAAGCTGCTGTGAGAATTAACTCTTGGTGACTAGCACTTGATAGGTGCTCGATTACATGCTGGCCATGGACTGCAGTAGTCAGTTAGCCCTGAAGGATCTATCACAGAATTCGTGGTTTATACTTATTTCCTATAGGCATTTTTCCTGATGTCGAGCAGGGTGAGGTCACACACACAGGGCCCTAGGAAAAACTGTGAAGAAGGTGATATTGATGAATGATCATGCCATTGGCCCTCTGGGCAGCCCCTTTCTTAGCTGTCCTCTCTGCCTGCCCCTGGGCATAAACCCTATTCTCATAAAATATGCTTTATTGTAGTGGTGCCGATTCCCACAAACACACTGTGTGGCAATGAGTTAGGTTGGAACCCCACTCTTTGGGTTATTTACATTCTAATAGTTCTTGGAATTCCAGTAAGTCCGTATGACAGAGACTGCTGGTTGTTCCCCAATATCCGCTTTCTTCTCTTCCTAGGGTAATTAAATATTTATCTTGGCACATGGCCACCTAGATGGAGATGATGCTTCCAAGCCTCTTTTTCAGCAAGGTGTAGCTATGTGACTAAGCTCTGGCCAATGGGATGAGAGTGAAAATGACATGTGGCAGCTTCTGGGAATTTCCCTAAAGTGGCAGCCTTGTCACCCAGAGTGTCCATCCTGCTGCTTACATATGAATGTGACAGCTGGAGCTCCATCTCACACTAGTGGTTGATCTTGAATGTGGAGGCCGCATTTGTTGGAACTCCAGGACAGAGGAGCATGGGTCCCTGAGGACTCCATGGAGCAGTCATCACACTGTCTCTGTACTTCCTACCCTTGGATGTTAATATGAGGAAAAGAGAAAGAAATTCCCATCTCCTTTAATCTTCTCTTATGTTGTGTGACCAACAGCCAAATATAATTTTAACTAATACAGTATGCAAGACTCTAAGGATACACAATGGTCTTTATGACAGGCAGTGGAGAAGAAGATTTGGAGCAGGGATATTAGGAAGAATTGGTGAGAAAGAAAATGGTCTAATTGAGTATCATTAAGTATCTGCCTGTGGGTAGTTAGCTCCTGCCTGCTTCGGGCAAGTATGCACATCGGTGTATTTCTGTGTAAACACCCCACAACCCTAGGAATGGAAAAGGCCCTACGAAGTGACATAGTGTCCTCCTGTTCCTTAATACAAAAACACAAGATCATTTCCCCCAAATTAAGAGAATCTCTGTTATTTTAAGAAAATCTGTGGGAAAGCGTGTACCCTATGAGGAAGTTGAATTTTGACAGTTTCTATTTGGCCCAGAATTTGGGGTCCGAGGCGCTCTACCAGAGAGCTTTGCCTCCCAGCCCAGTGCACTCTTGTGTTGAGTTCTGCATTGCCGGGCATAGCTCCAGAGGGCAGGCTCGGAACAACAGTCTTTCTCTGATGGGATGGTGACTTTTTCAGCTACTTCTAAAATTACCCAGAATTACACAGGAAGGAACAGAAAGTGACATCAAGTTACAGTGAAAGACACTTTGAAGGAATGACTGAGCAAGCCACAAAGGACCAGCAGACTGCCAAGAAGAAAGGATGAGGGCACAACAGGGTAGAGTGAGTAAAGGGAGAAAGCCCAGCACCCACCAGAAAAAGAGAACAACCACAGGCAACAGAGGTAAACTGCTTAGGAAATACCAAAGGTGCATGAGTGTATTTCCCTAAGAAGGCTGGACACAGAGCAGGTAAGCAGCAGGACGACCAGAAACCAGAATGCCAATACTACCTGTGTTTGTACTCTCTTCCTAGGTAGGTAAATCCTTTGACATTTACTCTCCCTGGTGGCTGGGTCTTTGCCAGCATGGCTGAGTTCGTGTGTTTGGACAGTTCTAAGACTTCCACTGATTGCAAATCTCATTTTCTTCTGGGAAATTGGCAGGGGGAGTGGAGTGGGAGTGGAAGGGGTAATAATTAGAGGGAAAATACGTCTATTATGTATTTCCCACCTCCTAATTGTGCCTACAACTTCTTTGTGTATATCTACAGAATAAAAAGACTAGAGGGATATATGTATACCAAATGTTAACAATACTATTGTTATATTTGGGTGGTAAAATAATGGTTGATTTTTATTTTCTTCCGTGAACTTTTCTACATTTCCCAAAATTTTAATGATGAGTACATGTAATTATTGTCAACAGAAAATGTTTGTTTTTAAAATGTTTTATTGAATTGTTGAGGTAAACCAGAAAAGAAGTGTTTTGTGTTTCCCTAAACTTCTTGCACACTGGAGCTACTGTATACAATAGCACTTTTGTGAGGGCACACCGTGTACCCATTATATCTCTGGGAATGTAGGGGAACAGTAACACAGACAGGGGAAAACAGCTGTCCCCTTCTCCTCTTCTTGGTGTGGCCAGTGAGAAGACGCAAAAGAAGAGGCAAAGGATCTCGTGTTTTCTGCCACTTCAGCACTCCATAAAGTTAAAGAACAGTGACCAGTTCTTCTTGAAATGGTGGGGGAAAGGGGGAGAGGCAAACCATGAGAGACTCTTGAATGCTGACAAAAACTGAGGACTGGTGGATGTGGGGGGGAGGAGGGGTGGGCATGGAGGAGGGCACTTGTGGGGACGAGCACTGGGTGTTATGTGGAAACTAATTTGACAATAAACTATTTGTAAAAAAAATAAAAAAAAAAAAAGAACAGTGACCAGTTTAAACCGTATCTTTAGAAATGTGATGGTCTAAGAGACTCTTAAATATAGAGAACAAACTGAGGGTTGCTGAAGGGGAGGTGGGTGGGGATGGGCTAAATGGGTAAGGGGCATTAAGGAGGACCCTTGTTGGGATGAGCACTGGGTGTTATATGTAGGGGATGAATCACTGGATTCTATTCCTCAAATCATTATTGCACTATATGCTAACTAACTTACATATAAATAAAAAAAAGTAACATGATGGTCAATAGTAGTATTTAATGTCTGTACATAAATAACCATTTGAGTAAACAGGTATTTTCTTGGGGAATAGCACTGGATACAAGTAACTTGATATAATACAAGAGTTTGGGAGGTTTGGGAAGACCCACACAGGGCTACTTGGTCTACTCCTTCTCCTGGTTAGAACTACAGTTAAATTATTTTTAAGTTTTTTCAAAAGGATATTTAAAAAATGCAGTCCATTGGGGGGCGCCTGGGTGGCTTAGTCGGTTAAGCGTCCGACTTTCGCTTAGGTCATGATCTCACGGTTCGTGGGTTCGAGCCCCGGGTCGGGCTCTGTGCTGACTGCCAGCTCAGAGCCTGGAGCCTGTTTCAGTCTGTGACTCCCTCTCTCTCTGACCCTCCCCTCCTCACGCTGTGTCTCTCTCTCTCTCCTAGAAATAAATAAAAACATTAAAAAAAAATGCAGTCCATTGGACCTAAATTATCTCTTTCTAGTTATAATTATCTTCAATTAATAATTATAAGAAGATTTGGTATTTTTTTTCTTTATCTCCCAAACCCAGATCTTTAAGTAAACCTGAAAATAGAATTGTGTATCAGTCTTCCATGCTGATGGTAAATAAAAGGCCAGTTCAAACTGTGATAGAAACACCACAAATATTATAGATGTTCAGACAAACATATTCATTGTTAAAATGGATGTGGAAAAGCAGGTTCTCTCATAAGTTGCTGGTTGGAAGAAAAACGATATACCCCTTTACAGAAAATTTTGCATGTGCACATTCTGTGACCCAGGAAATCCACTTCTAAATATCCAGTCTAAAGATGTGCAGAAGGAGGCATAGACAAGAAAGTTCAGCAGGAATGGTTTCTAATGAAATAAAAAATGGTAGCCTGTATCCACAGGGAGGTGTCTGTGTGATCTCTAGTATATAATAAAAATATAGTGCAGCCATTAAAAAGAGCAAGAGACAGATCTCTAAGACATATTGTTGGGCAAAAAAGAGCAGATTGCACAAAGATATCCACAGAGTATGACAGATCATTTAAACAATTTTTTAAAGTTTATTTTTATTTATTTATTTATTTATTCATTTATTTATTTATTTAGAATCCCAAGTCCATCCAGAGTCGGATGTAGGGCTTGATTTCATGAAACTTGAGATCAAGACCTGAGCCAAAATCATGAGTTGGACACTTAACCAACTGAGTCACCTAGGCCCCCCAATCATAGGTTATTTATATAAAAAACTAAAACACAAAATTATGCCATATATATATATGGCATGTATATATTTATATATATATATACATATATATATAAATATATACATATATATATATATATATATATAAAATGAGGACATAAGTTTAAATGTAAATGCATTGAAAAGGTTTGAAGCCAATAATCATGTTTACCTCTGAGGAAGCAGAATAGGGGCTAGTATTAGAGTTCCCATTAGCTAAAGTTAAAGCATTAACTTCTCAGTGATGTTTCCATTTTTGACTAGGAGGAGACATTTATTTATTATTTCTGTAGTTTAAAATTAATTTCTAACAACTTCTTAAGGAGAAAAATGGTAACTTTACAGTGGAAAAACCTAGCAAACGCCACTAGCTTAACCACATGAACAAGAGTAACATCCACAGTGACAAATCAGGTTGATAGCATCTGCCCCAGATATGATGTGATAAGAAAGGCACTTCACGTCTGAGGCGTTCTTCCTCCAAACCTATAACTGAAGTATAATCATGAGAAAATCATCAGACAAATTCAAATTAGGGAGCATTCTACAGGTTGCCTGGCCAGTACTACTAAAGACTGTCCAGGTCATGGTAAACAAGGAAAGACTGAGAAATGGACACAGACCTGTGGAGACTGGCAAATGTGACACTTAAAGATAATGTGGTGCCCTGGAGTACACAGAGGACATTCATGAAAAAACTAGTGAACTCCATATATGGTTTAGTTTAGATATCAGCGATATACCAATGCTAGTTCCTTAGGTGTGACAAAGCAATATAAGATTAACGTTAATAATACGAGAAACTGGACAGGCGGCTCCTGGGAACTCTTTATACTATCTTTTCAACTTTTATGTAAATCTAAAACTACTCTAAAATAAAACATTTATTATCTTAAAAAAAAAACTCCCTAAGGAAAGGCTGCTGGTGAATAATGTTCACGGAAAATTGATCGAAAACTGTTCTGAAGTTGTGCTATAATTAGTGATTATATTCCTTCAGAGCTGTTAAAATGGACAATCCTATGAGGTTTGCTTTCCTTCATACAGAAGGCACTTAAGAAAGTCATTTTTCATGGGCTATTGATTATCACTTGCCAACTTCAGAGTCAGAATGCTGACCAGCATATAGATGCTAAAATTCATACTTGAATGCTACATGCTTGCAAAATAGTAACGGAGCTTTAAGATTCATAACCACATTCCTGTGACTCCTCCCAGCTGCCACCTTCTACTTCATCCTCATCTCATCTGACTAGGATTCAATGTTCAGAATGGCAACACACTACTATTGGTGCCCTGATAGTGTATAAAGTGACTCTTGACCAAAGCAGAAATACCCGAGGAAGTCACAAAATAAGACCCACAGGACACGGTGAAGGAAAAGTAGAAAACTGTTGATCGTTGCATCAGAATTTCCTTTCTCAAACACCATACTATTTTCTGTTCTCTACTTGGAAAGCTCTTCTCCAGCATGGCTGACTCTATCTCATTCACCAGCTTTCAGCTCAGATGTCTCCAACTCTGAAAGAGCTTGGTTGATCATTCTGAGGGTGCGCCTCTCTACCCCGCTGCCTCCTCTTCCTGTGGTTTTCTTCATAGAGATGTAGATTTACTTTTTTGTTCACTTGTCTATTGCATGTTTCATTCCCTGAGCAGCACAATTCCTGGCCCAAAGGCAGCATCCATGTAATAATCACTGAATGGATGGATGAATGAATGAGAAACCTGCGTAACACTAATATGCAGGTTAATCCGTGTGTGTTATAAAGCTCCCCTCAGGATCCACCTCTAAAATCTATAGGTATTCTAAATCTTTTTAGGGTTTATTTACCATAAATCAACTTGAAGAGAGGTACTCACATTTTTCTCCCTTTGGCCAATTCCAAGAACAACATTTACAAGTCAGTAAATAGCCAGAGGAAATGGGTTTCTATCTTTTCTTTTTTCCCCCCCTTCTATTTAACACTAGGCAACTGCATTCACGAGAGACTTTGGTGAAAGCAGAGACTGCATTTCATCATACTCTGCTTGACTTTCTACCTCATCTGCAAATGGAGGGAAGCAGCACCGGAGAATGACAGGAAGTGTTAGTTCTCTCCTCTATGTGGCTGGGCACCTCTTAGTGTTTTCTGCCTTTCAATATTTACCTGAGCTATCATCTCCTGCTCTCACCATGCACCTTCTACTTTTCCCTGGTAAACTCCTTTGTCCCCTAAATACCCATAGGCCTGCTGGTCCAGCCGGGCCCTGGACCATTCTCCATGACTTCAAACACGAAGCTCTTTGCCTCTGACTCCCTCTTCCTTTGCCTCCTACCACTCCCTTACTCATATTCACCTCTCTTCACCCTCATCTGGCCCCCAGGAATTTAATTGTCCCTATTCTCACAGTCAAGGAGAAAAGCTGATTTGTGCTAATGGCCCTCAAATACTAATACCAGAATTTCAGGTAAAGGAGGATTATATCAGCATCAAGAAGTAGATTGTCCAGGATCCTAGGAACAGGGGTCTTATTCAGAGATACCTGGGCTGACTTTGCCTTCACCCCATTTCTTTCCCACTCCCTACCTCCTTTCCTTTAAGCTTGGTTCAAGAAACAAAAGAGCTGGATGTTTATTAATGTCCTCTTGTTAGTATAAGGTCTTTATGCATGGTGACATATACCTCAGTATGAGATGGCAATGGAATAGGAAAAATATTGTTATTTCCTCAATTCTGATGGGATGCTGGCTAAGGAGTGTCGCTGGTAGTCATGCTCTATTAGGGAATTCAGGGGCCAAGGAGATCCATGCCATGATAGGCTGTATCCATTCCTGATCTCTGCGTGGCCAAGCCAATTCATTTTTTAATTAGGTTCTCTAGATCCTTATCTAAACAGATTGAAAAGTTAATAGAAGTTGTGGTGTGTGTGTGTGTGTGTGTACACATACATGCACATATGGGTTTGCCTCCAGCTAATCTGTAACTCAAATCAAGTTTCGGTTTCTCTATACCCAGCCTGAGATGATGGACCATGACAATGCTCTCTCCAGCATTCTACTAAACTTCTCCAAACCTTCAACTTTAAGTATAATTTTTAGTTACTCTACAATTAATCTTTAGGGGTGAAAATAATAGTTTTATTATGCAGATTGGGCCTATGACAAATTCATGCCCTTTTACTTCAAATGGTCCCGCTAGCTACATGGCCATCCTTATATTCTTTTGTCACTGGTGGCCCTGTGGCTCTCCCTGCAGCGACACACCTCCTCACCTGTCACTTTCACCTCCCACCTCACTAATGCAGACCTTCCTCCCCTTCTTCTCTCTCTCCCGGAGACAGCTAGGGCCATTTACAAGCTACCACATCTTATTTTTTGGCACCTGACAATGCTATATATCTCATTAACTTTGGGGGAAGTGGTACCATTCTTTCTTTCTCAAAATTACTCCTTCAACTGGTTTCTTCATCCCATTCCCTCCTCTTTCTCCAGGGTCATCTTTTTCTCAGATTTACCCATTCACATCTTCCATCTCTTCTTCTTCACTGCTCATTCCTTTCAGATGATAAACATATTGAGTCATCCCATTTTAAATAGGCAAAGGAAACAAAACTCTTCTCTCAGAGCAACAGATAAATAATAGCAGATTATTCAAAAATTATATAGAACCACCATGAAGACAAATATCCAATAGCTTTGTGTAGAAACTGCCCCCCTCATTGCCAAGCTTTGGGCCCATCTTACGTAGTAGCTATCTAGCTGGCTTCCCTGCCTCCAATCTCTTCCTCTTCCCATCCAACTAACACCTGCTACTATATTAACCTTCCTACAAAATACAGCTTTGTATATATCACTTCCCTTACAGGATAAAGCACAAATTTCTTGGTCTGAAATTTAGAGGCATTCGAAACCTACTCTCTCCTCACCCTTAAAAATACTTCTCTTCCCTATATTTCCACATGAATCTTTCACTCAGCCAAACTGGACTTGAACACTCCACACACAGTGTCTCCTCTCCAACACCACTTCCCTGAGCCCCACGATTCCGTTAAGCCCAAACTTGATTTCCTCCTCCTTCCAGAGGCTTTTCCAAAAAAGAATCAATCCTGGGGGCACCACTTTGCCTCTAAAACACACACAATATTTAACAACTGTCTAACTGTCTTTGGTGTTTAGCACTAAAGAGTGGGGGCTCCTGGGTGGCTGAGTCGGTTAAGCACTAAAGCGTGCAGCTTTGCATTGGTATGTATTGGTTGAGTATATGTCCTGCAGCAACATCCTATATTACACTTCTTTATATGCTTCTTTCAAATTAGTATTTAATCTTTTTTTATGATATAAAAACAAACCTGGCTGGTAATAAAGCTTTTAGGGGGAGGGTCTCTGAAAAACTACCAAAGTAAATTTCTAAGATATATACACAGGTGGTGAGTAGAACAGAAAGGCATATTGGTTATTTCTTCCTGTTGTACCTGGTACAGGTTGATGTTGCTATAAATATTCTCCCAGATTTGGTCATAGTTGTCTTGCTGCAAACTCTGGGAAGCCACGAAAGTTGGATGAGATGCAGCCAGCATGACTGTCTTTGCCGCGTGGTCTTGGAGCACTTGCATTACTCGCTCAGGGCTGGAAATCTCAAGGAGAACAAGAAGAAAAGGAATGGTTGGGAAAAGTGTTATTCCTTTCTTCTCAGGAAGAATGTGGATCATGTACACACAAATAGGAAAGAAGTCCCAGGTGGGGCTTTATTCAGTTAAAAAATAAAATCAGACTCAAACATCATGATTCCCTTAGGTAGGTCCATCCATTCAACATTGTAAGTTTTCAAATACACATGGCAGCTCATTTAAAATTCTGTGACAACTCTCTAAACACAATAGCAGATTGCACCCCCATAAGTGTTGTGGCACCAATGAAAAGATGAACACCTGTCACTTTGGGTACAAACCCTGTTTGCTATTTGGAAGCTGCCAAGAGATGGAAGAAGAGGAATCTGGCTAGTGTGAGGAAAGCACAGGCTTTGTAAGGACACAGACTTGGGCTTGTAGCTCTGCTGGAATCTTGTTCTTTTTCTGTCCTAACAAGAACACTAAGGGTGTATCTCCCTGGATTGCTGCAAGAATGCCTGGAATATAGTAGGTACTGAATAAATGTTCCTTCTTTTCTGGAAGTAAAGAATCAAATGATAGTCCCAAGGCCGAACTCCTACTGCACTGATACATGTACTATGGTGTTTCAATCATTTTAATATCACAAGGAACTTCAAACATCAGTTTGTCCAGTCTCTATCATAATCCCAATGGCATTTTTTTTGCATAAGTAGAAAAATTCATCTTAAAATTCATATAAAATCTCAAAGGACTCCAAATCACCAAAATAATTTTGAAAAGGAAGAACAAAATTGGAGGACTCACACTCTCTGATTTCAAACCATATTAAAAAGCTATAGTAATCAAAATGGTGTGGTACTGGAATAAATTGAACAGACAGACCAATAGAATAGAAAGCCTAGAAATAAACCCTTGATTACGTGGTCAAATGATCAAAGGATCTCAATATCATTAATCAGAGAAGGGACTATCTCTTCAACAAATTGTTTTAGGAAAACTGGATATCCACATGCAAAATAATGAAGTTAAACCTTTATCTTATACCATACACAAAAAAATTAACTCAAAATGGACTAAAGATCTAAACATAAGACCTAGAACTATAAAACAGACAAAAACAGGGAAAAACCTTGATAACATTGAATTTGGCAATGATTTCTTGGATATGAAACCAAAAGCACAGGCAAAGTAGCAAAAATAGACCGATATGATTATGTAAAACTTTAAAACATCCATGCATCAAAGGATACAATTAACAGGCGAAAAGTCACTTATGGAATGAGGGAATGTATTTCCAAATTACATATCCGATAAGAGTTTAATATCCAGAATATATGAAGAACTCCTACAGCTCAACAACAAAAAATTGAATAACTCAATTTAAAAATAGGCAAAGGACTTCACTAGACATTTTCCTAAATATGATATACAAATGGCCAATAAGCATATGAAAAGATTCTCAAAATCACTAATCATCAGAGAAACACAAAACAAAACCAAAATGAGATATCATCTCATATCCATTATGATTGCTAATAGCAAGAAGGAAGGGAAGAAGGAGAAGAAGAAGGGGGATATGGGTAAAGGGGGGAAAGGGAGGAGAAGGAGGGGGAGGGAGGGGGCATTGAGGGGAAGGAGGAGGAGAAGGAAGAAAGAAAAAGGAAGGAAGGAAGGGAGGGAGGGAGGAAAGAGACAGAATAAAAGGAAAAGTAAGGAAGAGAGAAAGAAAGAAAGAAAGAAAGAAAGAAAGAAAGAAAGAAAGAAAGAAAGAAAGAAAGAGAGAAGGAAAGAAAGAGAGAAGGAAAGAAAGAGAAAGTAGGAGAAAGTAACAATTGCTGATGTGGATGTGGAGAAATTGGAACTCTCGTGTACTGTTGGTAGTACTGTAAAATGCTGCAACTTCTATGGAAAATAGTATGGAGCTTCCTCAAAAAAATTAAAACAGATTATCTTATGATCCATCAATTCCACTACTGGGTTTATATCCAAAAGAACTGAAAGCAGGATCCAAAAAGATATTTATACATTCATGTTCATAGCAGCATTATTCATAATAGCCATGAGGTGGAAGCAACCCAGATGTCCATCAACAAATAAATAGATTTTTAAAAACATGGTAGATATACACAAGAGAGTATTATTCAGCCTTAAAAAGAAAGGAAATTCTGTTGTATCCTACAACACGGATGAACCTGGGTGGGTAAAATAAGCCAGTCATAAAAAGACAAACACTGCATTATTTCACTAATACATGGTACCTAGAGTAGTCAAACTCAAAGAGACAGAAATTAGAATGGTGGTTGCCAGGGAACAGGGAGAGGGAAGAATGAGGAGTTACTGTTTAATGGGTCTACAGTTTCAGTTTGCTAGATGAAGAGTTCCAAGATGGATGGTGGTGATGATTACCCAACAGTATGGATGCACTTAATGCCACTAAAATGTATACTTAAAAATAGTTAAAATAGGGCATCTGGGTAGCTCAGTTGGTTAAGCATCCAACTCTTGGTTTCAGCTTAGGTCATGATCTCATGGTTTGTGGGATCAAGCCCCAAATCAGGCTCTGTGTTGACAGTGCAGGGCCTGCTTGGGATTTTCTCTCTCCTTCTCTCTCTGACCCTTCCTTGCTTACCATGAAGTCTCTTTCTCAAAATAAATAAACTTTTTGAAAAAAATAAAGTAATGAAAAGAGCCCAAATGACCATCAACTGATGGAATGTATAAAGATGTGGTAGGTGTGTGTGTGTGTGTATGTATATATGTGTATATTACACACACACACACACACACACACACACACACACACACACACACACACTGGAATATTACTCAGCTATCAAAAAGAATGAAATCTTGACATTTGCAATGACATTGCTGGAGCTAGAGTTTATCATGCTAAGCAAAGTAAGTCAGTCAAAGACAAATACCATATGATTGCACTCCTATGTGAAATTTAAGAAACAAAACAGATGAAGTTGCTGCGGTGGAGGTCAAGGAGGTTGTTTCCTGCTTTCTCCTCTAGGGTGTTGATAATTTCCTGTCTCACGTTCAGGTCCTTTATCCATTTTGAGTTGATTTTTGTGCATGGTGTGAGGAAATGATCTAGTTTCATTCTTCTGCATGTTGCTGTCCAATTCTCCCAACACCATCTGTTAAAAAGGCTGTCTTTTTTCCATTGAATATTCTTTCCTGCTTTGTCAAAGATCAGTTGGCTATATACTTTTGGGTCCACTTCTGAGTTCTCAATTCTGTTCCATTGGTCTATGTGTCTATTTTTGTGCCAATACCATACTGTCTTGATGATGACAGCTTTGGACTGCTAGGAATTTACCCAAGGGATACAGAAATGCTGATGCATAGGGGCACATGTACCCCAATGTTCATAGCAGCACTCTCCACAATAGCTAAAACATGGAAAGAGCCTAAGTGTCCATCAACAGATGAATGGATCAAGAAGATGTGGTTTATCTATACCATGGAATACTACATGGCAATGAGAAACCATGAAATCTGGCCATGTGTAGCAACATGGATGGACCTTGAGGGTGTTATGCTGAGCGAAGTAAGTCAGGCAGAGAAGGACAAATATATGTTTGCACATATAGGAGGATTAGGAGGAACTTGACGGAGGAATAAGGGGGAGAAAAAGGGCGGAAATGGTGGGGGAAAGGGAGAAAGGCAAACCATGAGAGACTCTTGAATGCTGACAAAAACTGAGGACTGATGGATGTGGGGGGGAGGGGGGAATGGGCATGGAGGAGGGCACTTATGGGGATGAGCACTGAGTGTTATGTGGAAACTAATGTGACAATAAACTATTTGTAAAAAAACAAAACAAAACAAAACAAAACAAAACAAAACAGATGAACATACGGGAAGGGAAAAAGAAAGGGAGGCAAACCATAAGAGAGTCCTAACAGTGGGGAACAAATGGAAGGTTGATGGAAGGGAGGTGGTGAGTGTTGATGGAGGGGTGTTGGGTGGTGTCGGGTGGGGGGATGGGCTAAACAGGTGATCTTAATGCCTAAGTGGGCATTAAGGAGGGCACTTGTTGGGATGAGGACTGGGTGTTCCATGTAAGTGATAAATCACTGAATTCTACTTCTGAAACCAACATTACACTATATGTTAACTAACAAGAATTTAAATAAAAACTTGAAACAAACAAAAATAGTTAAAACAGTAAACAGTAAATTTCATGTTTATGTGTGTTTTACTATGATTTAAGAAAAGAGGGAAAAATAATATAAAGAAACCCCATGTACTCTTCACTCCATTTCACCCAATGTCAACATCTTGCAAAACCATAGTACAGTATATCAGAACCTGGATATTAACATTGATACAATCAAGTTGTAGAACAAATGCATCACCACAAGGATCCTTCGTGTTGCTCTTTTATAACCACACTCCTCTCCCTTCTTCATCAGCCTCTCCTTACCCCCTACAATCCACGAATTTGTTCTCCATTTCTATACTTTGTCATTTCAAGAGTGTTGTAGAAATGGACTTATACCATCTTTATGGGACTGACTTTTTTTTCAATCACATGGTTCTCTGGAGATTCATCCAGGTTTTTGGGTATATCACTAGTTTGTTCTTTTTTACAGCTGACTGCTATTCCCTGGTACAGATGTACCACAATTAGTTCATGTACCCTCTGAAAAACATCTGGGTTGTTTCTAGAATTTGTCTATTGTGAATAAAGCTGATAAAATGTTCATGAAAAACAAAAGGGAGAGGAAACCTGGTCACATGCTACCATATGGATTAATCTTGAGGACATTACCCTAAGTGGAATAAGCCAGTTACAAAAAGACAAATACTATATGAGTGCACTTACAAGAGGTTCTAAAGGTACTCATATTCAGAAACAGATAATAGAATGGTGGTTTCTAGGGGTTGTGGGGAGGAGGAAATAGGGAATTGTTGTTTAATAGGTACAGAGTTGCCATTTGCCAGGTGAAAAAGTTCTGGATCTATTTCATAATAATGTGAATATACTGAACACACCTATGTGCACTTAATTTGATTCGATGATAAATTTTATGCCATGTGCTTTTTACCACAATAAAAATAAGATAATTTGATCCAGTATTTTTGTTTCACAGATGAGGAAACAAACTTAAGGAGGCTGTGTGATCAGACCAATATCACATAGAGCCTTAGTGCTAAAGCTGGACTGAAATGCAGCTCTTTTGACAATTGTTACTTTCTCCTGAAAACTAACAGGGCTATACAATTTTTGCAATTAGATTAGAAGTTTCCAAATAAAGCTTTCATAGAAAACCAATGGCTAATCTTTCTTTAAAAGGGAAAGAAAATTCAATTTTCTGAGAAGGGTTTTAGCAAGAATTTTATCTACAAGGGAATATGATTATTTTCTTACCTTCAAAAACTTTGCTTGGAGTTGCATTAATACATCAATTCTTCTCCGTTCTTTCAGTTTGGTCAAAATCTTCTTTTGCCAAGGATCACATTTTGGCTTAATCTAATGGATATATATATGTTCATACAAAGTTACAACAAAACAGAATGGTTCTAACAAAAAAGTTGCAAGCAAAGAGATTCAAGGGCCTTCTGAAATGGGGTGCTAGAAAGTTTGCCAAGATCTCATGGGGCATCTTGGAAAGGGTCTGCGTGGGTTCACAGATCCGTGGAGGGAGATGGCAGCAGCTGTTCCTGTTGGTGACTGGTCTATGAGACACATTCGCTTCATGTGGGATGACACAGCACCATCCGTGAGTAGGAGGGACCCTTAATCCATCAGTGTTGGGCACCACACTTGATTTATGGGGCAAGAGAAGTTCGCCCACAAATACTTCACAAGTAAAAATTTACCTTCTGCATTAACGGTATATTTCAAAAATTAGATACAAAGCTGTAAATACATCAACATACTCATAACTGTCAAATTTATATCTAGCTCTAAGCTCCAGTATGTTATATCCAACTATCTCCTTGATACCTATAGTTAGAAGGCAAATGTAACTATCTAAAATAGAAAGTGTGGCTTTCCCCACACTGACCACCTATGTGCACATGCCCCAGATTGAGGAGTAATCTTTGATTTCTCTCCTTTCCCACCATCCATCTTATCATGTAAGACTTTTTTTTTCCTTCACAATATAGTTGATCCTCATTATTCATAGATTTTGTATTTGAAAATTTTTCTACTCACTTAAATTTGTTTGTAACCCCAAAACCAGTACTGGCAGATCTATCCTGGTCATTCACGGACATGCAAAGGATGGTGAAAAATTTGAGTCGTGCAACCCCACATTCCCAGCTGAGGTCAAACAAGGTGACATTCTGCCTTCTTGTTTCAGTTCTCATACTGTAAACAAGTGTCCTTTTTTGGTTCTACATTTTCATGTTTTTTACTGGTGATTTCACTGCTTAAAATGGCCCTTAGGTGTAGTCCTGAAGTATTCCTAAGTGTTCCTAAGTACAGGAAAGCTGTGATATATCTTATAGCAGATATATATCTTATAGATACATATATCTGATAAGGTTTGTTCAGGCATGAGTTACAGTGCTATTGGCCACGAGTTCAATGTTAATGAATCAAAACCATATATTAAATAGTTTTGAACAGGGGTGCCTGGGTGGCTCAGTCAGTTAAGTGTCCGACTTTGGCTCAGGTCATGATCTCATGGTTCACGGGTTCGAGCCCTGCATTGGGCTCTGTGCTGACAGCTCAGAGCCTGGAGCCTGTTTCAGATTCTGTGTCTCCCTCTCTCTCTGACCCTCCCCTGATCATGCTGTCTCTCTCTCTCTCTCTCAGAAATGAATAAAACATAAATAGTTTTGAACAGAAACACACATAAAGCAAGGATATATATTGATCAGTTCATGAATAAATCTTGTATTTTCCCTATGAACAGCAGTTCTGTATTTGTTAATTTAGTGTTTATGGCAACCTTATAGAACATAGTAACCCCAAACAATGAGAATCAACTATACTTATCACTACCCCAAATCATCTTGTTTAATATGCTTGTGTATTGTTTTTAAATTGTGTGTCTCCAGCACCAAGGGTCATGCCTGACACATAGTATATACTCAATGAATAGTTTTTGACTAGAAAGCTGGATTTACACAACTCAAATATACCTTTGAATGTTATTCTTTGTTCTATCCAAGTAGCCAAGAACACCACCACCAAGTATAGAGTTCTGACCCAATAGAGAGTACAGGACTATGGGGGCTTTTCAGAGAAGGTAGGTCAAAGTGGCTAACTTCAATATGGACCCAAGGCAGGAAGGAGCTGGGGGAGACTGGTGAACCTACCCTTGGTCCTACGGGACAGTTTGCTTAGGGCATTGAGGCCAGGGGACAATAGGGACATGACAGACCCCGTGCTGCCAGGTTGCCTGGCCTACTTGGAGGATACTTTGTGACCATGCTGACATCACTGACAGGTGACCATCACCACAGGTCTTCTTACTTTTATAAAGGAAATCCAGTTAGCTTTCTTTTTCAAGGCCACACCAGGTCCTGCCAAACCCAAATTCTCCAATTTAGCTGTCTTCGCATCATAGTCTGGAAATGTTTGCATTCTCTGTTGCTCCTTAAAGATGCTTTGAAATTTTTGGGAAACCTAAACAGGAGTAAGGCAAAGTTTTTCTTAAAGGGTCAGATAGTAAATATGTTAGTCTTTGCAGACCATCTATATGGTCTCTGTTGCAACTACTCAACTCTGCATTTGTGGTGTGAAAGCAGTCATAGGTAATATGTAAACAAGTGGGCATGGATGAATTCCAATAAAACTTGATTAAAGTAAAAAAGAAACATTTGGTGGCCTGCAGCTGTCATTTGCTGACTCTGCTCTAAGGAATCAGAGAACCAGAATAAACAGCACCCAAATATAAGAACTCTTCCTATACACACACAAAGTTGTAATGTGATTGATTATCTTGTGAGCACAAGCATTGCATAGAAATACTGTTATAAGAAAATCAGAAGTGGAGGGGCCCCTGAGTGGCTCAGTCAGTTAAGCATCCAACTTCAGTTCAGGTCAGAATCCTGCGGTTCATGAGTTCGAGCCCTGCACCAGACTCTATGCAGACAGCTCAGAGCCTGCTTCAGATTCTGTCTCCCTCTTTCTCTGACCCTCCCTCACTTATACTCAGACTCAAAATTAAATTAATTTTTTTTTTTTTTTAATCAGAAGTGGTGGGACGCCTGGGTGGCTTAGTCAGTTAAGCGTCCGACTTTCACTTAGGTCATGATCTCGCAGTTCGTGGGTTCGGGCCCCGCATCAGGCTCTGTGCTGACTGCCAGCTCAGAGCCTAGAGCCTGTTTCAGTCTGTGACTCCCTCTCTCTCTGACCCTCCCCTGCTCACGCTGTCTCTCCCTCTCTCTCCTAGAAATAAATAAAACATTAAAAAAAAATCAGAAGTGGAAACTATTGCTATATAAAGGAAACAAACTGTTCTTTGAGAACAAGTTTGCTCAGCAGCCTCATGGTTTTTGTTTGTTTGTTACCATTGATGACAGCTACTGTGTTATAATTTTTTTTATTCATTTTGACTCTTTTAAAATACCATCTTATTCCAATTCCAGTTTTTGTTTCTCACAATGCTTACTGATAATGAGAGTAAGGATACTCCCTAGAAGTGCTCTGCTGCAAAGAAAGGAAAGAGCTGAAACATCATCACCTTCAAAGAAACCAGAGGACATGTGATACCACTGGTTTCAGGGAGCGTAAAGAGCCTGTGTTACATATAAATAGAAATAATCCTAGTAAAATCATGCTGGAACAAGCACACGTGGAAGTGAAAGCTGAATGTCAAGGTAAATGGTGATAGGGAAGACAGAGGCTCCTTCTTACACAAAGAGCATTCAGGAACATTCAGATTTTATTTTTGCGTGTTTGGATCAATCAATTTACTATTCTTCCCTAGCAAATACATATACTTGCAAAATTCCGTACCCAGAGCTAAAGAAATATCTTTGTGTTGATGCTTTGGCTGAAAACTTTATATTATAAATTTGAAGCTATCCTTGCATAATTCTATTTTTCCCTTTGAAATGAGTTTTAATGTGACTCATATTAATATGAGGGTTGTTTTTTTTGTTTTGTTTTGTTTTTTTAAAGAAAGTGCGGTGTGTCTGGGTGACTCGGTCGGTTAAGCAGCTGACTTCAGCTCAGATCATGATCTTGCAGTTTGTGGGTTTGAGCCCTGCATTGTGCTCTGTGCTGACAGCTCAGAGCCTGGAGCCTGCTTTGGATTATGTGTCCCCCTCTTTCTCTGCCCCTCCTCTGTTCACTCTCTGTCTCTCAAAAATAAATAAATGTTAAAAAAATTTTTTTTAAATAAATAAAGGAAGCGCAACACTGGGGTATAGTTCAGCAGCCTGCACAACTTTAAAAAATCACTACATAATATAAACTCTATTGAATTTAAAGCATTTTGCCAATAGGAAAGCTATTACAACACATTCTGAGAATCAAAGGACTCAAGACACGAAACAACTCTATTATGCAAATCTACCAAGTCTTGGCTACTTTTATATCATCTACTATGGACTATAAACTACTTTTTCCTTAAATTCTACAGAGAAATAAATCTCGTAATCCCTCAGGGCTGTATATTCAAGAGACTTAGTACTCTTACAGAGAGGAAGTTCAAGTGCTAATCTAAATCTCACCTATTACTATTAAATTTTATCACTCCAGAAACAACTGTGGCAGGATGGATATCAACTTTGTAGCAAATAGTAGTGTTTTCTTTCATGAACACCTATCTTTGTGTTAAGAAAGAGTCTCTCAAGGGGCGCCTGGTTGGCTCAGTTGGTTGGGTGTCCGACTTTGGCTCGGGTCATGATCTTGTGGTTTGTGAGTTCGAGCCCCACATCAGGCTCTAAGCAAACAGCTCAGAGCCTGCAGCCTGCTTCGGATTCTGTGTCTTCCTCTCTCTCTGGCCTCCTCTACTCACACCTATCTCTCTCTCTCAAAAATAAATAAACAATTAAAAAAAATTAAAAAGAAAGAAAGAAAGAAAGAGTCCATCAAGTACCAGGTTGAAAAGTTCCATTTCCTTAGGAGCGTCCCTTAGCTCTTCCACATCATATGGGATATTAAAATGGGAGAGCAGGAGCCTCAGCTGGGGTTTCAGTTCTTCTCTTTCAGTTGTGTGTTGGGGGAGGAAGAAAGCAGCTTCTGTTCTTGTGAGCCCTAAAAAAACCCCCGAAATCAAGAACATTAAAACCAATAAACACTAATCAGGGAGAGAAAATGGAGTATCCTGTGAGATAACTGGAGGCAGGAGCTTCTCCGTTGACAGGGAGGCCCGTTCTGCAACTTGCCCAAGCTTCTCTGCCACAATTTACAGATAGGATGGGCCATGCCTATCTGACAAACCCTTGATGCTGGCTTTCTGGAGGAGGTAGCAAGGACCACCCACCTTCACACAGCCTGTAGGAGAAACCCAACAGACTCTGAAGAATGACTTAGTGGGAGCAGAACTACCTATAGTCCTTTGTGGTAAACAAAGAGTATGGTTTATAAATTAACCCACAAATTAGAATAAAGTGAGAGCCTTTTTTTTTTTTTGCCTGGCTCACTCCTGCTCATTTTTAAGGACCCGGTTCAGACTGCCTTCCTTTGAGACACAAGGCCTCCTTACAACTAAGTTGGCTGCCTCTTCACGTGCTCCTGTGTCACTCTGTACATATCCCAAGCAAATATGTCACTCAGAGTGGAAACCTAATTAGGTTTCTTAGTCATCTATAACACATGGTAAGGGCAGGAGGACTATTAAATTAATTCAGATAAGGAAATTACTCTTTAAACATGTAATATTAAAACTGAAAGAGACCTTAGGTATCTCTTAATCTGAAAGGTTTATATTGGGGATGAATAAATTGAAGCCTAAAGAGATGAAATGACCTAAACAGTCAGGGCCACAGAGAGGCCATGACAGAAACACATCAACAACATAGTACTCTCAAACTTCAAGTTCATTGCTTTTTTCACCTCTCTCTTGATTTGCCATTTATAAAGAGGGAGACCACAATGTCTAAGAAAAGTACTTAGTTTTTTTTCATCAGAAAATATTAAATTAATACTTGTTTATTAAGAAGATATAACTTCTTGGTATATACAAAAATGTTAAGCAAGATCATGTGACAAAACAACACATGTACAAAAACCACAATCTTCTTTCTCCACATTACCCAAGGGGAAAGAAGACTGATTTCTTACCTGAAATGCTAGTATTCACAGGGTCTGGTGATGTAGAACCCTGAGTATTAGGGTTGATGTCATCAACACATACATTTTCATTCTCCCGACAAGCCTCAGGAACTTCATCAACAGCTACACTCAGCACTTTGGAGATGGGCAAATACTGGAGGGACTATAGAAGGGCACAATTGAGAGGCCATATGTCAACTCAATTCTCAAAGAAGCTTCCAGACTTAGGTTCAGGAGTAGCCCTTTGCTTTGATAGAGGGAGAGGAGGTAGAGGTGGGTCTTCGTAACCTGCTCAAACATGGGGTGCTAAATCTGGACCTGGGAGACTTCTTGTGGTCACCAACGCTAAGCAACCTGAACCTCCAAGTGGGTCTACATTGATCAAGTATCCATAATGGACAAGACACTATGTGAGGTGTTAGGGATACCAACATGAATAAGACATGGCCCAACGTGAATAAGACATGGATCAATCTCAAAGAGTTCACAGTCTAATGGGGGACAAAGACTTATGAGCAGAGTGTTATTATGCCATGTGACTGGGGAGAGAGGAATCAGAGGTAGATGCCATAGTGACTGACTGGGGAAGGGTTGATGGTCAGTTTTCTGATTTGGGTAGCTCTGTGGATGGTAATATCACTGAAATAAGCCATAGAGGAGTAGGAAAAGATTTAGGTGGGAAAATAATAATCTTTCTAACATAGACATATGATCATGTCACTACTTTCTGATGCCTCAGGCTTGGGCTAGGGCCTCTTCTCAGTGACTTTCTTTCCTCTATGCTTATACTTATTCTATTCTTTTCTATTCTGTTCTTACTTACCACATTATATTTCAGTTGACTATTTAACTTGCCCATTTTTCTGCCAGACTGGGACTCAGTTACTTTTTTTCAACAAAGCCCATATTTTTGCTTTATGGCCCTGGACATGTACCTGGTGTGTATTAGAGCTTCATTAGATACTGCCGAATAAAAAGTGGATCTAAATTTGACATCGTAAATTCTGAACAAAATGATGAAAATAAGAACTTGCAGAGTGAATATGAAATAATACAGCAGAGACATCTTTGAAAAAACTAAATTAATGGAGTGGTTTCATTAGAGAAAGGCTTTAAAAGAAAACATTTTCAAAGGTTTCAAAGAAAAAAGCTAATGACTAATTATTTTCCTGTCATTTGTAGGGCAAGTAGAACACAGAAGCACTGACAACCCAAAAGTAGGTGACAGGTGTGAGAAAACAATGCTGACCATCATGGGAGGGCACCGTATCATCATATAACTATGTTTCACATACTTGTAGGTAGTGGTGAATAGTCCTGAGCGAGTGTAGGTGACACACAAGCCACTTTGTGTAAATAGTCAGGTCTTCTTGTGTCACTAAGTTAGAAGGATTGTTTTTTCCCATAAGGAAGTTTTCTCGTGCAACAGACAATCTTTCAGCTCTCTGAAGGGCATCATTGTATTCATGCATAATGTAGGCGACTTGTTTCTGTTTAAGAGTAATGCAGAGTCAGAACACGATTATTTGCAAGCTATTCTCTTGTGTCATTTGCTTCCAAGCATAGGCTAATGCTGTTTGGGGGCCAAATAAGAGGCTCCTGGAATATGATGATTCTTTCACATTCTGAATTTGACTGACATGGCAGCGGTCATATTCTTTGAACAGAGAGACTTCAGCAAATAGTCAATGCATATGGATGTTTGGTAACTGGAAGGGGCTTCTTAGGTTTTTATCTATACACAGGAGGCCAAATCCATGAAGAAAAATGCATTTTCTATCATACAAAGGTTCCTTCAAATTTCATCCTTAAAAATAGATGCCATTATCTTCTGCCACAGGCAGAACAGGTAGATAGGTGCATCCATTAGTTCCTTTCCCATCTTTAGCCATGACTTAAAAAAAACTGACAAGCTTACTGTTGGTAAGAATATAAACTGGTATAGCCATTATGAAAAAACAGTATGGAGATTTCTCAAAAAAGAATTAAAAATAGAAATACCATATAATCTAACAATCCTATTTCTGGGGACATATCTCAATAAAACAAAATCAGTATCTCAAAGAGATATCTGTATTCCCATGGCCACTGAGACATTATTCCCAACAGCCCAGATATGGAAACAGCCTGAGTCTGCTTATGATGAATGAATAAAGAAGAGGTGGTATGTTACACACAACACAGTATTATTCAGTTATGAGAAAGAAGGATATCCTAACACTTCTGACATTAGGAATGGACTTGGAGGACATTATGCTAAGTGAAATAATTGAGACAGAGACAAATACTGTATGATTACATGATGAATTAAAAAAAAAAAGTTGAACTCATAGAAGCAGAGAGTAGAACAGCGGTTACCAGGGGCTAGAGGGTGGGGAAATATTGGTCAAAGGGTACAGATTTGCAGTTGTATAAGATGAATGAGTCTAGTAATGTACAGTATGATTACTATACTAAATAATGTGTATTGGCGAGCTTATTGACCATTTTCTTTCATTATAAAAAAAAAGAGGGGTGGCTGGGTGGCTCAGTTGGTTAAGCATCTGACTCTTTTTTTAAAAATGTTTATTTATTTTTGAGAGAGAGAGAGAGACAAAGCGCAAGCAGGGGAGGGATAGATAGAGAGGAAGACACAGAATCTGAAGCAGGCCCCAGGCTCCAAGCTATCAGCACAGAGCCCAGTGCAGGACTCAAACCCACAAACTATGAGATCATGACCCGAACCAAAGTCGGATCCACAACCAACTGAGCATCCAGGAGCCCCAATCATCTGACTCTTGATTTTGGCTTAGGTAATGATGTTACAGTTGTGAGGCCAAGCCCTGTGCCAAGCTCTATGCTGTGTGTGGAGCCTGCTTAAGATATTCTTTCTTTCTTTCTCTCTCTCTCTCGATGTCCCCCCACTCCACTCTTTCTCTAAGAAAAAAAAAAAGCCCATAGGTTCTGTTCTTGGGCTTCCTACCTTGTAAAGAGGATAAAGTTGCTCCATAATCTTACTGTGCTGGCAAAACCTCTTCCATCTAAGCATGTGTAAATATTTACTCTGGGCCAGCTGGGTAATTCTCTCTGTATAATACTTTAACAAAAACAATGATAAAAATTAACACTTAGAATACAATTATAGCAGGAAGATTGAATTTTAAGAACACCAACAATAGGAAAACCAGTCTGGTTGTTTCAGAAAGATGGATTTTTCTACATGAAGATCATAAAATTAAGAAACCTGGCTCAAGATACCATTAAACTTTAAATGAAGCAAGTAATTATTTCTAAATCTATATAATCTGTTGCCAGTCTAACAGATTGTAGTTTCATTTATCAATTAGTCAACAATTTTTGCAGTGACATAAAAGTCTGTACAATTGTCTAAGGCAAAGCTTAAAATTTCTTAAACATTGAAGTTATAAGTCTAAAAAATACAAAGCACACTATAAGTAAGATTATAGCTTTAATCTTAGACAGAAATTTTATTTATACTTAAAGTAGTTAAATAAACCGGGGCGCCTGGGTGGCTTAGTCGGTTGAGCCTCCGACTTTCGCTTAGGTCATGATCTCGCGGTTCGTGGGTTCGAGCCCCGCGTCGGGCTCTGTGCTGACTGCCAGCTCAGAGCCTGGAGCCTGTTTCAGTCTGTGACTCCCTCTCTCTCTGACCCTCTCCTGCTCACGCTGTCTCTCTCTCTCTTAGAAATAAATAAAACATTTAAAAAAAATTTACAAAGTAGTTAAATAAACCAAACATTTTTAATGTTTTATTTCTGGTAGTAAATATAATAGTGGCCATGATGGAACAGGTGGGGCCAGACTCATCCTTCCATCATAAATAATTAGAAAATAGGACAAAATAAACAGGACAACTATTTCTGATGTAAAACAACACACGATACAGGACTGTGGTCCTTGAGACAAAGGAAACAAATGAAATGAACCCTACCATCACCTTGGTTTTCTGCCTGAAGAAGGTAATTTCTGAACCACAGAATAAGAGAGGGAATCCCAAGCAGAGCACGACACTCTCTCTGAGTTAAGGAGAGAGACTGAAGCTTAGGAGGCTGAGTCAACTGGAATTTGCAGGGGACAGTACTGGAGAGAGGGATGTTATGCAGAGAAAGGGCTCCAGAAATCTGCATGGAGATCTCTTTGAGTTTTTTGCTGACTATTAAACTATGCATACAGAGGGTGAAACTCCATGAGGCCATGCAAAGAATAACTGACTAGGGAATTGTAAACTGAATAGTCCTCACAGTTCATACAGGGACAAGAGACGTTCAAGTTCCAATTAGAGAGGAGAGTCCTCTTTGCCACTTGATAAGTTCAGTGGAGACACCAGAAGAGTTACACTTTAGTAATAAGGATAAATGATCCTGAGTGAAAGTTAGTCTAAACTTGATCTACTAAAACTTGATACCAAGTCTTGAAAGTATGAAGCTAATCTACAACTTAAATCCCTGTCAGAATAAACACCAATACTCTTTAAAAAAAGATTTTTGAAAATCAGCATTCATTGCTGGTGGGGGAATGGGCTAAAAGAGTAATGGGCAGTAAGGAAGACACTTGCTGGGATGAGCCTAGGTGTTATACATAGGGGATGGATTACTGGAATCTATTCCTGAAATCATTATTGCACTATAAGCTAACTTGGATGTAAATTTTTTAAAAACCAGCACTCAAAAATGTAAGATTGAAATGTCCAGTGTCCAAAAAAATCACTAGACATGCAAAGAAGCGGGAAAATGTGGTCCAAAAGCAAGAGAAAAATTAATGAACAGAAACAGACCCAGAAATGGCACCAGTGATGAAATTAGCAAATAAGAACTTTAAAAGTGCTAATATACTAATATGCTCAGCATGTTCAAGGATTGAAAAGAAGGGGCACTTGGGTAGCTCAGTCAGTTAGGCATCTGACTGGCTCAGGTCAAGATCTCCTGGTTCGTAGGTTTGAGCCCTGTGTTGGGCTCTTTGGCGACAGCTCAGAGCCTGTAGCCTGCTTCAGATTCTGTGTCTCCCTTTCACTCTTTGCCCTTCCCCTGCTCTCTCTCTCAAAAATAAACATTTAAAAAAAGGACTAAAAGGAAAATGTGAACATAACTAGGAGAGAAATGAAAAATATCAAAAATCTCAAATAGAACTACAAACGAAAACTATAATATATCAAATGAAAAAATTCATTGGATATGATTAACAGCAGCTTAGTGCAGAAGAAAAGGCTAGTGAACTTGAAGATATAGCAATAAAAACTACAAAATGAAGCACTGAGGGGAAAAAAAGGAATGAAAGTAAATTAACAGAGGTTCATTGACTTACGGAATGATATGAAGTGATTGAACAAATTTCTAACTAGAGTCCCAGAAGGAAGGAAGGAGATGGAAAATATGTTTAAAGAAATAATATTTGAAAACTTTCAAAAACTGATGAAAATGATAAAATCACAATCCAAGTAGGTCAACCAACTTCTAGCAAGAGAAACACAAAGAAAACTTCATCAAGGAATACCACAGTCAAATAGCTTAAAACCATTAGAGAAAATCTTTAAAAAATTATTTTTTAATTTTAAAAAAATGTTTATATATTTTTGAGAGAGAGCAAGCACAAGTCGGGGAGGGGCAGAGAGAGAGAGGGAAACAGAATCTGAAACAGGCTCCAGGCTCTGAGCTGTCAACACAGCCAATGCAGAGCTTGAACTCAGGAATGGTGAGATCATGACCTGAGCCAAAGTTGGATGCCCAACAGACTAAGCCACCCAGCACCCCTAAGAGAAAATCTTAAAAGCACCCATAGAACAAAAGGACACATTGTGTTAGGAAGTGAAAACTATGCAATCAAAGACAATGGAGCAGTATCTTTAAAATGATAAATGAGAATTATCAACCTAGGATTTTACATTGAACAAAAAAATCTTTCTAAAACGAAGGCAAAATAAAGACTTTTTGCAAAAAACAAAGACAGAGAATTTATCCCTGGCAGATCTGCAGTAGAAGAAATGTTAAAGTCTGGTTTTTTTTTAAAGAAATGTTAAAGTCTGTTTTTTAAAAATGTTTATTTATTTATTTTTGAGAGAGAACACAAACAGGGGAGGGGCAGAGAAAGATACAGAATCTGAAGCAGACTCCAGGCTCTGAGCTGTCAGTGCACAACTCAACATGTGGCTCGAACCTATGAACCGTGAGATCATGACCTGAGCTGAAGTCAGAAGCTTAACCAACTGAGCCACCCAGGCGCCCCTAAAGTCTGTTCTCTAGGCAGAAGATAAAAGTTATCATATGGAAGCTTTGGCTACACCAAGATTTCTCAAAACCAGCATTATTGATATTTGGGACTGGATAATTCTTTGTGGTGGGGCTGTTCTGTGCATAGTAGGATGTGGAGCAGCATCTCTTGCCTCTACCCACTAGATGCCAGTAGGAATCCACCCCTCTCCCCAAATTGTGACAAAATGTCTCCAGACACTGCCAAATGTCCACCATCTCCACTCTCCCCTTCTCTCCACTGACAATCACAGATATATACAAAAGAATGAAGAGTGCCAAAATGATAGGAAAGAGAATCTTAGATGAAGATAATGACAAAAATTTTATTGGCAAATAGAATCTCAACATCTTTTATTTCTTTGTGATTAATGTACTCATTAATTGCTAACTAGTTGCTAATGAACTAATTTGTGTGCAGAATGAAGATATAACAACACAAGAGTAAAGAACAAAGAGTTTTAAAAATCAAAACAATACATGCTTATTATAAGAAATTTTGAAAATACGCAAAAGTAAAAAGAAGAAATTAATTGTTCTGCCATCCAAAGACAGTGAGTGCTAACATTTTGGTCTATGTCCTTCAAGTTTTTGTTAACTAATATTACATAATAAGAGAACAGTTTTTTATGCTCAAAAATGTTTCATGGTAGAACAATATTCTATCTGGTATCATGCTATTTTTCTTAACTCTTTCTCCTGTTGTTAGATATTTAGGCAATTCTGATTTTTTCACTTTTATTGTAATGTTGCAATAATAATATTTACGGAAAATGTTTTCTACCACAATTTTGAGTTATTCTCTTAAACTACATTTTCAGAAATATATTTCCTGGCCAAGTCAACAGCTTTTTGAGGGCTGACACTTTCTAAATATTATATTCCCTCATAATACCAGCACAAGGGGTAATTGATAGTAACTGAGTCAACTGTTTAGTGACTATAACTAAATTTCTGTTATTTTTCAGATCTCTTTTTCAAATTGCAACATGACTCTTACCTGCAACAGAAGCAAAGGTAAATTTTCAGGAGTGTACTCTCTTCTTAGGCAGCTCTCTAGCTCCCTCTGCATGACATCTGTTTGAACAACAAGGGGCTTTGACTCGGCCACCTGAACCCCAGGCAGGAGAGCGGGCAAACAAATAAGGAAGAAAAATTATCATTGTTTATGACAACAAATGACATCCAATTCCTGATAGTTTTTACACAACATGTTATATACTGTTATACCTTGATTTCCAAATAACGAATTGTAATAGCACGAATCAAGCAACCGTAAAATTTTAAAACATCACTAAAAGTAGGTATCTCCAAAGAGGTAGTGGCCTGCTCTGATCTAGCAGTGAGCATTGGGCTGTTTTGTTCTCATAACACTGTCAATAACATCAGCTGGTTGTTTGCAAAAATAAGGTTTTCCCGCTAAATGTTTCCAAGAAGTTAGCAAAGTCCAGTGTACTGTTGTATTATAACACAATTGTGTATTACAATTACACTCTCCTACTCACCTGTAAAGTTTTCTTTAGAGCCAATTCCCTTTCTCTTCTAAAGTAAGAAATGTCCTTTGGCATTCGAATAGAGCTGCAGAAAGATTTATGCAATAGAAGCTGTAATTATAGAAACTGTAATAAACCAAATTATGGATAGGCCCTGATTACTCTTTAACTCTTCACAACTGCTCATTTCTAAGTCTATTCATATTATACCGGATTATTGAGAGTATGTAAAGACCATGGGCTTCTGTCTTAATCTGAATCTCTCTTGTGTCTACCTCATGTTTGCTAAGCCTTTCCATGGGCCAATTTTCCTTTCCTTCACCCTAACATGGTCTCTCCTGCTCTCCTTGATTTATCTCTCTAGTTTCAATTCCAGAGTACCAGAAGAGGCACAATGGTGAAGATTTTTCTTTCCCCCACCTACATTTCCTCCGGTAAACTTACCTCCAATGAGTACTGTGTTTATCAGATGTCTCTCTCACCCTACATAAAACTAGTATTGATTTAAACAAGATGTTTTTATTTTTGTGTTCTTACTAATTTCTCAAAGATGAAATACTTTGGAAACTATTTTAACTGAGTTGTATTGTCTGAGCCTAGCCACAATGGAGTTGTTTGCATCAGGGGCTCTGACATGAGAAGGTCCAAGCAGCACTACTGTGGGGCCCAGTAGTGAGGAGGGAGGGGCACCACCCTATGAAAGGAAGAAGGGAGCTCTCCCCATTTGGGGTAAGGTACACCCCAAGGCTTGGCAGCTTTGGGAACATCAGGGTCCAGCAACCCTGGTATAGACATCACTTTCTCCAGATGAAAGTTTGCAGACATTGGCAAGGAAGCAACAGAAGGTAGCTGTGAAACGCATGTGAGAAACCACCTAGAGATTTAAGAGGGGCTGTAGGCAGTGAAATTTAGGTTAACGTTGTTCATATGACCCTATTAGTCCCCAAGGGTAAGTTTTAAGGAAAGATAAACATGGACTGTTAGTTTGTACACTTGTCAGCAGTCTCCCCACCCCCACTCTAGGCAGTCATCCTGTGAAAAGACCAGACAATAGGTCCCTCAGCTGTATGAGTCTAAGCAACCCACTTAGTCATTTGTGTTGAATTCCCTACTGAAGTTGGAGATAATGCCTCCCCATCTCCTCACATCTTGGATTTGATGACAAAATTCAGGCAAGCTCTGAAAAAGCCTTAAGAGTAAAAGCATTAATAAATCAAAGCTATAGTTTCGGTGAGTCCTGGGTGCCTGAATCCTGATCGCAGCCTCATGGAGGTGGAGAACCTGTAACCAACTAGAAAGGGAACAGGCACTCAGAGAAACAGAAGAAACCCACCCCTTTCCTGGCCTCTTGTCTTCTAATTTTTTTGGCATGCTGGATGATTGGGCAGTGTCTCTGGCTTAGCTGCCTACACCTCTTACTCAAATCATGTTTTTCATCTCAGTTCATCTCAAAGTATGTATGAATGATCTAAAGAGTGGTGTGTACCTCAACCCACAAAAATTCACCCATGTGTTTATTTAGGATTGTTTATTCAATATACATTCATTTATTCATTCAGCAAGCACTTATGAGACGCTTAACCACTACAATGACCTGGGCTTATAGGGGTAAACTGACCAAAGAAAACAGATTAAAAAAAGAAAGAAAAATGACCAAGGTGCCATTATGCTACAGTTCTTAATAAATTTTTGAATATAGTGGGTAATGAGAACATTAAAGGTATTATATGGGGTGGACATTTTCCATTTTCTTTGGACTTCAGAACCTAACACAACACCTGGCAAATAGAAGGTGTTCAGTATTTGTTGAATTAATAGGTAGATTCTTCCAGGTGTAGTGTTTAGTGGTTTGGGGGGAGTAGAGAAATACAAGTGTCCAGAGATTTCCCATCACTCTATTCTAAAAGATAAAAGAGACTTCAGGAAGCCTTTCTATCACAATGTACAAAGAGGAGCCACTTGTTTGACACTGAGACACTCAAGTTGTAATAATATCGACACTCGATCTTTGTATGATGTCTTCTAGTTTTCAAAGTGCTTTAACGTGCATTACTTCACTTGATCCTTATGAGATAGGCAAGTTACATATATGTAACCTCATTTTTCACAGAAAGAAACCAAAGTTGAGAGAAATAATGACTTGCATGGTTCCATTCCCTTTTAGCTTCATCTTACAGTCTTTGGTCTGCTTCCTATAACCAGTGGCTTTAAATACATTATAGAATGCATTAAATACTGGTTCTTCAGAATCATCTTTGGAATGAGGTAGTAATGCACCTATTTACTGCTGCTTCTCCTGATCTCCCCTCCCCACCCCTCACCATCCACATTATGTTTACTTGGCTACTCAATCTAACAGGGACCTCATATTGTTCCTCTTGATCGATTGTAGCAATTATACAAAGAGAGGGATCTGAAGGTCCTGAGCCTAAAAGACTTGCCACTTAGGGGCTTATCTGGTTACCTTGTTTCACCCAAAGAGACTGCTATCATTGGCGGCATTTACCTATAGAAAAGTTCCTAATAAAATACCATTTGGCAGAATTCATTACCAAATATCTAATATTATTTCAGGTTTTATATGCCTCATCAAAATCAAGGTCAAATTCAATTAAAATATTTTTGGAAAAAATGAGACCTATTTGCATGGAGTATGATTTGCATGATAGCATCTGGAACTTTAAAACAGTGGTATTTGTGAAATATAAGAGCACTTTTCTATTTTCCTTGGTAGGATATTGCCTCTAAATGTCTTGTCAATACTAGAATATAGGGAAAACTTATGGCCAGCCATAAAATCTGAGCTTGAGATGACAATTGTCTATTTAAAAAACAAGAAGGAGTTAATGGAGATTATGGGGTGAAAATGGGGGCTAAAGCCCCTGAAGACAATGCCTTCTCACTACTACAATTTACCTGTAAGCTCGATGAGTCTCCTGTTCTTCTATCTCAGACTTTAGTTCAGTGAGTTGCAAAGCCAGTTCTTTTTCCAGCTGCTGGATCCTTTCTGTGGAAGCGATCTCATAAATTTCATCCATGATTTGCATTTACTGGTTTATTATATCTCTGAAAAGCAAGGGTACAAATCTTGTGTGGCTGACTGAGTCCCTCGGTAACCATTACCCAGTGTGTGAAACTTTGCCCCTCTTTCCTCAAGAACTCATGTCAACTTTGTGTCAATGTATGCTTTTGCAATTTGAGGAAATAGGCTGACTAGACCTGTCACTTATGATTTAATTACCATTTATTAAACAGTAGAGAAAACACAAATCGGAACCTCCCAGTTCTCCTTCAGAAATATCCCCACTCAAGCTCTGATAGTGGTGGTTTATTAAAATGAGAATGCATCCCTCTGGCCCAACCCCTGAAGTCTTGGTAAAGGCTTGTGGGAATTACACATGAAATGCTATTAACGAAATGCTATTAACACACGAAATGCTATTAACAGTGGTTAAGGTTGACTTTTAGTATCACTTCAACTGGAACAAACAATAGGTGGGTACAGGATCTCTACATGCCTAGAGCATTTCTCCATAAGCCTTTTTGAAGCTATGAACTTCTGACTAGGGAGAATATATTGAGGATGGAAAGCAACCTAAAACAATCATGATCATTGCACTTTGGGGTTTGGAAGAAAATCATACTTATGCATTTAAATGTGCTTGCTTAATTTTGAATGCTTATATTTGGCATACTGCTTTTACCATTAAATAAAATAGTTGATAGTCTCTCAACCCTACCCCATCCAGTCACAGCCTGTCAAATTCAACACAGTTATTTACTAAGTACTAACTGTCAGTATTTTTTTTTAATGTTTTATTTATTTCTAGGAGAGAGAGAGAGAGAGAGAGACAGTGTGAGCAGGGGAGGTCAGAGAGAGAGGGAGATCACAGACTCTGAAAGAGGCTCCAGGCTCTGAGCCGGCAGTCAGCACAGAGCCCGATGTGGGGCTCGAACCCACGAACTGCGAGATCATGACCTAAGCGAAAGTCGGACGCTTAACCGACTAAGCCACCCAGGCGCCCCTAACTGTCAGTATTTTAATTAACAACACAGATTTACCACATGACCCAGAATGGAACCCATGAATTGCAGGGGATTCAGAAGATGCTGCATTTCCTGTGCTACCGCTCCTACTGTCTTGGACAGGTGGGGTGAAATAACTCTTTGGTCACATTAGAAAGGTTTAAAATATTTAACCCTTCCTTTTTTCCTTTGACATTTCAAGATTTTCATTTTTCTTTTCAGAGATATTTAATTTTCACAAGTTAATCAGCTGTCATTCCAACAATTAAGCTGTAGAGATGTTCTGTGCAAAGGCTTCCTTTGGGGCTTATTTATTCTTTTTATAAATATTAGGAATGGAAATGAGCATCCATGCTCAGTCTAGGTTGTGGACCTGCTAAGTAATAAATCTGTCATATTTGGCACACTACTGGAGCTCAATAAAATGCATTGTTTTTCCTAGCAAAAGTGGAATGTTGTTATGAAAAATATTTGCCACTTGGCAGTGTCCTTTCAAGTTGGGCAAACCGTAAAACAGCTGCCTTAACAGCTGCATTCCAATCAGCAGCCAAGAGTGGCAACAACATAGACTGGCTGAGTCTTCTTCCAAAGGACGGAGATTCTGCCTTCATTTCCCGATCAGTTTCAACACTTCACAGCTCAGAAATGAGAACATTTAATCCTGCACCGCTTAGCTTACTGCACAGTCAAGTAAAAGGATTCACAAAATTAACATAAGGAGAGGTCAGTCTTTGACAACTGTCCATGAAGTGGATCCAACCTAGAGGAATCCAAGCTCACTGAGCACACACATCTGGTGTTAAAGAGGCAAACAACTCTGTGTACTGGAAGGCGGGAGATGGCGGATTTCATTTACGGGCACCTATCCTGAGTCAGGCAGGCACTGGGCCTCTTTTATTTTTTTTAATTTTTTTAAAAATATTTTTTATTTATTTCTAGGAGAGAGAGAGAGAGACTAAAGTCTCTGAAAAGAGATTCTCAAAAATCACTTCAAAAGCTTTTTTTTAAAAAAAGTACATTTAATTAACTATTGATTGTAACAAATAGAAAAAATTTTCCTAAAAGGAAACAATCCATAAAACTAATAGGCAACCACAGAATGGGAAAAGATAGTTGCAAATGACATATCAGATAAAGGGTTAATGTCCCGAATCTATAAGGAACTCACCAAACTCCACACCCAGAAAACAAACAACCCAGTGAAGAAATGGGCAGAAGATATGAACAGACACTTCTTCAAAGAGGACATCCAGATGGCCAACAGACACATGAAACGATGCTCAGCATCCCTCCTCATCAGGGAAATACACATCAAAACCACACTGAGATACCACCTCACGCCAGTCAGAGTGGCTAAAATGAGCCAATCAGAGAACTCTAGATGCTGGCGAGGATGTGGAGAAACGGGCACCCTCCTACACTGTTGGTGGGAATGTAAACTGGTACAGCCCCTCTGGAAAACAGTGTGGAGGTTCCTCAGGAAACTAACAATAGAACTCCCCTAGGACCCAGCAATAGCACTGCTAGGAATTTACCCAAGGGATACAGAAATGCTGAGGCATAGGAGCACATGTACCCCAATGTCCATAGCAGCACTCTCCACAATAGCTAAAACATGGAAAGAGCCTAAGTGTCCATCAATGGAAAAATGGATCAAGAAGATGTGGTTTATCTATACGATGGAATACTACATGGCAATGAGAAAGAATGAAATCTGGCCATGTGTAGCAACATGGATGGACCTTGAGGGTGTTATGCTGAGCGAAATAAGTCAGGCAGAGAAGGACAGCTACCATATGTTTGCACGTATAGGAGGATTAGGAGGAACTTAATGGAGGACGGTGGGGGAGAAGAAGGGGGAAATAGTGGGGTAGAGGGAGAGAGGCAAACCATGAGAGACTCTTAAATGCTGACCACAAACTGAGGACTGATAGGTGTGGGTGGTGGGGGGGTGATGGGCATGGAGGAGGGCACCTGTGGAGATGAGCACTGGGTGTTATATGGAAACCAACTTGACAATAAACTATTTGTAAAAAAAAAAAAAAAAACCTGCTTAAAAGTGGTAAAATCTAGGGGCGCCTGGGTGGCTCAGTCGGTTAAGCATCTGGCTTTGGCCCAGGTCAGGGTTCATGAGTTTGAGACCTGTATTGGGCTCTGTGATGACAGCTCAGAGCCTGGAGCCTGCTTCGGATTCTGTGTCTCCCTCTCTCTGCCCCTTCCCTGCTCACACTCTGTGGCTCTCTCTCAAAAATAAATAAACATTTTTTTTAAGTGGTAAAATTTAGCTCTAACACAAAGATAGTAAGATTAGCTTGAGCAGTGTTTGTGGGTGTTCAATGGGTGGTTAAAGTCGTCTTTGATACTTAAAGCAGGCATGTTTAGGAGAGAAATACTGAGTAACTTTAGACTCTTCTAGGAAAATACTATGTCAAAAACTTCAAGGTGACCACCAAAAGAATAAAAATACAATCTAAACCCTCTCAAACAAGTGGAAGTGGGAGTTATGAATGGATTTCATAAATCCAATAGATATCAGGAAAAGATAGAAAAAGAAAAAACTATTGTAGAAATAAGTTAAAATATATCAATAATAAATGTAAGTGGATTAAGCCCATCTATCAAAGTAAGATTGGTATTATTTCTTCCTTAAATGTTTGGAATAATTCACCTATGAAACATCTTAGCCTGAAATATTCTTTATGGGAGGATTTTTAATTACAGATTCAATATCTTTTAAAAAATGTTTATTTATTTTTGAGAAGAGAGAGAAAAAGAGAAATAGAGTGTGAGCAGGGGAGGGGCAGAGAGATAGGGAGACGCAGAATCTGAAGGAGGTTCCAGACTCTGAGCTGTCAGTCCAGATCCCAACAGGGCGCTTGAACCCACGAGGCTGTGAGATCATGACCTGACCCAAAGTTGGATGCTCAACTGACTGAGCCACCCAGGAGCCCCTACAGATTCAATATCTTTAACAGATTATGATTATTCATATTTTCTATTTCTTTTTGTGTTTATTCTAATAAATTTTTAAAAGAACATTTCATCTAAGTAGACTTTTTTTGTGTAAGTTTGTTCATAATATCCTTTCATATTGTGAACAGCTTTTTGAAGATATAATTAACACACTATACAATTAACTCACTTAGAGTGTACAATGCAATGATTTTTAGTGTGTTCACAGTGTTGCACAACCATCACTACAATCCATCTCAGAACATTTTCATCTCCCCAAAGAAACTCCATATCTCTTAGTAGTTTCTCCCCATTTTTCTGAGTCACCCTACCTAGCAATAGGCAATCACTGATCTACTTTCTGTTTCTATAGATTTGCCCATCCTGGCAATTATATATGAATGGGATCATACAATATATGGTCTTTTGTGACTGGCTTCTTTTATTTCACATAATGTTTTCAAGATTCATCTCTGTTTTAGCATGTATCAGTATATAATTCCTTTGTTTTACATTTTTATTTAAATTCCAGTTAACAAACAGATATATCATTCAGTTTTACAGCTGAATAATATTCCATTGTATGGCTATACCACATTTTGTTTATTGGATCATCATTTGAAGGAAATTTGGGTTGTTTCTGGTTTTGGGCTATTATGAATAATGCTTTTATGAACATTCATGTAAAAGTTTTGCCAGACTGTCTTAAAGCAGCTGTACCATTTTATATTCAGCAAAGTATGAGGGTTCTAATTTCTCCACATCTTTGTTATTATCTGTTATCTGTTACACTTCTTATTATCTGTCTTTTTTATTTTAGTCATCCTAGTGAATGTAAAGTGATATCTCATTATGGTTTTGATTTGCATTTCCCCAATGCTAATGATATTGAGCATCTTTACATGACCAGTCATTTGTTTATCTTTGAGGAAATGACTATTCAGATTCATTGCCCATCTTCTTTTTTTAAACTTTTTATTTTTGAGAGAGAGAGAGAAAGAGAGAGAGAGTGCGCACACAAGTGGGGGAGGGGCAGAAAGAGAGGGAGACAGAATCTGAAGCAGGCTCCAGTCTTTGAGCTGTCCGCACTGCGCCCAATGCGGGGCTCAAACCTAAGAACTGTGAAATCATCACGAGCTGAAGTCGGATGCTTAACTGACTGAGCTACCAAGGTGCCCCACTTTGCTCATCTTTCAGTTGAGCTTTTTGGCTTTTTTACGAATGAGTTACAAGAGTTCTTTATGTATTCTAGATACATGTTTTATCAGATACATGATTTGCAAATATTTTCTCCCATTCTGCGGGTCATCTTTTCTCTTTCTGAATGCCCTGAGAAGCTTTTTACTTGTTTAATATCTGTAGGATGTATAGTGCTATCTCCTTTTACATTCCTAATATTGATAATTTCTGTACTTGCTATTTTATCTTGATCAGTCTTTAGAGATTTAGTAATTTTACTAAGTGAGCCATATTAGTTTTATTTTACCTCTAAATGTCTATTTATGTCTGCTTTATCTTTCATTGATTTCTGCTCATTTATTATGATTCATATATTATTTCACTTTCATTTATTACACCAATTAAGTCAATAATACCAATTATATTGAATTACTAATTATTTACATTTTGTATTACTAATCATTTATTATACATTCTTTTTAGTATCTTGGACTTATTTTTCTTTCCCCAGCTCTTTAAAGTTTTATATCAATGATTTGAACCTCCCTCCTAAATGCATGAATTTAAACTATAAATTTCCTTCAAAACATTGCTTTAGTTACATCACCATTTTAGATGTACTTTCATTATTTCTCATTTTAATCTTTTCTAATTTCCACTGAGAATTCTTCATTGACATATAAGTTATTTAGAATTGGTTCCAGTTTCTGGCTTCAGTTTTCAATGTGATTCCACTGTGGCCTAAGAACAGTCTGCATGATTTTACTTTTTGAAAATCAGTCATCTGTCTTACTGTTCGTTTTTTAGAAAGTAATGTGTTTTCTCTTGCTGCTCTGAAGATTTTATCTTTGCCTTTCAGCATTTCAACTGTAATGTATTTAACTATGGCTTCCTTTGTATATATCCTCCCTGTGTTTTGGGGTTCACTGAGCTTTAATGTTTGGGCTGATACGAGTCATCAGTTTGGGGAATTTCATGACTATTATCTCTTCAAATATTGCTTCTGCTCCATTCTCTTTCATTCTTATCCCTCTAGGACTCTAATTAAACATTCACTTGATTACCTCACTATATTCCACATGTCTCTTTTACTCCATTTAATTCAGCCCATTCTTTTTGTCTTTGTGCTTCATTTTTAGATATTTCTATTTTTCCACCTTCAAGTTCACTATTTTTTGCTCAAAGCTCTTAAAACTACAGTTTTTCAAAATTATGCATAATTTTATTCAATTTGCCCATCTTTTCCTCTTTTTCTGTGTATATGTGTGTGTATGCATATGTATATAATAATTATTTTAAAGTCCCTGTCTGCTAATTCTAACATCTGGATCATCTGTGGGTCTTTTACTATCTGCTTTTTCTCTCATCACTCATACTTTCCTGCAACTTCTCAAGTCTTATCATTTATTATATGCTATGTTTGGTGTATAAAAGAACCAATGGGACTGAAAATGATGTTATTTTCCCCCATAAAGGTTCTCCCTTTATTTTGTTAGATGTATAATGTGAAGGACTGGTCATCTTAATCCTATCAGGAATTGTATTAGATTGGAGATGGAGTCTGGTTTTAATTAGACTCAGTTTGCCTCTTCTTTGTCCTTTTTCTTCAGGTGTGGCTCACCTGGACTTCTGACTGACAGCTTGGCAAGTCTCTCTCCTTCAGCCCTTAAACACTATGGGAGAATTGGTTCTGCCCTTAAGAGATTAATTTAACTCCATAGCCTCCTATACCCCATGCAGCTTCAAAATCTAGCAAATGTCTTGAGAGGGGAAACTAGCCAAGTATTTCATGCTGGCTTTCTGTCTCTGGTGAGATTTTGTCTCCTAATCACTGTGGATAGAGTTAACTCTGCCTTTCCAACACACTTTCCTTTATGAGTGTGGCCTTCTGAAGCTTTTGACTTGTAGCCTGGCTTTTCTCTTTCTCCTCATCCCTGGAATTCTGTCCTTCAAAGGTTTTGAGCTTAGTCCCCCACAACATCAAGTTCAATATCTGGTAAAAACGTGAGGGACAGGCCTGCCATGTTTGGCACAGTCCCTCTCTCTAGAAGGAAATTATCGCCTAAGCACCAAACAAGTGAAGGTTTTATTCTGCCTTTCTGGGCCAGCTCTCCAGGCTCTTTTATACTCCAACGTTCAGCAAATATCCATGATATATTTCTGACTTCCTTAGATTCAAATCTGGTATGTCTGCACCCAAGGTCTTCAAAAACTTACCTGGCTTTTCTTTATCCCAGTAGTCTCTGTGCCAAAAACAGAGTCAATATGACCAGAATTGGTAAATGATCTAAGGAATAAAACATCCAGGGATTGTTAGCTCACTCATGAGAGGTCTCCCTTTTCTAGAAATTTAGTTCATTTAGGCTTTGTTGTGTCCACAACTTTCCAATGACTTTACACATAACTTCATAATTTATCTGTTTCAGTGGAAGCCTGGTCTTTCTACTAAATCCTACCTAAAGTAGAAGTCTCAATACTTACTTGAGAAATACCACACACAATGTATTCTGATGTTTTCTACTCTATTTTATTAAAAACAACTTCTGGGGGCACCTGGATGGCTCAGTCAGTTAAGTATCTGACTCTTAGTGTCAGCTCAGGTCATGATCTCATGGTACATGAGTTCAAACACTGCATCAGGCTCTGCTCTGACAGTGTGGAGCCTGCTTGGGATTCTCTCTCTCCCCCCCTCTCTCTGCCCCTATCCTGGTTACACACATACACTCCCTTTCTTAAAATAAATAAATTAAAACAAAACAACCCAAAAAACTTCTGGTCACAACTCATTGTTAGTCAATGTCAGAGTCCACTAATGAGTCTTGAGAAAAGTTGGTCTAACAAGTATCTGGGAAAAACCAAGGTGTCTGGCTATTGGGAAGAGGAGGCTCATCAAAGGGATATGGATTAAATGAACCTCAATCCTCTTAGTGTTATACAAATTCTTGAAGTATGGAATTCTGCCTGTATTTTTTTCTCACTGAAAGACTTGGCAAATTTAATTTTGTTCTACCCCTTCTCTCTTTTTCCTCAATCAAAATAAAATTTTTATGATTTGTCTTAGTCATTAGTATTATGATCCCATTTAATACACAGTTTCCATTCTTTTGTCCACAGAGATACGGCAATTAAAAAAAATCTACTCTCCAAATTACCCACTTAAACTTGGTCTTTTCCCCATGTATTGTTAGTTCTTTGCCTTTATAATAACTACCTCAGTATTTGTTTGTGAAAGGGTTTTCAACTACCAAGGACCAAAAGAAGCATGTGTGGAAGCAAAACTGACACATTGTTCTGCTGCATCAGTGTGTGTATATATCATAATCAGAAAATAAAACAACTTGAACCCTGAAACAAAATAAGAAAACAAACACAGGATCACTGTGTCTAGTACACTTTTCCAAAGAAAAGAATCCTTAAGTTTTGTTTATTAGTATTGACTCCCTCATAAACACAATTTTATCAACTTTTATAATGTTGATTTGTGAGAACCTCTGTAGTTATGACAGCCATGTGAGAAAATTGCTGTCTTTTCTATCATGAGCAGACTAACTACAAGCTAACAGTGTTGATAATTTTGTCGGTTTTCCCCCTCTTATATTTAACATTTTTAAAATGTTTTTATTTATTTATTTTTGAAAGAGAGACAGAGCACGAGCAGGGGAGGGACAGAGAGAGACACACAGACTCTGAAGCAGGCTCCAGGCTCTGAGCTGTCAGCACAGACCCCAATGCGGGGCTTGAAAGCACAAACCATGAGATCATGACCTGAGCCAAAGTCGGATGCTTAACCAACTGAACCACTCAGGCACACCCCCAACTCTCATAGTTTTTTATTTGGTGACTTAGTCCTTTTAAACTTGGGAGTTTCTTACAAAATGTTCTTAAAAGTAAATGTTCCTTTAATAAATGTGCTTTGATTATCTCTTTGACAATTCTATAGATTCTACCAAGATTTTATGTATTTACCTACCAGGAGTAGATACTGCCCAGCCAGAACCAAGTAAACTACAACTAAGAGCTCTTTGCCTTTTATCTTTTGCCAGTCCTAGGGTGAATCTTCTGTAGAAATAGGGTTTTACTTTAGTTGATTCTATTTCTTTTTTATAACTGTTTGGTTTTTGTTTCTTGCTTAAGTCTGGTTTTCATGCTAGTTCTGATTTGTACACAACTGCTATTTTTCCTTTGGCAGCAGCAATATTGGTAATACAGTTTTTAATGGTCTCTCTGGTCTTCATGATGTAACAAATGACAGAGTATTTTATTGTATTTTACATTTGATTGTATTTACATTTTACATTTAAACATTCTGTTAGCTCCTGTCATTTGAGATACATCTTTCTTTGCCTTTAGGTCTTGAGACCTTGATTTAGTCAAATTGATGACTGGTTTCACTAGTAGGTTGGAAAGTTGTTCATATCACTCCGTATAGTACTCTTTGATTACCACCTTACCACTGGTGAAACTTTCTATGTTGTTTTCATGTTGTGTGTCGCTCTGATTCAAATCAAGATAAAAATGTTTTCATGCCCACTGGCATGAAGAGCAGCTGTTGGAGATATGGAGCTGTAAGCATCAGCCAATGAGATTCTGTACTTTGATTACATTTGATCCATCTGTGGCTAACGTTATAAAACCAAGTTGTTGGTTCTTAAAAGCCTTCTTTCCTCCTCAAAAGGGAGGGTACAACTTTCTACAATAGTCTATTTACAATTAAAAACTTTCTCTGAAGTCAGCATTCTCTGGCCCTTGGGACACTGTTAGAGATTAACAGGCCATAAAAGCTGTCATTTGAACACACTATATATGGATATCTGATTACAACAGACAAATTTACCATGAAAGAGGACAAAATATACACAATGAATAAAATTTGAAATGGTTTTTACATAGATTTAGAGCAAAGGGTAGAGACTTTCGGTTTTGCTTGGATGGTACACACATTCTACAAATAAATCTGAATTTGTGATAAAGAATGATTGCTTTTGACTTGCTTAGAGCTTCATGATCCCTGCAAGAAATCTAAAAAGTTCTGGGTGCATAATTTTTACTCTCTCCTCTCAAAAGAAAATAGGAAAGCATAAATAAATGAATAAGCCCTAAAGATGTATGAAAGAGCTTGGTGCCCAAAAATAAGGTGTTAATAAATCTAAAGTTGTGCTTCCAGCTCAACCCCCAATCTGACTGGAAAATTACTACAAAAATAGCCTTGTTTACCAGTTGACAAGAAAAGTAATGAGATGCAAATTAACAGCAGATAGAAAAATAGAAAGAAAACTTTAGTGCTGTTAAACAAAACTTGAAGAGTTCCTAAATATTTGGTATGAAAAACAGAAAAATTTAAGTAATCATGTTTCTAATCAAGGGGAATCTTGGACAAATTACACTGGTTTAATAATGTTGTTTTGAGGGGCGCCTGGGTGGGTTAGTCGGTTAAGCGTCCGACTTTCGCTTGGGTCATGATCTCGCGGTTCGTGGGTTCGGGCCCCGCGTCGGGCTCTGTGCTGACTGCCAGCTCGGAGCCTGGAGCCTGTTTCAGAATCTGTGTCTCCCTCTCTCTCTGACCCTCCCCTGTTCACGCTGTCTCTCTCTATCCTAGAAATAAAAATAATAATAATAATAATAATGTTGTTTTGAACAGATGTCTCCTTTCTGATTTAATTACAGTGTGAATTAAAATGTTAGCATACTATTCTAATTTATGCAAGACAGGTTTGTTTTCTCATGGAAAGCCTAGATAATTAACCTTTATACTTTTCTAGTTCCTGAATGAATATTAAACTGAGTTACTCATTTAATTAGTAATCTTTGGATATAAATTATATCTAAGCAAGTCATTTGTATAGAACAAAATAAATACTGGGTCAATAAACATAGTTTTAACATACCCTTGCCTTTTGTTTTTATACATTTTAAGTGATCATTAATTGATTGAAAAGATATATATGAAAAACTGAGGTATTTTGGTGTACATATTCTTTCTTGAAAGAAATGTGTTTTAAATTGCCTGTAAGCTTCTTTAGTCACTTAATCATATCTTTTCTCCTCTGGTAACTTTTTTTGATATGGCATATCCCAAATTCAGTCTCAAAATTCAGAATAATAAACTATTACTATGTCTTCTACATGATTCTTTGGGGTTTCCCAAACAGTTGCTAGACAGCCTCAAAGTTTTGCTAATTTATCCTATAAAAGGAGGGATACTAAAAATAATTAGTTATGTTTGGTATACTGCAGATTTTTATTAGCTCAAAACTATTTTAAAAGTCATCCTGCTTATCCAGTCTTACATATGAAAAGAACTTACACAGCAGTTAAGAGGAGCTTAAACTAAGTTAATTACATTTAAGTAAAATGTATTACTATAAATCTAAAAAAAAGATATTTTTAGCAATGTGTAACTTTCAAATTGGACAGAAGCATACTCATGTCCACATACAAAGATTGGCACAGTAAGTATTTTTAAACTTTATTTTTAAAGTTTATTTGAGAGAGAGAGAGATACAGCAGGGAAGGGGAGAGAGTGAGAGAGAGAAAATTCTAAGCAGGCTCCACATTTTCAGCACAGAGACCTATGTAAGGCTCGATCTCATGAACCATGAGATCATGACATGAGCTGAAATCAAGAGTCAGATGCATAATCAACTGAGCCATCCAAGAACCTCCAAAATTGATTTTTTAAAGGAATATTTTATTTGCAGTTGACAATCCTAAAAATATTTTCTGAGACAAATTAAAAGAACCTGGAGACTTTTTAATGCCTACTCAGTCCATAAATTATCCTCCTCTCCGGATGAACATTGACTAAATCCTTATAAAATGATTATGTGTTACTCCAGAAAAAAGATTCCACTCCCCACTGTTTTAGTATTGTTGACCTTAATAAAATTAACCTAAGCCATTGAGTCTTGTCATCCATGGACAGTTTCTGTTTCTTCGTCAAGTCCCCATAAGATACAGACCAAAAACGGAATCTTCTGGAAGAAACATGAAAAGAATGAAAGCCTTGGCAAACGCTTTACCATACTTGTAATTGTTGACTCTATAGGGAGTAGACTCATGGAAACAGATTTTTCAGTATAAACTGGTATCAGCATGACAAAAGGATACCTGTCAGACTATCAAAAGATAGTCGGGATTTCTAGGATTCATTAAACTGAGAAGCAAATGACTTAAAAAAATTGAGTGTTTCACCTCAAATTACAAAAACAAGAATTTATTACCTAGGACTAAATGAGTTAATCATGGTTAATGCTTTATTTCTAATGAACATACATTATTTTGATCTATTGGATACACTTCCATAAACTGGTAGAAAATTCCTTAAATGGTATTATATTCCAATGGATCCTTTAGAATTGCAGAAAAAAAATATTTGAAAATTCTTAATATAATATGTAAGTAATAGACTGTCAGGAAAACAAAAATAATGGTTCTGGAGAAAATGACATATAAATGTACCACAAAATGGTAGAAGTTGTTAAATATTATACAAAATGCCTTTACTAAGTTTCCTTACTTTCGTAGCTATTTAGCACAAGTTCAATTAAAACCTGTTCTCCTTCCTATCAAGTAGTAATTTAAAAATTGCTTTACTGTCTGTGGCTATGCCTCAAATCCCATCCCAGTGTTGAAGGGTCAACACAACATGTGTAAGTTGTACAAAGCTTTCACGTTCCAAAGAAAGGTTTGGTCTTTACTCAGCTCACAGGAGATGAACTCTAAGGCCTTAGAATATCCTGCCTGATGATGTTTTTGTTACCTAGGGACCATAGGTCTTCCACATAGTCCATGATAACAATGCAATTTATGGTCTACAATGGTCTTGGGCCATGCAGTATCAGCTTGACCTGTAGAGGGGCTGGCGACTGAAGGCTGGCCATATGGGCAGTCAGCCATGCTTGTGTGATCAGTCCATACTGAAAAACCTAGACACCAAAGCTTGGAGGACTTCCTTGTTTAGCAATATTGCAAACATATCATCGCACATCATTGCGAGAATTAAGTGCTTGTCTGCATGATTTCACTGGAAGAAGACAACTGGAAGCTCATGCCTGGTATTTCCTGGACTTTGCCTTATGTCCCTTTTTCAGTTGCTTATTTAAATCTGTATTCTCCTGCCATAATAAACCAAAACTGTGAGTGCAACAGCTTTTCTAAGTTCTGTGTGTTCTTTTATTGAAATCATTGAACACAAAGATGGTCTTGGGGGAATCTATGTAAAGACGCTTTGCAACCTTCAGATAAAGCAACATCAGCAAACAATCACCCTGTCTAGTTCTTGCTCCTCAAGTAAATGAAATTGAGCCTTTCTTGTAAGTTACTCTCTAATTAAAACAACTAAATCTCTATTTTGGAAATGTTTGAAGATGTGTGATGGTCTTTTGGGATATGGCAATTATGTGGAAAAAAAAAAGTGCTGTTTTACACCTTGAAGACAGTATATGCTAACTTGGTGACCTTGGTAAGTTTGTTGGTTGCTTTTTTCCTCTAAATGCTTGTCATAGTTTTAATTGGTTAAGGCTGTCCTTCTAAAGCTTGGACTCCTTCTAGATCTTTTTTGCCTATAAGTTCTTTTTCTTTTCTAAATGCTTTAGTCTCTAAGTGGTTTATGTTTTATTTCAGCAGGTAGTAGTCTGAATCAATAGCATTTTAGTAGACTCGTTAAGAGAACTCTACTTTTTGTGGAACATCCATAGGAATGTTTAGAAGTGGCTCTGAGAATTTGAAATCACAAGGCAAATATTCTACCCAAATACCAAAGTCACAGCTCTCCATCTACTTGAAACCTATGCTATAAAAGAACAAAAAGAAAAATACCCTATCTGAAAATTTAGCTTAGGTACCCAGCATTTAAATCATACCATAAGAGAGAATCAAGATATGTAATAACTGATATAAATTCTTCCAAGTTTATCAGAGAAGTTATATACATAAAAATCATAGCATAAGTTTTTAACATACCAATTCCTTCTGAGATTAAAGTAAAAGTAGAAATTCTGAACCTAAAAATAACTTATTTTAACTCTGGTATTGTAATTTCCCAGCTTTAAATTTGTTAGCCTAGTTTATTTTGGAGAAAGCAAAGATGATAATGCTTTTTATGTTGTGTTCAAGCATTCAATAGTAAAGATATTAAGAGCACTATTCTCTCATAGGTATTACATATTTTAAATTTGGCTGTCTCTGAAAAGATATTTTAAGGGGTTAAACATTTTTCTTTTGCTAGAAATTATAAACTATAAAACCAGAAATGTTCCATAGAATTCTCAGGAGTGTTTTTAAATGTAATTTTAAATGGGTTTCCTGTGTACCAATATGATTTATGTTTTAAATAACACATTTGTAGAGTTAAAAGGACCTACAGTGAAAAAAAGTGAAGTACTTTCCAGTTCAGCAAGAAGATTCTGGACAACTGCCCTGTAAACATCAATCTTATATTTCAGACAAGAAATTATTCACATTCTGTACTAGTTCAGTAATAGACTTTTCTTTTTTTTTTTTTTTTTTTTAAATTTTTTATTTTATTTATTTCTAGAGAGAGAGAGACAGCGTGAGCAGGGGAGGGTCAGAGAGAGAGGGAGTCACAGACTGAAACAGGCTCCAGGCTCTGAGCTGGCAGTCCGCACAGAGCCCGACGCGGGGCTCAAACCCACGAACCGCGAGATCATGACCTAAGCGAAAGTCGGACGCTTAACCGACTAAGCCACCCAGGCGCCCCAGTAATAGACTTTTCTAAGAAATACAAGTCAATGTACATTTAACTTTAAAGAAAACTAACTAAAAATACCTTCCAATGATTTCTGAACTTATCCTAAAATTTACTTAATCAGGCTAAATAAAATTAGGTCAACAGTGTATTATTTTACCTATGACTAGGAGGTCTGTTTATTTTACAATCTTCCTTTCATAAAGACTAAGATCCCTTTATTTAATCAACTTTAATAATGTATAATTAATAAACTTTTAAAAGTAGGTAGAATCCCTTTGTTCTATTCTCCATTCCAGTGTTCGCTTCCCTATGGCATTTCTATGTCTAAGCATAATCCAGAGCTGATATGGCTATAAAGGAATACATGAAAAAGAATATCAAAAGTCACAGAAATAGAGCCTCTTCTAAGTACTTTATTTAAAGAAGCTATTTTTCAGGTAATGTATTTATCTACTTAACCCACTCACTTATTAAAAACATTCTATCAGATCTAGGGCTCAGTAAAATGACATGACTTTAAAGAGTACCACATTGATAGTATATCAGATTTCTAATTTTTGCAGTGCTGTTGATTGTTGATGTCCAGATTTGACATGCACACAGTTTCTCTCTCACAAATCTCATATCTTTATGAATTTTAAAACTACCCAGGGGCACCTGGGTGGCTCAGTTGGCTAAGCATCCAGCTTCCAATTTCGGGTCAGGTCATGATCTCATGGCTCCGTTCTGGGCATGGAATCTGCATGAGATTCTCTCTCTCCCTCTTCCTCTGTCCCTTTCCCATATGGACGCATGCATGTGGACACTCTCTCAAAAAAAATTTTTTTTATTAAAAAATTAAAAATTAAAAAATAAAAGTTGAAATTACACACACACACACACACACACACACACACACACACACACACACACACACACACTGTCTTAAGCACCTGCAGAACAAATTTCTTTCCTACCCATAGGACTCATGCTTTGTTAGACTGCACACAGAGGCAGTGACTACATAGCAACAATGGATGAAGAATAATGAGGTCATTTGTTAGGGATTCATGTTGAATATATTCATTTGGGCCCACATTAGAAAAGTGACATTTCTATAATATAGGTTGGTTAGTATTTGAAAAGAGTGTTCTATAGCCCAGTAAATGTAATGGTGTTAAAACAGAGTATCTACGTGTAAAAACATAGAAAACAGATCTGTAATAGTACTTCTGGGATAAATAGTAGATTGCCACAAGCCATGTGGGCTATTTGGGAGTATTCCTATTTTAAACTGGCTACCTCTCTTTCCTCCACACTTTTCAAATATATTCCTTTTAAATATTTATTAAGAGCCAACTTTTTCTTCCTTAACATTTAGGACTACATTTTAAATTATAATCCACTACTCACAGAGTTTCACAAAAACACTGATGACCTTCTCTATGTGTGATCCACCCTGATATTTTCAATGCTATTCTAATCATTTAAAAAGTGTTCATAGTGACCCACTAAATGGATTTCACAATCCATTAGTAGGATATGACCTGCAGTTTGAAAAACACTGACTGGGTCCAACCGATGGGGAAGCTGAAGTGTGAAGACACTGAGTGGCTTAATTCATAAGAAAAGTGAGTGGGCGGGGCACCTGAGTGGCTCAGTTGGTTAACCGTCAGACTTCGGCTCAGGTCAGATCTCATGGTTCGTGGGTTTGAGCCCTGCGTCAGGCTCTATGCTGAGAGCTCAGAGCCTGGAGCCTGTTTCAGATTCTGTGTCTCCCTCTCTCTCTGCCCCTTCCCCACTCATACTCTGTCTCTCTCTGTCTCAAAAATAAATAAACTATAAAAAAATTTCTTTTAAAGAAAAGGGAGTGTTAATCACTTGCATAATTCTATGCAAGTCAATCATTGGTCTCTAGAATAAAACTTTTCCGTAAAACTATTATTTTTCTGTTTTAGTCTCAGTCATTATTATTTTATTTTTTCCCTCTTTATTCTCTACTCCTTTCTCATTTTATTTCAGTGTTTCATACCCATTTTTCCTACTCATGCCTTGATACCTGGTTATGTAGACAATACTTGCTTGAAATTCATATTAAGTGAACTAGTATTTTCAATCAACGAGAATTAAGAGTCCTAGACCAGGGGTGCCTGGGTGGCTTACTCGGTTAAGCGTCCGACTTTCGCTTAGGTCATGATCTCGCGGTTCGTGGGTTCAGGCCCCGCGTTGGGCTCTGTGCTGACTGCCAGCTCAGAGCCTGGGGCCTGTTTCAGTCTGTGACTCCCTCTCTCTCTGACCCTCCCCTGCTCACGCTGTCTCTCTCTCTCTCTCCTAGAAATAAAAAAAGAAAAATTAAAAAAAAAAAAAAGAGTCCTAGACCAATACTTCCATGAGGTGAAAAAGCAAATGAAAGCTATATATATTAAGAAAGAGAACAAAGAAATACAAATAGGTTAACTTTATCTATCAATAGATGAGAAATTTAGTAGATAAATATTTAAGCATCTTCTTTGGGATGGTCATTATACCTCTATGTCACCTATTGTTTTCTTCTTTCTGTTATATTTCTGTACAGTCTCCTCTATCAGACTATAAGCAACTTGGAGAGAGGATCCATGCATAATGTGTCTTTGAATCTCCCAAAGCATCTAGCACAGCATCCTGAAGATCAGCAAATACTTGATTAGAGATCAGTAAATACTTCCTGAATGAACATGTCCGAGACACCAATATACAAATAAAGAACTATATTTCTTCTCTAATCTCTTCCTCTTAACATTATGAAATCAAAGAAAGCATGATTCTGAATGCCTGTTGTCTGTACACCCAAACAATGAAATACTTGAATATTTTAACGAAATATTATGTAAAATTTGGTCACATACGCTTGAAAGATGAAACAGCAGCACAATTGAACTGGTGCCTAAAACAGCAGTACCTGACCCAATATGCTTACTCTGATGAGACCATAAAAGAAGGTTAACAAAGTTTCATGACATGTAATTATCAAATATTTATTGAGAGGGCTGCTTAAGGGGTAGGTATTTTGCTGAGTGGTAGGCTACAGTGGTAAGCAAGGCAGGATTGTGCCCTTAGGGAGATTTCAGTCTATGATGGAAGACAAATAAACAATAACAAGTATACTAAGTGCAAACAAAGATAGGAGAAATACCTAGAAGAGGCAGCTAAGCCAGATTTGGGAGAAGACACAGGTATGAGGAGGAGATTTAAAGAGGGCTTCCTAGAGGAAGCAGTAAATTGAGACCTGAAGAATGAGGGAAGGCTAGACAAGCAATACCTATGCAGGAAAAATCTAGGCAGAGAGTATGATGGATCATTTCACCCTTATTTTAAAAGATTATTCTAGAAAGCTGATTATTTCACAAAACTTTTTATCTTTAAATTTTTTTTAAATTTTATTTAAATCCAAGTTAGTTAACATATAGTGTAATAATGATTCAGGAGTAGAATTTAATGATTCATCACTTACGGATCTTTTTTGACAGATAACTAACTCATAATTCCCAACATCCCTCCTCTAAGCACATTGGATCCAGTCTTCCAACACTGCAGACTGCTGAACTGGTCATTAATAAGACCTGTATTGTCACAAAACTGCCTTAGAGCATAAAGTAACAAGGGATCAATTTGCTTTTCTATTATTTTCTACTAAAACTGTTAAAGCACATAGGTACACAATGGACCATACACATATAATAAGAAATAAACTTCTTCAGTGGGGGGGGGTGCTAATTTATAGTTCTAATAATTGCCTACGGTATCTTGTAGGAACTTACACCAAATGAGAATTCAATGACTCTATGCCAATAAGGAGAACACTCCCAAAAATACCACCAGGAAATAAAATCAACCTGATTCTTCAAATGATTAATTCACAACTACAATAAAAACAAACTGTGCCTTAGACCACATTTTAAAACTTTAAACTTTTGTTATGATTAATTCTCCTTACATAACAAAATATGAAAAAGGAATTAAAGAAGTTACATAAAAATAAGTATACAGATTACGAAGAAAAAGGCTGAAGCATTCGCAAAGTCCAATTATTGAGAAGTAAATTTAGTTTTACATCGATGGCAGCCAATATAATCTTATTTATCTTCATCTCATTTTAATCAAAAGGTTTCATGGCACCCATAATGAGGTTTTTTCCCCCCCTCACAGATGCTATTACGTCGTAGAGAGTTTTGTCTTGTTAGACATTTGGGAGTCAGTTTAGTTATCTGAACTTCACATACAATTAAATGTTCTCAGTACAGACAGCTTTAGTTACAGCTGAATAGAGTTCCAGGAAACCCCATTAGGAGTTTCACTATTTACTCTACACCAACAATGGCAGCTGGTACATTTTTGGCCACGGTGAGCAGTCCTTTCATTGTGTATAACCAACCAGACTTTCCCCCCTTAGTATGATTCTCACCACACTGCAATCAAATTTTAATTTAATTTTTTGATGTCCTGTTACAGATTAAGACTACTCCTTTATAGTTAAAATTGTATTTTTGAAGTAAAAAGTCTATATAAAAATCTCAAAAACAACCTTTTTCTTAGAGAGACGGCGGGGTGGTGGGGTGGTGGGGGGGACGGTGAGGATCGTGCACTAGTGCATGTGAGCAGCTGAAAAGCAAAGGGAAAGAGAGAATCTTGGACAGGCCCTATGTTGGGGCTTGATCTCAAGACCCTGAGATCATGACAGGAGCCAAAATCAAGGGTTGGATGCTTAACCCACTAAGCCACCCAGGTGCCCCTCAAAAATAACATTTAAAGACATCATCACTGCTAGCTAGCTATTTTAAGTATCTTCTTTTATCTTATACTGCTGAAAAATGAGCATTTCCCTTCAACCGTCCTATCTTCAGCTAATACCCAATAAAAGCGGCTAGGCTGCCAATGACGCACACTAGTACAGTTTAATGGACTGAGCCACCCAGGCGCCCCATACACACAAGTACAGTTAACTCAAGATTATAACTGCTATTTCCAGAATTAGAATATTCACAATAAACACTCAATGCCGTTTTAAACACTCAAACTTTCTAGTTTCACAGTTTCACCAAAGTTGAGACCTGTCTTGGCTAGACAGTTCCAATTTCATTTTTTCAATTTCTGATTATATAAAAAACAAACAAACCTGTTTTTCACTTAAGTGAACAGAATCCACGATATCCTACCGAGTCTCTGCCAGGCAGAGCGCAGCTGTGGGGTTGCTATGGCAACTCTTGTACACTGGCCACAGATTGTCCCTGTCCAAGAAGGAAATCATTTGCTCCACCCCTGAGAAGTCAAAGGCTCTGGTAAGCAGCAGTCTGTGAGCAGGACACATTTTTAGTTCAGTGGCTGTGACGGAGCAATGAGAGACAATTCTTTAGTGTTTCTCCATAATAAATATCGCCCAACAACCAAAACAGACTCCAAATCAAGTTGCTGTGTGTGATTATGTATTTCTGCACCACAGTAAGAGTATATTCTTTACCCACTCTCACTAGAAACCTGAGCTAAGGAATAAGCCAGAACAATTTCCTCTCAGACACACAGAAAAGAAGAAATGAAAAAACCCAAATAATTAGAATATCCCACTTTTATGAAGAATACATTTTGGCTTTTGCTTTCAGCTTTAACACATGCAAACTCAGGTTGTCTGACAATTTTTGGTGGGGGGGGGGCAGTCAGATTTAACATTTACTGAGTTTTTATTCAGTACCAACCCTTCTGATGGATACCCTGTGAGTTAGGTAGCAATACAATCCCTACTTTACAAATAAGAAAAGGAGGCTCTGTAAAATTCGATTGTCCAAGCTACTAAATGGTGGAGTCACAATTTGAACCCAAATCTTTTTTTTTCAATAATAGTTTATTGTCGGGGTGCCTGGGTGGCTTAGTCGGTTAAGCGTCCGACTTTCGCTTAGGTCATGATCTCACGGTTCGTGGGTTCGAGCCCCGCGTCGGGCTCTGTGCTGACTGCCAGCTCAGAGCCTGGAGCCTGTTTCAGTCTGTGACTCCTCTCTCTGACCCTCCCCTGCTCACGCTGTCTCTCTCTCTCTCCTAGAAATAAATAAAACATTAAAAAAAAAATAATAATAGTTTATTGTCAAGTTGGTTTACATATAACACCCAGTGCTCATCCCCACAAGTGCCCTCCTCCATGCCCATCACCCCCCTTCCACTCCTCCCACCCCATCTGTGCAAACATATGGTAGCTGTCCTTCTCTGCCTGACTTATTTTGCTCAGCATAACACCCTCAAGGTCCATCCATGTTGCTACACACGATCAGATTTCATTCTTTCTCATTGCCATGTAGTATTCCATTGTATAGATAAAACACATTTTTTTTTTACAAATAGTTTATTGTCAAGTTGGTTTCTATATAACACTCAGTGCTCATCCCAACAAGTGCCCTCCTCCATGCCTATCGCCCCAACACCCCTCAGTCCTCAGTTTGTTCTCAGTATTCAAGAGTCTTTCATGGTTTGCCCTCCTCCCTCTCCCCCACTATTTTTTCTCCTTCTTCTCCCCCATGGTCCTCTGTTAAGTTCCTCCTAATCCTCCTATACGTGCAAACATATGGTATCTGTCCTTCTCTGCCTGACTTATTTCGCTCAGCATAACACCCTCAAGGTCCATCCATGTTGCTACACATGGCCAGATTTAATTCTTTCTCATTGCCATGTAGTATTCCATCATATAGATAAACCACATCTTCTTGATCCATTTGTCCGTTGATGGACACTTAGGCTCTTTCCATGTTTTGGCTATTGTTGAGAGTGCTGCTATGAACATTGGCGTCCATGTGCCCCTACGCATCAGTACTCCTGGATCCCTGAATCCAAGTCTTCTAATTCTGAAATCTTATAGTTTTTTTCCTACACTACACTGGTTTTCCATGAAAATTCTCAAGGCTTAACTGAAATATTCAGGTGTTCCTAGAATGATTTTTTGTTTTATCAATAGTTTCACAACTGTTGACTTCACTACTGATAAACTAAGTGTAGTTAGTTTAGGTGCATGGAAAACAAAGGCACAGAATGATATAGGGCTGCATTATGGTCCTGGTGAGGTTTTTGCTAAGTTTAAACTACAGGACTCACATTCTTAAGGAGGAAAGGCAAAGTTGAAAAATAGGTAAGGTGATGAAAATGAATACAGATGAAGCACTCTGTGGAACATCTCTGGGGCTGAAGAAGCTGCAGGGGAGAGGGAATAAGAGTGGGTGAAGGACACATGCAGTATTTAAACCAGAGACAATCTTTCATCTCTATCATTAGTTATTTTCAATGATATTTTCAAGTATCCATCTGCCCATTTTCAGTTATTTCTCCACTTCAGGTTTGGAAAGTTCCTCTAACTTATCACCTCTGCTGTCAGTGAGAATGAATCAGTTTTCTTCTTCCCTCACCAGAAGTTCTACAATTACCCCCATTCCCCCCCCCCATGCACCACACACACTTTTAGGGAATTTCTTAGGAGGACTGTCTTTAACATAATTGCTTTTCTTAGCTCCCCAAGATCTTGACCTCAAAATTCTTTCATACCTATAGCTTGATCATTCCCTAGCTGTAGATAAATATACCTCCAATTCTGATCCTTTGGAATCACCATCTCTTAAACTGCTACCCTAGCTTCTGAGTTCCTCCCTTCTATTATGCTTTTCCTGTGAGTCTTCTATTTCTACTCCGGCTGATGACTTCAATTCTCTAGTTGCCACAGGATTTCAGAGAAAAAAACTCAAAAAAGTTCAAGAGTTATACTAGTGTCCATAGGTTTCTGGAAAGATAGGTCAACAAGTATAAATTTATTATAAAGCGAATGTATACAAAGACATTACTTATGATATCACTTACTTAAAAATATAAAAAATAAAAATGCATCATATTTCTCTGAATTGTAACTGGATAAGGATTACCTTATGAAATTCAAAATTTCATTAAACACCCAATTTTGTTTTCCTGGAAATTTACATTCGCAATATTATACTGATTAATATTATATATGATGCAAAGACTAAAACTCACCAAAAGTTTTACTGATAAAGGAATAAGGTAAATAAATCACTGGTGTTAAAAAGCAGCACTAGATTTGTAAAAGAGAACAGGAATTGCAGAAAAAGGCTTCTGCAGTTGAGTTATTGTCATCTAAAAATTAAGTAACCATGAGTTCCTATTTATAATTGTCAAATAAAAACTTGGACTAAAGGCCTCTTTACAGGGCTCTTCCATTTCCAAAAAAGAAAAACATTTCATAGCTCATAAAATAAGATAGGGAAGAAGCACCAGGAAAGGTAAAAGACCTTTCCTTACACTGTTCATTTTATATTAGTTCCTAAGGTTATAAGCCTACTAAATGAAAGGTGGAATGGTACTTGTATCTTGGATTTAACTCAATTTTAAATACCATCAATCTAGTATAATTTCTTAGATTTAGCTTAAGAGGTCTGAAAAGTGAATGATGGTCTAAAACATGGAGATTAGGTATTTCAGTCTGTAAGAAACAAAAGCACAGTCATTTATTATTTGGGACTCTTAGGAGGTCATTATGCATTAATTTAAAATTACTATAACTTGACACTTTATAAAGACTAGAAACATAATTCAAAATTTCATTAAGGTATATTATATTAAAACCACTTTAGACAATTCAAGATCTCATTGGCAAGAGTTCATTTAAGGTGATAGCTTTACTATTGTGTTATTATTGTTCCCACATGATATCATCTCTTCTCAACTTCATTTGAAGATTATGGACTTGCACTGGATGAAAGTTGCTGTTCTTCTGAAGAGAGTTAGTTAGTAAACATTTTCTGGGGCTATTTTTTATGTTCTTTGATCCTTTAGGGTTGTTATCTTCTTGCTGAATACCTGAAGCTTCACTTATCTTTGAGTTTTGAACTTTTTGCTGCAGTTTACGGACCTGGAGAGAAAAAAAATCTAACATTTTAGTAAAAAAGATTAAAAAAATACTCTAAAATGGTTTGGATTGACAGTTTAAAGGTTACATGAAATTAAAAAGGTCACTAAGTCTTTATTTAATTCTTATCATATGCCTAACACTATGCTAGTTAGGTAGAACTATTAATGAAAACAATCCTTGCTCTCAAAAAGCTTATAGCTTTTGCTAGTGAAAGAAAAGCATACACGTGACAAGTAGAGAATAATTCAGGCTAGGACAACTCTGGGAGGGACAAAGGTGTTTACTTGAGAAGGGGAAAGTAGGACAAGATCAATGTTGACTGAGAGGATCAATGAGAAGCTGAGATGAAGATATAAGGGATATGAAATGAGTAAAACCTGGAGAACAGAGATAAAAGGACCTTTCAGGAATGAACACTGAATTTATAGAGTTGAGTGTGTATATACATATTTTACTTAAAAGTATTCCTCAATTTAAAGTATTACTGAATGCCAGCTAAAAACTAAAGTCTCATTGGGTGGTATCTGGTAACAGTTGGTGGAATTAAACGAAAACAAAACCTATCAACTAGCCAAAACCCATTTCTGTCAAACCCAGTCCACTATTCAGTCTATTTCACTTATGCATGACCCTAATTTGTAGATCTGATCCAGACATTGGCTAAGAATGTGGTATTTGTGGGGCGCCTGGGTGGCTCAGTCAGTTAAGTGTCTGACTTTGGCTCAGGTCATGATCTCGCAGTTTGTGGGTTTGAGTCCTGCATTGGGTTCTGTGCTGGCAGCTCACCGGAGCTTGTTTTGGATTCTGTGTCTCCGTCTCTCTCTCTGCCCCTCCCCTGCTCATGATCTGTCTCAAAAATAAATAAACTTAAAAAAAAAAGAATGTGGTATTTGTCCAAGGCCATTTAAATTGTGGAGATTACATTTATTATGATAAAATGCTTGAAATTTTATATTGCTATAACTATTATAGAGTATAAATAATACCTTTTCAAAATTTATGTATGTTAAAAATATGACTATTTTTCTATTCCCTTTGAATTTCCCCTAAGAAATTCAAAGAAAGGGTATATTATATAATCTTCACCCTAATACAATCATACAAAAAAACTTATTTACTATAGCCTTAAAAGCTAGTAAAGTAAAAATATTTGCTTCAAATGTTTCATTTCCTCTTTTTCTTTTTATTGTTCTTAGAAGAATAAAAGCAGTAAAATTCTGAATCCTTTATTACTTTCCTATAAAAGCGGGGAAGGCTGGATTGTGAGGTTAATATATCACCAACTTATATGAATGCTGACTATTCTATATAGGCAGATAGCTACATGATGTGATTTGAGGGTTCCTGGAAAGACTTCCTCCACCTTCTGCTCCAGCAGGGTAACAGCGCTAACAATCCAATCTATGGAATCATTGTCTTGGGATAAAATATTACAATATTCCATGATTATTCTGTTGAAATATTAACACTGTTATGTCATTTTTAGCTATTAAACATTCACATGCAAAGACAGAGTCCCCCTCACCACCACACTAAAGCTATCGAAGCACAGGTCCCCAGGAAATGGAACACAGCCTAACTTGTTCTGGGTAAGTAGAAACAATGGTTTTAGCATTAGAGTACTTCTTGAGGAGCCAGGTTTATGTATCGTACTGAAATAGAGACCTGTCAACAGAAGAGGCTTCATTAAAGTATTAGGGGAGAGAGAAATAAAGGGAAAGAATGTTAAAAGGGTAACCAGGAGGGCTGCAAGGCAAATTTGGTCTCCCTCAAAACGTTCCCAAGGCCATTTTTTGAATACATAACTAAACATTCTTGTTCCCCCTATTTTACACTTATCTTGGAGAGTTACGTAGGAGGCCCTGTTATTCCAAGGGGACAGATGGCTCTATAACAGGCCTAAGTGATTTCTGTCATCTTTTCACTAAGCCACACATACAGGCCTCAAATTTGAAAGACCATACAGAGATATAACATTGACTCCAGATATATTATCTTTTTATTAAAATCTTTAACTAAAGCCTTCTTACATTATCTTGATGCTTCATCAGTTTGGAAATTTGTTTTTCTTTAATTTCCATTTTCTTGACTAAATGCTCTAGTTCACATTCTATGTCTTCACAGACTGAAGGACTTTCAGTTTCCTTCATTTGATTCAGTAATTCTTCGTGCTCCCTATGAAAGAAAAGCAAATATCAAGTACTATTAAGGTTTATACTAAATGTCTTTGATATAATTAAACAATATTCTGTTTAATCATAAATTTTTGCCAGTTAAATATTAATCTTCAAAGACAGTCTTTTTATGTAGGGTTATCTACAGTAAATATAAAAGGATTCTGTGGTTTGAGATTAGATAAATTTAGAAATATCTTGGACTTAGGGTCTTAAAGAACCTTAGAATAAAATCCAAAGTTTTGATACAAATGTTTTGTAATAAAACATTCTGATATCCTTAGCTAAAAGCATTAAAGGGCTCTCTTTAGTTTCAACTCTGGAATTCTTAATAGAGGGTGTTTAGGAAGAATTCCAGCTATAAAAGTATTTGCCTGAGAAATCCCTAGATTTGGTGATAGCCCAGTCAAAGAAATACTGTCAAGAGAACTAGTTATATCTTCTACAGAGGTCTTAGTTCAACTAGCTGGCTACTCAAATCTCATATTTTCTGGGATTTTTGTTGAATACATATTTAAACTTGGGGGTTAAAATATGTATCCTATACAGAATCTTGTTTCAAAAGTTACAGTGCAGAGCAGTCAGAGTTTAAAACAAGACATTGCTTTGCTACCTGACTAATGAAATGTGGCTTAATCAAAAAGATTATTTAAAAAAAAGGAGAATCTTTCTTTTTTTTTTTAATATTTTTATTTTATTTCTAGGAGAGAGAAAGAGAGACAGCGTGAGTGGGGGTGGGGGGTCAGAGAGAGAGGGAGATACAGACTCTGAAATAGGCTCTAGGCTCTGAGCTGGCAGTCAGCACAGAGCCCGACGCAGGGCTCGATCTAAGCACGATATCTAACCGCGAGATCATGACCTAAGCAAAAGCCGGACACTTAACCAACTAAGCCACCTAGGCGCCCCAGGAGAATCTTTCTTATAAAAGCATTTGTGAGTTATAATTTAAGGTCACTAGACCTTTTGTTAGAATGACAGTAATAATTGTCTATTAGTTCAGATCTTGGGAATACAGAAACTCCTTAGATTGGAAAAGTAGCAATTATACACAGTTGAAAATTTAAATACTACCAGTAAATACAATGAGAAATCAGTGACAACAACTCTGCAGATAGAAATAAATCCCGATCTAAGCAAGGCCTTTAAGAATTCATAAGCGGCATTGTTCTTAAGACTGAGAAGAAAAAAGATATCTACATATTTTGCTATTTCTTCTGATAAAGAGTAAAAATACTTACATACTCATTTGGCCCAGCTCATCCTGCATTGCCATCAAAAGTTCAGACAAATTGTCACAAATAGAAAGGGAATTTTTTGAGTCAGAATGTTCAGCTTTACACTGGGCAGTTGTTCTAGAACGCTCGTAGAGACATCTAGGCTTGGTAACTTCAGTAGGTTTCTGAAGGATATGGGGCCCATAACGCTGCACCATCTGCAGGAGGCTTTGCATACTTCTATTCACAGAACATCCTGCACTGGCAGACTTCAGGGGAAAAGAAATAGCAGAGAACAATTTCAAATGACTAATGGCATTTAGATAGCACTTACAACAAAGCAGGAGTGTGTCTGAACAAGTATCTTCAATTTTTCCCCTCTCACCTTCTCAGCCATATTAGGCAGTGATTCAAACTTTGAATAAGTTTGCTGACGTGATCCTCTCTTTAAACATTTAGGTTTCTAAATATTAACAAAGGAAAAAAGGAAACAAAAATTTGTTTTAAAAGACATTTATGATATGAAGAAGTCTCAAAACTCAACAGTAAACAATCTGATTAGAACAGAAGCAAAAAATATGTATAGGCATTTCACTGAAAAGGTCATATGGATCGCAAATAAACACATGAAAAGATCTGCAACATCATTAGCCATTAAGAAAGTGCAAGTTACAATGAAATACCACTATATGCCTAACAGGATGGCCAAAATGGAGAACAGTGACAACAAACGCTGGCAAAGACGTAGAAAAGCCAGATCACTCATGTAACACTTGTAGGCATAGAAAATAATATAGCCACTTTGGAAAATAATTTGGAAATTTCTTGTAAAACTAAGCACGTATTTCTCATATGACCTGGCAATTATGCTCTTGGATATTTATCCCAGAAAAATTAAAACCTATATTCACACAAAAATCTATACATAAATGTTCATAACAGCTTTATTTGTGATAGTCAAAAACTGAAAATAATCCAAATCTCCTTCAACAGATCCAGGACATTACACATTCCTTTTATTTCTGTGTAGTATTTCATGTTATAGATGAACTACAGCTTAATCACTGATAGCAAAGCAGGATGAACTGGGCCAAATGAGTATCTAAGTATTTTTACTCTTTATCAGAAGAAGTAGTAAGATATGTATATTTCTTTTTTCTTCTCAGTCCTAAGAACAATGCCAATTATAATTCTTTTTTTTTTTTTTTTTTTACAAATAGTTTATTGTCAAGTTGGTTTCCATATAACACCCAGTGCTCATCCCCACAAGTGCTTTCCTCCATGGCCATCTCGCCCCTCCCACACCCATCAGTTCTCAGATTGTTCTCAGCATTCAAGAGTCTCTCATGGTTTGCTTCTCTCCCTCTCCCCCACTATTTACCCCTTTCTTCTCCCCCATGGTCCTCTGTTAAGTTCCTCCTAACCCTCCTATAAGTGCAAACATATGGTAGCTGTCCTACTCGGCCTGACTTATTTCGCTCAGCATAACACCCTCAAGGTCCATCCATGTTGCTACACATGGCCAGATTTCATTCTTTCTCATTGCCATGTAGTATTCCATCATATAGATAAACCACATCTTCTTGATCCATTCGTCCATTGATGGACACTTAGGCTCTTTCCATGTTTTGGCTATTGTGGAGAGTGCTGCTATGAACATTGGGGTCCATGTGCCCCTATGCATCAACACTCCTATATCCCTAGGGTAAATTCTTAGCAGTGCTATTGCTGGGTCATAGAGGAGTTCTATTGTTAATTTTTTGAGGAACCTCCACACTGTTTTCCAGAAGGGCTGCACCAGTTTACATTCCGACCAACAGTGTAGGAGGGTGCCCATTTCTCCACATCCTCGTCAGCATCTAGAGTCCTCTGATTTGCTCATTTTAGCCACTCTAGCTGGCGTGAGGTGGTATCTAAGTGTGGTTTTGATTTGTATTTCCCTGATGAGGAGGGATGCTGAGCATCGTTTCATATGTCTGTTGGCCATCTGGATGTCCTCTTTGGAGAAGTGTCTGTTCATATCTTCTGCCCATTTCTTCACTGGGTTGTTTGTTTTTCGGATGGCCACTTATAATTCTTAAAGGCCTTGCTTAGATTGGGATTTACTTCCACCAGCAGAGTTGTCATCACTGATTTGACATTGTATTTATTGATAGTATTTAATTTTCAACTGTGTATAATTACTACTTTTCCGATCTAAGGAGTTTCTGTGTTCCTAAGATCTGAACTGATAGACAATTATTACTGTCATTCTAACAAATGGGGTCTGTTGACCTTAAATTATATAAAACGGTTTCCGGAATCTATTGTGTTCTTATCATGTTTTGTATCATTTAGTGCCTCTTTCACGAAGTATTACAGAATACATTTCTCTGAGTCTAGTACTAGGGGCAGCTTGCGGGAAGCCCTGGCCCCTCTGTGCCTATGTCTGGCAGAGCCAGCGTGAGACAGAGAGACAATCCTTCCCTGTGCCTAGATAATCAAGAGTTTGGTCCAGCCTTTGAGCACCCCCTGAGAAAGTTAAGGACCAGAAAACAAGTGCAGGTTATGGTACTGAAATGGATTAATAATAAACTTAGTGATTTCCCCCATGGCCCTCTAGCATAATGTTTTGCAAGTCCAGTTGAGAAGATATGTTTCATTAGCAAGTGACAATTATGGGACCTAATAATAGCCCATATTGAGGCAGTGTATTCTTTTTGACAATTCATTTTCCTATAGACTACTCCTTGAAGCCATTTAAGGTTGCATTTGCAACAATAATTTATCAATCAATATTTATTAAATATTATAGTAATGGTAGCATTTGCCTTGATATTCTAAGATCACAGTGATAACCTACTTTAATTATTTTTAAAGTTGCTTTATCTATTTGCTCACTGTTATATGACCCAGACCCAGATGACACTCTAGTGGCAGAGACTGCATGGATCTACAAAATAGAGAGAGTACAACAGAGTATCTTGGAAATGGACTCAGAAGTATGCCATGAGATGCTCCTTTAAAGTCAGAATAGCCTGCATTATAGCTGGAATAAACTTTAAATTACTATTCCTTTTTTGATTTTCTTACCTGGTTACTCTCTTATCAGACTGCATCTTTTAAAATGTTATTGTTTATCTACCTCCATTCACTTACATGCTAATCTGACAAAGACTTAAAGTTCTTCCAGTTTGGGACACCAACTGCTTTTAGAAACTATAGTTATTAGGAAACAGTTGCCCAAAATTCAGAATTTTTTTTAAAAAAGGAACAGGGGTACAATATGGCCTATGTCTTCACTCTAACTTGGTTATGGGACTAAAACCATCCCTCAGTGCTCTAACACACTGAAGAAATCACCTGAGGGGAGGGAGATGGATGCTTGCTTGTCACATCAAAGGAAGCAGCATTATTCAAGTATCAATTCTTTTTTAAAGCCTTCTCCTGTTAGAGATACTTTATGTTCAAAACTATGTGACTTGGTGGGGGGTTGCCTGGGTGGATCAGTTGGTTAGGGGTCCAACTTCGGTTCAGGTCATGATCTCATGGTTCCTGTATTCAAGCCCTGCGTTGGGGTCTGTGCTGACAGCTGGGAGCCTGAAGCCTGCTAAGGATTTTGTGTCTCCCTCTCTGTCCCTCTCTTACTTGCACTCTGCCTCTTTCTCTCTCTCTCAAAAATAAATAAACATTAAAGAAGAACCCTTATGTGACTGGAGAATTGGTATTAATTTATGGCATCAGCATAACAGAAAATGTGATGTATTTTATGCATGTTAATAAAGGAATGACATATTCTTATTCTACAGACAGAGGAAACTGGAAGACAAATAAACTTTGTATTCCAAAATGGGGGTCTCAAACATTTTAAAATTTTCATTTAAATTGTTAGGAGACTTGGAGCTATTAGTTAATCTATCTTCAAATACACCATTTAATACAGCATTGAATAAATGATACAAGTTGTCAATGGATGAGTAATCAACTAATAGCTTTGCTAGCAACTGATTTATTTTTCTTCAATTAAGTTGTACAAACTTAAAAAAGCTTAATACTAGGAAAATGTCTGTCTTTCTAAAAAATTGGAATGCTTATTGTTATTTCACAATGAAAGATATACTGACGATTATATGCTTCTTTTTGCTGATTGTCCAGCAAGCTCGGACCTAGGTTTTGTGCTCAACTACTGATACTTTCTGTAACTTAGGTTTTATAGAATTTTCTATTCTCAAACCTAAAATCACTCAACCCATGTTTTAAGCCACATTTCATAGCATTATTTCATGCCTTTTTATTATAAATCTCTTCAAAATTTTTGGAAATGGATAGATATAAATATTAAAAGAGTAAAGAAATAAACATTAGCAAATAAGAATAAAGTGTCTGCCTACCTTTGAAGATTTCTTCTTCTCCTTGGAGCGTTTTTGATTTGATACTGATGACATTAAAATTCTACTCATTTCAAGTCCAGTTTGAAGCTATAATATTAAAGAATGAGCTTTATAAAAATGATTTCTAATAAGGTCTTCAAAGACATTATAAGAAATCAGATCTCAGTTTCTTCCTTTTTGAGGAAGAAAATGCCAAATACTATTTTTTTGTATGTGAAAGCTACTAAGTCTATAGGTAATTACAAGCATTTTCTATTTATAAGAGAATGCGTTACTTAATACATATGTATCAATCAAACAGAAAACAGTCTATACCAGGAATTCTTTCATATATATATATATATGTCAAAATTTCAAAAGACTACAAGACTGCTTTTGGTGGTGCATCTAAGTATATAAATATACTGGCTGACTTACTAAGAATTTCATTAGTGTAGCAAAGAGAGACAAAACTAACAAGCAAGGAAGCAGAAATTATAGGCTTCAGATAATAAAAACAAAGTATGATAAATACTGTGTAGTTTATTTTGATAAATAATATAATGCTCTATTTACTTCAGATGCTTTGTCTTGAAATAGCTTACGCTGATGTTCTTCTTCCTTAAGTTTTTCTTCTAAATGTTTAATCTTGTCCTGCAAAAGAACAAAAAAAAACGGGTTGTTATATAAAAACTAGAGTCAAATATCCTTTGTTCTTTTTCCAAACAGAGTCTTTGGAGTCTTGGTTCTTAATAGTTCAGCAAATTAAAGCAGAAAGAAAGAAAAATAAATGGCAAAAGATGCTAAGATTTTTCCTGGCTTCCTTCCGATGCTTTACCTGCTGTTACATATCAGAGGAACAAAGGGAAAGCAAAGAATGCACATGCAAAGACATTATTAACTTCTAGTAACAAGACTGTAATGATGAAACTTTTGAGGTCTAGAAAGTCAGACAATTACAGCTTGGGTCTCAGTGTTTCATTCAAAACATAAGACAAATCACAGTAAATTTCTACTGCGTGCATATTATAAGGATGCAGTTGTTGTTGGAGGGAATGGATAGGAAGACATAAATATAATATATGGAATGTATCAAAATAAAAAGCTTTTGTCCAGTGAAGTGAAACAATCAACAAAACTAAAAGGCAACCTACAGAATGAGATAAGGTATTTGCCAATGATATATCTGATAAAGGGTTAGTATCCAAAATATACAAAGAACTTATAAAACTCAACATCACAAAAATGAATAATCCAATTAAAAATGGGTAGAAGACATGAATAGACATTCTTCCAAAGGAGACATCCAGATGACCACAGACACATGAAAAGATGTTCAATATCGCTGATCATCAGGTAAATGCAAATCAAAACTACAATGAGATATCACCTCACACCTGTCAGAATGGCTAAAATCAACACCCAAGAAACAACAGGTGTTGGCGAGGATGTAGAGAAAGGGGAACCATCTTGCACTGTTGGTAGGAATGCAAACCATTGGAACCACTCTGGAAAACAGTATGGAGTTTCCTCAAAACTTAAATATAAGGGCGCCTGGGTGGCCCAGTCACTTAAGCATCTGACTCTGGCTCAGGTCATGATCTCTCAGTTCATGGGTTTTAGCCACACAATGGGTTCTGTGCGGATTTCTCAGAGCCTGGAGCCTGCTTCAGATTCTGTGTCTCCCTCGCTCTCTGTCCCTCCCCAGCTTGCAGTCTGTCTCTTTCTCTCTCAAAAATAAACATTAAAAAAAAAGCTAAAAATTGAACTACCCAGAAATTGCATTACTAGGTATCTAACTAAATAATAAAAAAATACTAATTCAAAGGGATACATGCACCCCTATGTTTATAGCACCATTATCTGTAATAGCCAAATTATGGAAACAGTCCAAAGTGTCCATGACTGATTAATGGATAAAGATGTGGTATTTGTATACACACACACACACACACACACACAGGAATTTTACTCAACTATAAAAAAAGAATGAAATTTTGCCATTTGCAATAATGTGGACAGAGCTAAAGAGTTATAATGCTAAGTGAAAAAAGTCAGTTAGAGAAAGACAAATACCGTATGATTTCACTCATACGTGGAACTGAAGAAATAAAACGGGTGCCTGGGTGGCTCAGTTGGCTAAGCAGCTGACTCTTGATTTCAGCTCAGGTCATGATACCATGGTTTGTGAGATGGGCCCCACATCAGGCTCTGCATTGATAGTGTGGAACTTGGTTGGGATTTTCTCTCTCCCTCTCTCTCTCTGCTCCGCCCTTGCTCTATCTCTTTCAAAATAAACTTAAAAATAAATAAATAAATAAAACAAATGAACAAAGAAAAAAAGACATAAAGTAAAAAATAGGCTCTTGGGGAGCCTAGGTGGCTCAGTTGGTTGAGCACCTGACTCTTGATTTTGGCTCAGGTTGTGATCCCAGGGTTGTGGGATTGAGCCCCATGATAGGATCCAACCTTGGGCATAGAGCCTGCTAGATTTTCTTTCTCTCTCTCCCTCTGCCTCTCTCCCCTGCTAGCACACACTCTCTCTAAAAAATAAATAAATAAACTTTAAAAATTAAAAAAAAATAGACTTTTAAGTATAGAGAACAAAATGATGGTTACTGGAAGAGAGATCAATGGAGGGATGGGTTAAATAGGTGATAGGGATTAAGGAATACATTTGTTGTGACAAGCACCAGCTGATATATAGAACTGCAGAATCACTATATTGTATACCTGAAACTAATATTACACTGTATGTTAATTAACTGAAGTTTAAATAAAACCTTTTAAAAAAAAGGAAAACAATGTATGGTAATGGATGTTAACTAGACTTATTGTGGTGATAATTACATTGTATACCTGAAACTAATATAATGTTTTTTTCAATTATACCTAAATTTTTAAAAAATGAAAAAAAAGCATAAGGTATGTTCCTTGTTATTTAACAGCTTAAACTGTATGTAAGGAAACCAAAGTTATATGAAACAATTAAACAACAAAACAATGAATATAATTTGACTCACACCATATACACACTCATACACATATATATGTATTTCACCTTATATCCATGGTATGACTCAGAGTATGAATATAGTACTGTTTCAAAGAGCATTTCAATGCTCTCCTGAGCACTGGAGAACTCAAGAAAGACTGCATAGAGGAAGAGGACATGAAGAAGGTCCTATGAAATGAAGAAAATTTAGTTGGGAAAAGGAGAGGGCATTTCTGGATGGCATATAGGATAGATTTAACTGCAAGTGGTGAAAATCAATCTTTTCAATATCCTTTAGGCAAATTACCTGACTAACGAAAATGTTGTACCATTTTAGAAGAAGCCAAAATTACAATTTGACATCAAAAGGCAGGCTCATTCATGCCATGACAGAAGCATTAACTTTTTATCTCCACAGTCAGAAAATCATATCTGGATTCCTAAGAGCTGTTAAAGAAGTTTTATAAATCAGATTTACTGTATATTCACATATAGGGCGAATAATGCTTAATACTAAAGATTTATTCCTGGCATCATCACTTCAAAGGAATAAGTGGCAACTTACCTCAGCAGTTTTCTGAGTTGTTGTAAGTTTAAAACATTCTTTTTCTAAGACATCAAGCTTTTCAAGTTTTGCTTGCAGCTTCATATGATCTTGCTCTTTTTCCCTTTGAAGCTGGGCCTGGAAAGGATAAAAACAAAACCTGAATTTGGCAAGTAATACCAAGGGCTCAAGAATAATACAACTTCTGAGAATTAAAGCACAATAAATCTGTCACAAGAAACATGTATATACACGTACATACTTCATGTGCTTGCAAATTAAAAACAAAAAAAAACTTTTAAAGAACATAATATACCCAAAAAATGAGCTATATTAGCATCAACAAAACAAACGCTTCTATGTATATTTATATAACATTTCTAGTAAGGAAAACATCATCAGTGAACCATATATTAAATATACTGTTATTTGTAAGGTGACCAAACCCACATATTGATTTATCTTTTAATTATAACACAGAAAAGCAGCTATCAGAGAAATAAAGCATATAGAGAAACTGGAGAAAAGGAAAGTTATGCATATATTTTCACATGTATACATTGTTTTGTAATGGTTATTACCACACTAATGAAGGTACTAAAAATAGGGGCAACTATGAGGAGGCAGGGGTATATGAGAACTTTCTATACTATCTGCTCAAACTTCTATAAACAATACTGCTCTGAAGAATAAAGTATGGGGATGCCTGGGTGGCTCAGTTGGCTAAGCGTCCAACTTCAGCTCAGGTCATGTCATGTCTCACGACTTGTGGGTTCAAGCCTGCTTCTAATTCTGGGTCTCCCTCTCTCTGCCCCTCCCCTGTTCACATTCTGTCTCTCTTTCTCAAAAATAAAAAAAACCGAAAACACAAAAAAGAATAAAATATATTTAAAAACAAAAAACTGAAACAATCAATAAACAGTTTCAGTGACCAGTGGTCTAATATTCAATTGGCATTACAGAGGGAGAGGAGAGAAGAATTATTCAGACAAAAATAATTATTTGAAGGATAATGGCTAAAATGTTTCCATTTTTTTAAATGTTTATTTATTTTTGAGAGAGAGACAGAGAGATTGAGCATGAGATGGGAAGGGGCAGAGAGAGAGGGAGATACAGAATCTGAAGCAGGGTCCAGGCTCTGAGCTGTTAGCACAGAGCCTGATGCGGGGCTTTGAACTCACAGACTGCGAGATAAGGACCTGAACCAAAGTTGGATGCTTAACTGACTTAGCCACCCAGGCGCCCCCCCAAATTTTCCAAATTTGATGAAAAATATTAATAGACAGATTTGAGAATAATAATAATAAATTAAAAAACTGAAGCAGAGTAAGTATGAATAAAACCGTATTTGGGCACATCATTATCAAATTGTTGAAAATCAGTGATAAAGGGAAAACCTTAAAGGCTGTCTGAGAAATGATGATTCATTATACACAGAGGAATAAAGATAAGAATTATCATTAGAAACTATGAAATTTAGAAGACAATTGAGACATCTTTAATGTGCAGAGAGAACAAAAGCTGTCAACTAGAATTTTATATCCTGTGAAAATATCCTTCACCAATAATAGTGAAGTAAGGACCTTTCCAGAAAAACATACGCTAAAAGAAAATTCTCAGCATACTTTTAAAGGAAGTACTTTGAACTGAAGGAAATGACACCAGACATAAAACCAAATCTATACAAAGAAATAAAAAACACTAAAATGGTAAAGATGTGAATAGATACATATTTTATCTTGTTTCTTTAAGTTTTCTTTAAAGGACAACCTTTTTTAAAGCAAAAATAATAATGGTGTATTATAAGTTTTATAATATGCAGAAATAAAATGTATGAAAATTATAGCACAAAGGGGACAAGTGGAAGCACACTGTAGTAAGCATTGTTCATTATACTGAAATGTTTTAATACTAATTCATGGCTGATTGGTTTAGTTAAGAACACATACCTTAACCTGTACAGCAGCTACTTAAAAGAGGAGAAGTACCAGAAGGAAGAGAAGTCAATAAAATTTAAAAAGAAATCACTAGAGAAGTTAGAAAACATTTTTTTGGCTGAATGACAACAAAAATACAAAACATCTGGGGTGCCTGGGTGGCTTAATCGGTTGAGTGTTCTACTCGGCTCAGATCATGATTCCAGAGTTGAGGGATCAAGCGCTGTATCAGTTTCCATGCTAAGCCTGCTTAAGATTCTCCTTCTCTCTCCCCATCCCCTACTCTACCCCCTCTCCCTGGCTCATGCTCTCTCAAATTAAAAAAAAAAAGCAAAACATCAAACTCTGTGGGACATAAGTAAAGCAGTTTAGAGGGAACTCAATAGCTTTCACCATAAAATGCAACATTTAAAAGAATAAAAGTTTTAAATCAATAGGGAAGGAAATAATAGAAATCAATTAAGTAGAAAATAAACCAAAAAAATTAAAAATAAAAAAAGTTTTTTTTTAAACAGATGTAGGGGGAGAGAAGAAAAAAGAAGATAAAAACAGAGACGTTAGGCAAACCACTAGAGATGCTTAAATACACAGGACAAACTGAAGGTTGCTGGAGGGGAGGATGGGCTAAATAAGGAGGATGCTTGCTGGGATGAGCACTTCCTGTTATATGTAAGTGATGAATCATTAAATTATATTCTTTTTTTTTTTAAACTTTTCTTTTTTATTACTAGGAGAGAGAGAGAGAGAGAGAGAGAGAGAGAGAGAGTGTAAGCAGGGGAGGGTCAGAGAGAGAGGAAGTCACAGACTGAAACAGGCTCCAGGCTCTGAGCTGGCAATCAGCACAGAGCCTGATGCGGGGCTCGAACCCACGAACCACGAGATCATGACCCAAGCGAAAGTCGGGTGCTTAACCAACTAAGTCACCCAGGTGCCCCCATTAAATTATATTCTTGAAACCAATACTACACTGTATGTTAACTAACTGGAATTTAATTTTAAGAAAAAGAAAAAAAGAAATGAAAAAAATGCTTTCTCCAAAAAAATGTTGCTTTTTTGAAAAAAAAAATCAATAAAATTTAGAGAAGTGATAGGTAGACTGATAATTTTTAAAAGAGCAACATAATAAATTAGCAATATAAGAAATGAAAGAAGGGACATATCTAAAGACACAAAAAGAAACAGAAAATCTAAGTAGCCCTATATCTGTTAATACATTGAATTCATAATTTAAAAACTGTCCACAAAGAATACTCTAGTTCCAGACCACTTCTATAAAATTTGAATCTATCAAACATTTAAGGAATAAATAACACTAGTCTTACATAGGGTCATTCAGAAAACAGAAGGGATCTTTCCAAGTAATTTTATGGCCAACAAAACCATGACACCAGAACTACACAGACATTATGAGAAAATTACAAAGATCCTTCACAGACATAGTCATAAAAATACTTAAGCAAAATTTTAGCAAACTGAATCAAGCTATGTAGAGTGTAGACATGTAGAATGTAGAAAAAAAATAATACATCAAAATCACTTCATGTCCACACCAAGAATGCGACATCCATTAATGTTTGAAAATCAAACAATGTAACTTACCATATTAACAGAATAAAAGAGAAAAATCATATGCCCCTTTTGTTAGGTGCAGAAAAAGCAATTAACAAGATTCAATATTCACTCATGATAAAAACTTCTGGCAAACTAAGAATAGGAGGTAATTTCCACAACTTGATATGGGAGAGATATGAATAGCCTATAGATAAGATTATAATTAATAGTGAGAGACTGGCATCTTTTGCATTATAAAATGCAAAGATCAGAAACAAAGCAAGGACAACAGTCCTTACCACTTCTACTTAAAAGTGTATTAGCTGTAACAACCAGTGCAGTAAGGTGGAAAAAAGAAATAAAAGCCATAATAATTGGAAAAGAAGAAAATTGTCTTTATTCACAGATGGCATGACTGTGTATACTGAAAATCCCTAGAATAAACAAATTAACAAGACTACAGGATATAAAGTCACACAAATATCAATTCTTCTAGTAATAGAAAAGTGAGGGAAAAATTATACAGTTCATAATAGCATTAAGAAAACATTAAATTCTTAGAGATAAATTTAACAAAAGTTGTGTAAGACCTCTCATTAAAAACTACAAACCATGAAGAGAAAGACTGAACTAAATGGAGAATTATACTATGTTCATGGATTTGAAAGATTAGATATTTTTGAGACGTCAATTTTCCTCCAAATGATCTCCAGATTTTAACAAGAGCATAGTCAAAATCTAGGAGACTTATTTTTCAGAAAATGCCAGATTGATCATAATATGCATATAGAAGTGCAAAAGATCTATAATAACCACAACAATCTTCAAAAAGAACAAAGTTAGAAGATTCACATTATTTGACATCACAAGGCTTATTATAAAGCTACATGGTATACAGGGTCCCAGAAACAGACTTTATCTATACAGTCAATCAACTGTAGACAAAGGTGCCAAAACAATTCAATGGGAGAAAGTAAAGTCTTGTCATGAGTGGTGCTGGAACAAGTAGACATCCACATAGAAAGAAATGTAACCTTCAACATTTTCTCTCACCATACAAAAATTAATTTCAGATGGGTCAGAGAAAAATGCAAACTAATAACTTCTAAAGAAGATATTTTGGAAAACAGTTTAGAAGTTTCTTATAAAGTTAAACATGCACCTACTCTGTGGCACAACTTCATTACTAGATATTTACCCCAAAGAAATGAAACATACATCTACAAAAGATTTGTTCACAGTAGCTTTATTCATCATATCCCAAAACAGAAAACAAGCCAGATGTCAATCAAAAGAAAAACAAATCAACAAATCATGGCATATCTATGTAATAAAATTCTATAAGCAATAAAAAACTATTGATACAGACAACATGGACTAATCTAAAAAACTTAATGCTAAACAAGAGAGTATATTTCCTATGATCCAATTATATGAAATTCTAAGACAGGCAAAAACTCTAAGACAAAATAAATCAGCACAGTAGTTGCCTTGTTGGGAAGTGAGGAGAAAGCAGGAAATCTCTTGACAGAGATATGAATTTCTATTATCTAATAGGACTGTGGATTATATACTTATCAATAATCACTAAACCCCACACCTAAGATCTGTGCATTTCATATATAAATTATACCTCAAAAACATTTAAAAAACTGTTAAAAGTCACTGATCAACAATATTTAGCTATGATTAGAATTTCAAGGTTATTTTATAAGATAAAATAACTGAACTTCATAAAGTGATTGTTCTTCTGGTTGTTGTACCTTATTTACACAACTCAGAATTGTCACTTTTACATTTTTTCCAATCTGGTGGATGTGAAGCAGTATCTTGTTGGGCTTTCAATTTGCATTTTCCTAGTTACTAATGCGAATGAGAACTCTTTCATAAATGTATGACCATTTGTGACTTCTTTTTTCCTACAAAATGCCTCTTTATAACTGAGCCCATTTTTCTACTGTTTTGTTACTTTTTTGTCTTATTTAAGAAATCCTTCTCCACTCCAAAGTCATCAAGACATTGTTCTGCTTCTAAAAATTACAAAGTTTTCCCTTTTACATGTAAATCTTAAATCCATCTGGAATTGATTTTTGTGAATAATGTAAGGCTGGGCTCCAATTTCATTTTTTTCTCACGTAGCTAATCAATTTTCCAAAAACCATTTATTGCAGTCTATATTTTCTCCACTGATCTGCATCGGCACCCTTGTTGTATATAATTTCCGTGTAAGTGAGTCTATTCCTGAGTGTATTCTATTCCTTTATTCTGGTTGTCTATCCATACAGATATGTTAATTTTGATAGCATTGCAATGTGTTTCAATATATAGTAAAGCAAGACCTCACCTCATTCTTCAAAATAGTTTGGCTATTCTTGGACCTTTGCTTTTTAATATAAATTGTGGAGTCAACTTCTATAGTTCCTTGAAAAATCTCTTAAATACTTTACCCAAGAAAATCCAGTATTGACTGGTACTGCTAACCATTCCATAACAATGCAAAAGCCTTATACACTTAACATTATTTTAAATTTGTTTTTAAGTGATCTCTACACCCAACATAGGGCTTGAACTCAGTCCTGAGATCAAGAGTTGCATACTCTTCCCACTGAGACAGGCAGGTGCCCCAAACCTTACAACACTTTAAACTACATTTTACCCCTGCCTAATTTATAAACTATTGTTCTCAATTTTAATCCTTTATATAACTTTAAGCCACATAAAACATTATAATTGCTTTTATACACTATTCATTTAGATTTATTCACACATACACACCATTTTCGTTGCTCTTTCTTTCCTGCATCTCTGACCTTTCATCTAAGATAATTATCTTTCTGTCTGAATGTCTGTTAGTGGTTCCTTTAGAATAGATCTCTTGGTAACAGATGATTTCAGTCTCTGTTAGCCTTTAAATGTCTTTATCTCATCTTTATTTCTAAAGGATATTTCCCCAGGGTTTAGGATAGTAGGTTGGCAGGTATTTTCTTTTTAATACTTAACTATATCAGTCCATTGTCTGAATTCAGTACTTTCATTTGATAAGTCAGAGGTCACTTTAATTGTCCCTTTGAATGTATGTAACCTTTTTCCCCCAGCAGCTTTTAAGATTCTATGCTTGTCTTATTATTCATTATGAGGTATCTAGGTATATATTTCTTTTTGTTATTCCTGATTTGGTTTTATAGATTTGGTTTTCTTGAATCTGTGGTGTGATTTTTTTTAAATCCCTTTTTGGAAAATCCTCAGTCACTATCTCTTCAAATACTGCTTATGTCCCATTCTCTCTCATTTCCTTTTGGAATTCCAGTTACACATAAGTTTAACTTTCAAGAACTTATGCCTCTTAATTTATTTTCTGAATTTACTCTCATTTTGTCTCTTTGCTGATCTGGATGACTTTGCCTTCCCATTCACTGATTACCTCTTCCAATCTACTGTTGGATCCATCCATTCAGTTCAAATTTCAGATACCATAATTTTCAGTTCCATAAGTTTTATTTGGTTCTTTCTCAAGTCTGCTCTGTCATTTTATGGTTTCCAATGCTTCGCTGAAATTATCAATCATCTTTTATCTCCTTGATTATAGCAAGTATAATTATTTTAAAGTTTATGTTTTTGTCTTTTAGAATCAGCATCCAGTTGGTGCTAACTTGTAAGAGTGCCTATATAGTCTGTTATGTATGCTATTTCTTTTCATAGTGTCTTTTTCCTTTAAGTAAAATTTATTTAAATTCCAGTTAGTTAATATACAGTATATTAGTTTCAGATGTACAATATAATGATTCAACCGTTCCATATAACACCCAGCACTCATCACAACAAGTGCACTCCTTAATTCTCACCACTTGACCCATCTCTCCACCCACTTCCCTTCTGGTAGCCATGAGTTTGTTCTCTACAGTTTAGAGTCTGTTTCTTGATTTGTATCTCCTCCCGTCCCCCACCTTCACTCATTTGTTTTGTTTCTTAAATTTCACAGATGAGTGAAATCATATGGTATTTGTCTTTCTCTAACGGACTTCCTTTGCTTAGCATTATACGCTCTAGCTCCATCCATGTTATTGCAAATGGCAAGATTTCATCCTTTTTTATGGCCAAGTAACACTTCATTATATATATACATACACACATACCCAAATCTTCTTTATCCATTCTTCAGTCAAGGGACACTTGAACTTTTTCCATAATTTGGCTATTGTAGACAATGCTGCTATAAACACAGGGTGCATGTACCCCTTTGAAAAATTAGTATTTTTGTATTCTTTGGTTAAATACCTAGTACTGCAATTGCTAGATCACAGCTTAGTTCTATTTTTAACTTTTTGAGGAAACCCCATACTATTTTCCAGGATGGTTGTACCAATTTGTATTCCCAGCAACAGTACAAGAGGGCTCCCCTTTCTCCACATCCTTGCCAACACCTGTTTCTTGTTGCTGTTGATTTTAACCATTCTGACAGGTGTGAGGTGGTATCTCATTTGTAGTTTTGATTTGTATATTCCTGATAATCAGTGATGTTGAGCATCTTTTTACATGTCTATTGGCCATCTGGATGTCTCCTCTGAAAAAATGTGTATTCAGGTCTTCTACCCATTTTTTTAATTGCATTATTCATTTTTGGGGTGTTGTGTTTTATGAATTTTTTGTATATTTTGGGTACTAACCCTTTATCAGATATGTCATTGGCAAATATCTTCTCCATTCCATAGGCTGCCTTTTAGTTCTATTGATTGTTTCCTTCATTGGGCAGAAGCCTTTTATTTTGATGAAGTTTAAATAGTTTATTTTGCTTTTGTCTCCTCTGCCTTAGGAGATATACCTAGAAAGAAGTTGCTACAGCCAATGTCAAATAGGTTACTGCCTGTGTTCTTTTCTAGGATTTAAATTTTTTTTTAATGTTTTATTTACTTCTAGGAGAGAGAGAGAGAGAGACAGCATGAGCAGGGGAGGGTCAGAGAGAGAGGGAGTCACAGACTGAAACAGGCTCCAGGCTCTGAGCTGGCAGTCAGCACAGAGCCTGACGCAGGGCCCGAACCCACGAACCGCGAGATCATGACCTAAGCGAAAGTCAGACGCTTAACTGACTAAGCCACCCAGGCGCCCCTTCTCTAGGATTTTAATGGTTTCCTGTCTCACATTTAGATCTTCAATCCATTTTGCATTGTTTTTGTGTATGATGTAAGGAAGTGGTCCAGTTTCATTCTTCTGCATGTTGTTGTCCAGCTCTCCCAAAACCATTTGTTGAAAAGACTATCTTTTTTCCACTGGATATTTCCTGTTTTGTCAAAGATTAATTGTCCATATAGTAGTGGGTTCATTTCTGGGTTTACTCTTCTGTTCTGTTGATCTATGTGTCTATTTTTGTGCCGGCACCATACAGTTATAATCACTACAGCTTTGTAATATAACTTGAAGTATAGAATTGTGATGCCTCTAGCTTTGCTTTTCCTTTTCAAGAATGTTTTGGTCTTTTTGTGGTTCCACACACATTTTAGGATTGTTTGTTCTAGCTCTGTGAAAAATGCTGTTGGTATTTGAATAGAAATTGCATTAAATGTATAGATTGCTTTGGGTAGTATAGACATTTTAACAATGTTTTTCCATTTCTTTCTGTCATCTTCAATTTCTTTCATCAATGTTTTAGCATGGAAGAAGTAAAACTTTCAATATTTATAGATGACATTATCCCTACTTTATATAGAAAACCTGAAAAGACTCCACCAAAAAAGTGCTAGAACTGATAAATGAATTCAGTTAAGTCACAGGATATAAAATCAATGTGTAGAGAAATCTGTTGATTTTTTTTTTCAGGTTTTATCTCATTTTTGAAATTTACATCCAAGTTTGTTAGCACATAGTGTAACAATGATTTCAGGAGTAGATTCCACTGTACATCCTAACACCCAGTCCTCATCCCAACAAGTGTTTTCTTTAATGACCCTTCCCCATTTAGCCCAATCCCCCCACAACCCCTCCAGCAACCCTCTGTTTGTTCTCTATATTTAAGAGTCTCTTATGTTGTGTCCCCCTCCCTGTTTTTATACTATTTTTGTTTCCTTTCCCTTATGTTCATCTGTTTTGTATCTTAAAAGTTCCTTATGTGAGTAAAGTCATATATTTGTCATTCTCTGACTAACTTCACTTAGCATAATATCTTCTAGTTCCATCTACATTGTTGCAAATGGCAAGATTTCATTCTTTTTGATTGTCAAGTAATACTCCATTGTGTGTATATATATCTATACATATATATATATATATATATATATATACACACCACATCTTCATTCATTGTCAATGGACATTTGGGCTCTTTCCATACTCTGGCTATTGTCAATAGTGCTCCTATAAACATTGGGGTGCATGTGCCCCTTTGAAACAGCACTCCTGTATCCCTTGGATAAATACCTAGTAGTGCAATTGCTGGGTAATAGGGTAGTTCTATTTTCAATTTTTTGAGGAAACTCCATACTGTTTTCCAGAGTGGCTGTACCAGTTTGCATTCCCACAGCAGTGCAGAAGGGTTCTCCTTTCTCTGCATCCACACCAACAACTGTCATTGCCTGAGTTGTTAATGTTAGCCATTCTGACTGGTGTGAGGTGGTATCTCATTATGGTTTTGATTTGTATTTCTCTGATGATGAGTGATGCTGAGCATTTATTTCTTCATGTGTCTGCTAGACATCTGGATGTCTTCTTTGGAGAAGTGTCTATGCATGTCTTCTGTCCATTTCTTCCCTAGATTATTTGTTTTTTGGGTGCTGAGTTTGATAAATTTTTTATAGATTTTCGATGCTAACACTTTATCTGATACGTCATTTGCAAATATCTTCTCTCATTCTGTCAGTTGTCTTTTAGTTTTGCTGATTATTTCCTTTGCTGTGCAGAAGATTTTAATCTGGGTGACGTTCCAATGGTTCATTTTGCTTTTGTTTCCTTTGCCTCCCTCCGGCAACGGCAACGTATTGAGTAAGAAGTTGCTGTGGCCAAGGTTGAAGAGGTTTTTGCCTGCTTTCTCCTCTAGGATTTTAATGGCTTCCTGTCTTACATTTAGGTCTTTCATCCATTTTGAGTTTAGTTTTGTGTATGGTGTAAGAAAGTGGTCCAGGTTCATTTTTCTGCATGTCACTGTCCAGTTTTCCCAGCACCATTTGCTGAAAAAACTGTCTTTGCTCCATTGGATATTCTTTCCTGCTTTGTCAAAGATTAATTTGCCATATGTTTGTGGGTCCATTTCTGGGTTCCCTATTCTGTTCCATTGATCTGAGTGTCTGTTTTTGTGCCAGTACCATACTGTCTTGATGATTACAGCTTTGTAATACAGTATGAAGCCTGGGATTGTGATCCCTCCTGCTTTGGTTTTCTTCTTTGAGATTGCTTTTGCTGTTTGGGGTCTTTTCTGGTTTCATACAAACTTTAGGATTGTTTGTTCTAGCTCTGTGAAGAAGGCTGATGTTATTTTGATAGGGATTGTATTGAATATGTAAATTGCTTTGGGTAGTATCAACATTTTAACAATATTTGTTCTTCCAATCCAGAAGCATGGAATATTTTTCCATTTTTCTGTGTCACCAATTTCTTTCATAAGCTTTCTATAGTTTTCAGTGTATGGATTTTTCACCTCTATGGTTAGGTTTATTCCTAGGTATTTCATGGTTTTGGTGCAATTGTAAATGGAATTGATTGTTTGATTTCTCTTTCTGTTGCTTCATTATTGGTGTATAGGAATGCAACCAATTTCTGTGCACTGATTTTATATCCTGTGACTTTGCTGAATTCATGGATCAGTTATAGGAGCTTCCTGCTGGAATCTTTTGGGTTTTCCATATAGAGTATCATGCCATCTGCGGAGAGTAAAACTTTGACTTCCTCCTTGCTGATTTAGATGCCTTTTATTTCTTTGTGTTGTATGACTGCTGTAGTTAAGACTTTCAATACTATGTTGAATAACAGTAGTGAGAGTGGACATCCCAGTCTTATTCTTGACCTTAGGGAGAAAGCTCTCAGTTTTCCCCACTGAGGGTGATATTAGCGATGGGTCTTTCATATATGGGTTTTAAGATCTTAAGGTATGATCCTTCTATCCTTTCTTTCTTGAGGGTTTTTATCAAGAAAGGATGCTAGATTTGTCAAATGTTTTTCTCTGCGTCTATTGAGAGGATCTTATGGTTCTTGTCCTTTCTTTTATTGATGTGATGTATCACACTGACTGATTTGTGGATATTGAACCAGCCCTGCATCCCAGGTATAAATTCCACTTGGCCATGTTGAATAATTCTTTTAATATATTGTTGGATCCATTTGGCTAGTATCTTGTTGAGGATTTTTGCATCCATGTTCATCAGGAAAATTGGTCTATAGTTCTCCTTTTTAGTGGGGTCTCTGGTTTTGGAATCAAGGTAATGCTGGCTTCACAGAATGAGTTTAGAAGTTTTCCTTTCATTTCTACTTTATGGAACAGCTTCAAAAGAATAGGTCTTAACTCTTCTTTAAATGTTTGGTAGAATTCCCCTGAAAAGCCACCTGGCTCTGGACTCTTGTTTTTTGGCAACTATTTTATTACTAATTCAAAGAAATCTGTTGCATTTCTATACATCAATAATGAAGTAGCAGGAAGATCCCTTCATCTGTTGATGGATACTTAGGCTCTTTCCATGTATAGGAGTATTAGAAGGAACTTGACGGCGGAACAAGGGGGAAAAGAAGGGGGGAAATGGTGGGGGAAAGGGAGAGAGGCAAACCATGAGAGACTCTTGAATGCTGACAAAAACTGAGGACTGATGGATGTGGGGGGAGGGGGATGGGCATGGAGGAGGACACTTGTGGGGATGAGCACTGAGTGTTATGTGGAAACTAATTTGACAATAAACTATTTGTAAACAAAACAAAAAAAAAGTAGCAGGAAGAGAAATTAAGGAATTAATCCCATTACCATTGCACCAAACCCAGTAAGATACCTAGGAATAAACCAAACCAAACAGGTGAAAAACCTGTACTCCGGAAACTATAAAACACTAATGAAAGAAAATTTCATAGTGTCTTAATTCCTTCTGCCTGGTTATGCTTGACTGAAAGTTTTTCACTGTGTTAAAGAAATGTTTGTAGAAATAATTTCAGGTCCCTGGGAATATTAGCTATCCAGGATGACTTAAAACCAATTTCAAAGACTAAGATTTTCTAGATTACTCTGAGAGATTAATCCGGGTTGTTTTCCTTCTTGTTCATCCCCACAATGCATTCAGAGCACAATAGATCTATCAGGGTTCCTACTCTTGGTAGGCCCTGGAATCTAACTTCAATTCCTCTAGCCCCATAGCTCTGAAAAGCATTATTTGGTAACTCTGGAATCAGAAATGCCCTAAGAAGGATGGGGCCTCAGACCAGCCTCTCTAAAGGCCAACCTCTTTGGATTTAAGTCCACATCCAAAGTGATTTTTCATCACTTCATTAACTCTCCAATGCCTTTATGTATTTTTTCCCCTTTTTCCTTTCTTCCCCCTTCCCTGCCTCCCTTCCTTCCTTATTTTTTAATATATTGCGTAGTCTTTCTTGTTTTCTTCTAAAGAAAGCTTGGTCCAATGACCTAGTCAGCTTCACTACAAGTGGAAATCTCCTCAATACAGCTTTTTATCCTACTTAAAATTACAATACAATTTTCCCATGACATTAAATATTCTCCAAAAATATATTAAATAATTAAATTATATTATATTCATATAGAAAATATGTTCACCTGTTGCTCTAGGATCATATTCTTCTCTCGCTCTACATTGAGAACCATTCTCTTTGTATATTCCAGTTGCTTCTCTAGAAGAGTACAGCGAGACTGGGCTGAATTTAACTGTATAGTAATATCTGTGAAAAAGAAAAAGTAATAATGTGCTGATTATCATACAGATTACAGGTTTGGTTATCACAAGAAATACATTATAAAAATTCAATCAAGAGCTAAAAGTTCATGAATTCTTTAGTTCTAAGTACTGACTGTAAGAGTTATGGACATACATTTTGTGAATATCTCATTAAGTACATATAACTAGTTTAACACTGTCTCCCTCTAAAGATCCACAGGGTATATTTCTATAAGTGTAAGATGTCACTGACTTACTTGTGGGATGATAGAAATCCTGGATGTTCCTGGGAAATGACAGAGAACTTATCATCTCTTTCTTATCTAGATATTTTTTTCTTTCAGGAAACTTGAGTATATGTATTCTACCATTCCCATTTCCTCTGCTCTTGACTACTGACAACATAGTTATTTCCTAAGAAGTAATCCTTTCTAATACTTTAATTTTTTACTTTCTGTAGCTCTTTCTTCCACTTTTGTCCAATAACCTCAGAAAAATTTTTCTCAATTCTTCATACTTTTTATAAGTTGACATACAAACTTGAATCTTATTTATGAAGCTGAATATATTATAAGAAAAAAGAAAGCTATACATTATGAAGTAAAATTAATAAAGAACTTACGGGTTGTTTTTTTTTTTTAATTTTTATATTTACTTTTGAGAGAAACAGAGGCAAGTGGGGGAGGGGCAGAAAGAGAGGGAGACACAGAATCTGCAGCAGGCTCCAGGCTCCAACCTGTTAGCACAGAGCCCTACTCAGGGCTTGAACTCATGGATCGCAAGATCATGACCTGAGCTAAGGCTAGGCGCTTAATAGACTGATCCACCCAGGCAACCCTAAAGAACTTATGTTCCAAAACTCAAAAACTTATGTCCTGATGTTCTTTTTATAATTTCCACAAAAACCTCTACTTACCTGTCTCTTTCCTCTAATTAATCTTTCAAGTTAATAAAAATTTTTATTATTTTTATGGTTTTTATATTGTTTAATTATTAGTGTTGTTTTATTTTTTCAAATTTAAAAAACTAGTGTTGACTGAAAATATAAAGTATTTCAATTATATTATGGGTAAAACTAGATTTTGTTGGTATTCTGAAAATGTTCTAATTTCTAAACACAATTTGTCTAAAAACTTAATTTTTTTCTTTTAATCTCAGTAATTTATGAACTGGGATAATATATGTAAGCTCAAGGTTATATCCATTTAATACAAAGTATCAGATTGAGAACAAGGCCTCAAAGTTTCAATGTATATAAGAACAAAGACATTTGAGTAAATGTTAGACTAGGCTTATTTGCAAGTTGTAAGCTCTGATAACCCCTTGTTTCTGAGAACTATTGAATTTTCTTACCTTTTTTCTGCTTTATCAGTTCCTGGTGTGCCAGATTTCTCTCATTTGTTTCTTTCTCCAAGGCCTTTTTATACTGTGCTGCTTCTCTGGAAAGAATGTTCAGGTTGTCCTCAGCTTGTGTTCTCTCCAACTCTAAACGATGAATCTTTTCCTGAAGAGTTTTTAAGGCTAAAATAAGAGCTGTTGAAAAAAAATGTGCTTGTTTCTTTAATGAAAATTTTGAACACTTACATGGTATCATATGAAAGTGAACAGTATTATTTTTGTTAGTAAGCCAGAAAAACATACAAGTGATATATATTTTATTCCTCAAAGAAAAAAACCACTAAAACTCTAAAGAGGGATAAATTTTTTCCAACATATCTTATAAAAACAGTATATTTGTGATTGTGTTTAGTAATTTTCTAGGTTTGAGACAGCTAATAATCACAATTTAGTTCAATAAAATATATATCTTCAAATAAAAAGACTTAAAAAAGATATAGTCTAGGAGGCATAAAAGTCTGAGTATGGATAAAGAAAATTAAAATGTAGTGCCTATTAATTAACATGGAAAAATTCAGATTTAATGTTAAAGGTTTTTCTCAGCCCTTGGTATGTTCAGTTTTAGTTAAACCACAAACACATTATATTTTTGTCTAAGATTATAGTATTGATAATCAGAATAAAGGAGTCAGAACACAGTTTCTTCCACCAGAAAAAAAACTGTAACCTAGTGGTTTGATTCATGTCAGGCTTGGAAGGTTTTAAGTGGTACACATGTATTACTGTGATTTTTATCCAGCTATATTAATATCATGATGATTCAGGTAGGTTCAGAGTTATACAGTTTTCTAAGTATGCCTAAAGTCATAAATGTTTTCCTAATTCAATTCTGAGATTCTCCTAAGTTTATATTTTAAAAGTTACAATACTTACAATGTACTTACAGTGTACTGACTCCCCCCAAAATTTTCAAGGATAATTTTGGAAAAAGGCATTTTCTGATTTAATCCTTGAATAAGACCCAACTTTACTCAATTAACTATTATTCTAATCATCTAGTTTAGAAGAATTCCAAATCTGATTTTTTATTCTTCAGAGTATTTTCCTAGTGATTTTTTAGGATAAAATTGTAATATGTGTCTAGTTAGTTAATCTTCATCTTATAGCTGAAGAAGCCAAAATAAAAAAACACTAAATAACTTATCTATGTTTATAGAAATTTTAAGCAACAGAGTCAAAACCAATAGTTTATTAAGATTAAATACATAATATTATTTTCTACATAGAAATGTAAAATTTTAAGGGTGTCTGAGTGCCTCAGTCATTTAAGCATCTGACTTCAGCTCAGGTCATGACCGTTAGTCATTATCTCAGGGTCTGTGAGCTTGAGCCCCGCATCGGGCTCTGTGCTGACAGCTCAGAGCCTGGAGCCTGTTTCAGATTCTATCTCTCTTTCTCTCTCTGCTCCTCACCCATTGGCACTCTGTCTCTTTCTGAAAAATAAACATCACAAAAAATTTTTTTCATGTAAAATTTTTTATTTATTACCATTCCCTACTTTTAAATAAGATTTTAAATTAGCGTTATCTTGGCTATTTGGGGCACTGGCTGGCTCAGTTTTTGTTAAGTGTGCGACTGTTGATTTCAGCTCAGCTTATGATCTCACAGTTGTGGGACTGAACCCTGTGCCATCTCTGCACTCACTGACAGTGCAGAGCCTGCTTGAGATTCTCTTTCTCCCTCTCCTATCCTCCTCCCCCCCACACACACTCTCTCTCTTTCAAAATAAATAAATAAACATTAAAAGAAAAAGAATTACCTTGGCTATTTGGACTATGAAGCATTTTAGGAGAGGTAACTTCTAAGTTCACAGAGCGGTAAGTCTGGGATGATTCATCACTCTGGGTCAATGATGGAACAAACACTCTTTCTGGAGGTTTAAGGTAGCTTCCTACAATACTATGCATTAATTCAGAATCCATTATCTGTAGAGAATAAAGGAATAATACAGTATAGGATCATTCTTTCTTATCTGAATGACAAAAAGATGAGACAAAAATTCAGGTAAAACTTAACATAAACACATAATCATATACTGTGGAGTTTCTTTATGAAGTTAATTATCACAAATTCAACTGTAAGAAGCTCAGCAACACAAGAAAGAAAAATGACTACTTACTATATAAATAGTATAGACAATTCTACCTGATTTTTCAGTGAGCATATGCTCTGGAGTGAGTGGTGTGAATTTGCTGGTTTCTCAGCTGATCGTAAGTTCATATACCCTTCATCATCTGAGCACTTCTCTACAGTGTGACTCTAGGGTTCTTAGAGAAAGTATGTACTTTCTGTGAGCAAAATAATATTTGATAAATGGTAGCCATATTTATTTTAAAAGAAAACCTATTTCAGGTGAAGCACTGGAATGGAACAGAATTAAATCTAGTAGACAACAGTGTGTGTCTCATGTGGTAAAGGTAAAAAAAAACACATTTTAAAAGAAAATAAAGAAATACCATTTTTTACATTTCAAAGTTCTTTTATAGGCAAGAAAATAGACAAAAGGCCTAGAATAGTCAAAAGATTTTGGAAGAACAATAAGATGAAGAACGTGTCCTGTCAGTTATCAAGACTTAACCATGAAACTAAAATAATTAAGTCAGCGATAAAATCAGGAGCGATTAATAGACTAACAGAACACAGTAGCCCAGAAACAGGCCAAACCCTGTATAATAACTTGATATATGACAAAAATAGAACTTCATATCAGTGGAAAACAGCTGGCCTATTCATAATTGCTGAGGGAAAAACTGATTCTCAAAATTTAAAAACAACTGGATCTTCATTTTGTAAATGAAGAAACAGAGACAGAGAGGACACCCAAGTTCATATAACTTGTAAGTGGCAGAGCCAGGAAGTAAACCTAGCTGGTTCAATTCCAAAGCCTGGTTCTTAATCGCTATGTTAAACAGCGCATAGTTTGGGGACATTTGCAGTTAGCCAGGTATAAGATGATGCTGCATTTGGGTTAGGGTGGTGAAAATGGAGATGAAGAGACTATATAGAGGATGTATCTTGAAGACATAAGTGATGAACTGGATTAAGAGGAGAAAGGAAAAATCAAGGTTTCTAGCTTAACTAACTGGGTAGATGATAGTGCTATTTATTAAAAACAAACAAAGATAATAGCTAATACCCATATAGTATTGATATGTGTCAAGCACTATTCTAAGTATGAGGCATCCAAGTTAAGATATGAAATAGATAGTCTGATAGAAGAGTCTAAAGTTTGGAGGAGAGTTCTAGTACAGAAATATAAACAATGACAGTGTCAGCATATGGATGGTATATAAAACCACAGAAGTTGTCTAAAGAGTATAAATACCCTTATATTTCAAATAAGGAAGGAAAACAAGAGAAAGAGAAACCTATGAGGGAAAAGAACCAGAAGACAGTGATATCAAAAATAAAGAGAGGACTTTCTGATCTGCCATCTGTGGTGGAACCACTGTCAAGATGCTGATTTTCATGAAAACTCTTATGGGGAAGACCATCACTCTTGAGGCTGAACCTTCAGAAACAACAGAAAATGTGAAGGCCAAGACTCAGGATGAGGTATTCCTCCTGATCACCAGAGACTGATCTTCGGTGGCAAGCAACTAGAAGATGGACGTACGCTGTCTGATTACAACATTAAAAAGGAGTTCACTCTTCATCTTGTGTTGAGACTTTGCGGTGGTGCTAAGAAAAGGCAGAAGTCGTCTTATACCACTCCCAAGAAGAATAAGCATAAGAGAAAGAATGGATGAGAATGGCAAAATCAGTTGCCTTCGTTGGGAATATGATAACTATTATATTACATACTGGATTCATCTAACAAAAACTTACTGCAGAATTTGGGATCATTTTCAAACTTCAAATTCCATCATTTACTGTATCTGAAATACCTGTAAAAGAGTAATCCCATCCCATTTGAGGGCAACGTTGATAAATAAAATGGAGATGACTCAATCATATAACTGATATTTCATTTCTGATTCTAAATAGACTTGACTGGATCCAGATTAGCACTGCTGAATACTAATCTAGGAGATAACTTTATTTTTTAAAAAAATTTTAAAGTTTATTTATTTATGAGAGATAGAGACAGAATGAGGGGCAGAGAGAGAGGGAGAACACAGAATCTGAAGCAGGCTCCAGTCTCCGAGCTGTCAGCACAGAACCCATCACAGGGCTCGAACTCAAGAACCGTGAGATCATGACCTGAGCTGAAGTTGGATGCTTAACCAACTGAGTCACCCAGTCGCCCCTAGGAGATAACTTTAGCATGCTCTGGTCACCAAAACCAGCATATTCCTTCCTTCTAAACACCTTAATAGAGTTAAAAAAATTTTACCACAGACATAATACATACATGTATAGTTAAAGGAATTATAATAAAACAAACTTCTGTGTATCCACGCCTAGATTAAGAAAGTGTTACAGTGCTATGGAAGCCCTCTGTGTGTCTATGCCAATTCTTGCTGTGAATTCCGTGTTACTTATTCTAATACCTATTATGTTTTATCGTATTTGTATGTATCCTTAACAACATATTGCTTGGTGTTGATGGTTTTTAAGCTTTATATAAATGGAATCACACTTTTTCCATTCAAAGAATCTTGCTGTTTATGTTGGAACATGAAGCTGTAATGGTATTCATTCTCCCTGCTGTGTAATATTCTACTATATATCAGATCTTAGAAGGCATTAATTCCAGTCACTTCCCTCCAGACTTCTAATACTATGATTCTGAAATTTTTAGTTCTATTTTGACTTTAACCACACAAATTAGACAATATTGCTTTAATTTATAAAGTCAGTGTTTCCTATGTTCACCTACAAGCTTTCTTTGTTCCTTGTGATTCCTTGTGCATTATGATGCACTGCCTGGATTCCCTTTCAGGAATGTGAACTTTTCCCACAGGTGTTGGAACGCTGCCAGAAAGTAGCTCTCAGCTGTTCACCCTTTCTGGGGTTGTTGTCTAAAGAATACTGTCTCATCTAAGGTCAAGGCTCCTTCTAGGAGCAGCCCACATCCAGTGAGGGTAAAAAGGCCTAACCCCCTATGGGGCGCCTGGGTGGCTTAGTCGGTTAAGCGTCCGACTTTCGCTTAGGTCATGATCTCGCGGTTCGTGGGTTAGAGCCCCGCGTCGGGCCCTGTGCTGACTGCCAGCTCAGAGCCTGGAGCCTGTTTCAGAGTCTGTGACTCCTTCTCTCTGACCCTCCCTGCTCACGCTGTCTCTCTCTCTCTCCTAGAAATAAATAAAAACATTAAAAAAAATTAAAAAAAAAAAAAAAAAAAAAAGGCCTAACCCTCTTGCTCCAACTCAAGTGAACTCTGAAGGATCACCCCATCTCCAGAGCTTCCTGTAGTATCAGTGAAACCTTTGTTGGGTTTTCACTGAAGCTTGACTTCTCTGCCTAATATTGCTTCCTTCCTCTCCCTTCCACATGTGTTGATCCCAAGAATACTCTCTAATAGGCAAACCATGAGAGACTCTTGAATGCTGACAAAAACTGAGGACTGATGGATGTGGGGGGAGGAGGGATGGGCATGGAGGACACTTGTGGGGATGAGCACTGGGTGTTATGTGGAAACTAATTTGACAATAAACTATTTGTAAAAAAAAAAAAAAAAGAATACTCTCTAATAAATGTGTATGGTTGGAACTTTAACTATGGAAATACTTCAAGCCAGTATTTAAAGTACTATTCTTTAGAGAAGATTTCTATTTGTTTCTGCTAGGTCCTTAGGGCACCCCAAACCAAAGGAACCATTAAACTGAGCTTTTATACTGAGCTTTTCTTTTTGCCGGTGTGAATTTCAACTCCAAACCCACATCAGAGTAGAACTGTGATGAAGAGAGATTCTTTTTGTCCACTCCATTCAAAGCCAAAGATGAAACAAACAGTGTCATTCTGTTTTTGTTTTAATTAGGCTTCACGCCTAGTGTGGAGACCAATGCAGAGCTTGAACTCACAACCCTGAGATCAAGACCTGAGCTGAGATCACGGGTCTTAATCTGCTGAGCTACCCAGGTCCCCCAGTGGTGTCATTCTGAAAAGCAGGTTATTTTCCTGTCATTAACAGAAAGTCATATCCTTTGGGAATCCCAGCTTTACACTGTAGCATCCAAACTTACCACTAAGCATGCCCATCAGAATTGGTCTCCTGCTCCATGCAAGCAGAAGCCCCTCCTTAATGCCCAGGTGTTGGGCCATGAGGGATCAGAAGGTGACCTCAAGGGTAAATTGAGTTCTAGAGCTCCTTTATCCCCATGGAACTGGGCTTTTTCATTGCATACAGCCTTATATTTTCCCCTTACTTTACTTTTAGCTCATCCATGCCTTTCAAAAGTTGTTTTAACATCATATATAGCACTTTTGTGTTCTTTGCCAGAGGTTTCTCTGAACATTGAATCTGCCATATTGCTTGAAACTATAGCAGCTTTAGACCTACTTAAGAGATGTTAAATGCTTTAGACCAACATACAGAATGAGACTGATGCTTTAAAAAGGAAAAAGAGTTTATACCTTTCCATTCAGCTAAAGTTCTTAAAGCTACTCCATACTGTAAAGTTTTCCTTCAATAGCAGAAAGTGAATATTATTTGGCTACTCATTAATTAGAGTTCACTAGGAGGATTCGGAAAATAGAGTTCCCAGTAAACAATCCATAAACTGAGAATAAAAAAACATACTATAGGGCATCTGGCTGGCTTAATCAGTAGAGCATGCGATTCTGGATCTTAGGGTTGGGTATAGAGATTTCTTAAAAGTGAAATTAAGAAAAAAAGTATACTATATATCCAAATTTTAAAAATATGCAATGACCCTATAGGAATACTATAATTATTATATTCTAAAACTTAAGAAGCACTTTAATCATTATGCCTCATGATTATGTGTATTTAATAGTAGCAGCAAATCTTACATTTAATATATTGACCACTTGACATTCCAATTGATCTATTTAACACAATTCATAATTAACTGTAAATTAAATAGCCATTATTGGATTTGAAAAACCATTTCTGAATGGATAAAGATGTGATATATACATATAATGGAATATTACTCGACCATCAAAAGGAATGAAATCTTGGCATTTGCAACAACATGAATGGAGCTAGAGTGTAAAATGCTAAGCAAAATAAGTCAGTCAGAAAAAGACAAATACCATATGATTTCACTCATATGTGGAATTTAAGAAGCAAAACAGGTGAATATATGGGAAGGGGGGAAAAAGAGAGAAAGTGAGGGAAATAAACCATAAAGATTCTTTACAATAGAGAAGAAACTGAGAATTGATGGAGGGAGGTGGATTGGGGATGGGCTAAACGGGTGATGTATTAAGGAGGGCAAGTGCTGAGTACTGGGTATTATATGTAATGAATCACTAAATTCTACTGCTGAAAACAATATTACACTATATGTTAACTAACTAGAATTTAAATAAAATTTTGAAAAAAAACCCCATCATTTTGCAGCCATAATAGTAAAGACTGATTTAGGTAAGAAGCATTAATGCTAAATCATTCAAGGGTGAAATTTTGATGAGAACTAAAATATCCGCATGCTCTTAAGTGTCTTTTCCACAGATTGCTTTTAAGACCCAAGAAAAAAAGTAATAACTATATAATAAAGAAACAGAACAACACTTTAATTGGGTGATTAAAATTAACATAACCCCTAAGAGGTTAAGAGGGACATCATGCGCCTCTGTATGTGAAACTCTAAAAAAGACATGTCACTTAAGCAGTATTCTGGCCAGGAATGCATAACCTGAATCTCAACATAACAAAACATCATTAAAGCCCCGAATGAAAAATATATTCTATTTTTTTTATAAAGGGGGAAACGGTTTTCTTTTAAAAAATGTTAGTATCTTAAAAGAATCACACTTCTGGGTACATCCAAACGAATTGAAAGCAGGGTCTTTTGAAAAAGTATCTGTACAACCATGTTCTTACTGGCATCATTCACAACAGCCAAAAGGTAGAAGCCACCCAAATATCCATCAATGGCTAAACAAAATGTATATACATACAAAAGAATATAATTTGGTCTTAAAAAAAGAAAAAGAAATTTTGACACATACAAAAACATGGATAAACACTGAGGACATTATGCTAAATGAAATTGGCCAGCCATAAAAAAGACAAATAACATATGATTCCCTTATAAAGGGAGTCTAGAGTAGTCAAACTCATTGAATCAGAAAGTAGAATTGTGGCTGAGGAGGGAGAGTGTATGGGGAGTAATAGAATTTCAGTTTTCCCAGATGAAAAAGTTCTGTAGATTGGTTACATAACAATCTGTGGTAGGGGAGACAAGTTAAAAACAAGGTATGACTCAATGGGATCAGTTCTGAAACAACAGCATACACAGAGTGTCATGGGAATACAAGAGAGAGATTATCTAACTCTTCCTGATTGGTGGAGAAATAAGTAAAGCCAGAAGTAATTTAAAATTACAAACAGCTTTGAAAGAGGGGTTTAGGTAAATATGCCAGAGTGGACATACACGCTGGCTTTTTGCTCCCTCTTGGAAACACACTAAAATAATATTAAAACACTTTTTAAAAAGATATAAACCTGCAAGGACAATAACAAAACTTTGGAAAAATAGAAAACAGATGTACAAATAGTAACAGATTTAGCTAATGCAAAAAAGGCAGTCTCCTAATCCAAGTTAGAAAAGTGACTTTTTAGGTTTATCCTGCAGAACCTCCAAATGGCTCAGGAATCAGCTGTGCTTCTGCTAAGAGTTAAGATCCAGCCAAACACTAGAAAACAGGATGAAAGTTCAGTTTAGAAGTAAATTGTATGCCCAAATCCCTTCACCTCTCTATGGAGCCAGAAGACTGCTTTACCCCCATTTGGGAGACTTGAAGTTTGTTTCTTTGTTGGTTTTCTATGAAGAGGGGATTACAGAGTATTCTGGATTGAGGGACACTCAGCACAGATGACATAGGGTAGACTCAAAGCAGGAACATTCAGCTCTAAGAATACTGGTAGTCTATAGATCTAAGTGGAGATGGGAAGATCCTTAGGGAGGGAATATGACGAGCCCAAGTTAACAAAGATACTACAGATGATAAAATAAATGGACTGGATGGATTTGGAGTTTCCAATCAGTTTTTTAGTGTTTGACTCTGAGATATAAATTGTTTGTTTAATCAAGGCTTACCAGACATTGAGGAAGGATGTAAAAGACAGAGACCAAAACAAGCAAATAGTGATGTAAAAGGAACACAAAATTTGGAAATACTAGAGATAGAATGTAAAATAATTGAGGGACATGATAGACTCTAGTGAATTTGGCTGGAGCCAAGTGAATAAATGCTGGCAGTAAGAGATGGCGAAAAAGGTATGCAAGGGTCAAACCACAAAAGATTTTGTACATCACACTCAAGAGTTTGTCTTCTTTTTTAAAAAATTTTTTCTAATTTTTATTTATTTCTGAGAGAGAGACAGCATGAGCAGGGGAGGGTCAGAGAGAGAGGAAGACACAGAATCCAAAATAGGCTCGACTCTGAGCTAGCTGTCAGCACAGAGCCCAATGCGGGGCTTGAACCCAAGAGCTGTGAGATCATGACCTAAGCTGAAGTGGGACACTTAACTGACTGAGCCACCCAGGTGCCCCAAGAGTTTGTCTTCTGTAGGATTAGGCAATGTGGAGCTAATGAAAGATATAAAGGAAAATAACATGATCAGGTTTGGACTCTCACAAGGTTATTCAGATGACTGTGAGATAGACAGACTGGAGGGGGAAGAATTTTTGTCAGGGGAATAAATTACGAGGTTGCTGAAGTAATTAAGACAAGAAAAAATATAGGCCTGAATTAAGACTGGTGTAGATGAGATAAACATGAAAGATACTTAGGAGATATAATTGAGGGACACCTGGGTGGTTCAGTAAGTTAAGTGTTCAACTTATATTTATGGTTCAAGTCATGATCTCATGGTTCGTGAGATGGAGCCCTGCATCAGGCTCTGAGCTGACAGCACAGAACCTGCTTGGGATTCTCTTTTGCCTTCTCTCTGCCCCTACCCCACTTGTGTTCTCTCTTTCAAAACAAATGAATAAACGTAAAAAAGATGAAGAAGAAGAAGAGGGGCACCTAGGTGGCTCAGTCTGTTAAGTGTCTGGCTCTTGGTTCTGGCTCAGGTCATGACCTCACAGTTTGTGAGTTCGTGCCCCACATCAGACTTGTTGCTGTCAGTGGAAAGCCTGCTTTGGATCCTCTGTCCCCCTCTCTCTGTCCCTCCTCCCCTACTCCCCTCTCAAAAATAAATAAACATTGAAAATAAAAATAAGATTCAATCTAAAGTACCAACTAGACATGTGAAATGGGGAAATAGGGGAAAGAATAAAAAATACTCCCCAAATTTTCACTCGGGCAAGTGAAGAGTTTGCAGTGGCATTCATGGAAATCAGAAATAATATAAAAGGTGATGTAAGTCTGATGGAAAACAATGAATTCTGTTTTAGGTGTTAAGTTTGAGCTATTTATAGAAACAGCTATTCAGCAATCAGACTAAAACATGGGTCTGGTGTTTAGGTAAGCAGGCGAGGCTAGATTTATAGATTTGGTTATCAATTAGGTCACCCAAGGAGAGTGTAAAGAAAAGCAATTTTTAGTGTGTGTGTTCATGGAAAGGGGCAACTGAGATTCAGTGTTGTTGTCCATGAAAGAGCTACTGTTATCTATCCACTGTGGTGTCCCATAGACATGTGGAGGCAAACTTTTAAGAGGTTAAGAATTATAACCTTAGGAAAGGAAAAGGTGGAGCTCAGAATGCTTAAGATCACCTCTTGAAGGAGTTATGATGGCAGAGTAGTAGGGGGACCCTGGGCTTGCCTCATCCCTTCAACACAGCTAGATCAACATGAAATTGACCTGAGGATTAAGAGAACAATCTTCACAGTTAGAGGGAGAGAATATGGCAGGTATGAGGTGAATATGAAACGGGGGAGAGAAAAGCCAAAGTACCACAAAGGAAAGGGAGCCACATTTTCCGTGGAGAGAAGACAGAGAGAGGAGAGACAGGGAGAAAGTAGCATGCCAGGTTTGCGTAAGAAAAACACATCCCTAAAACTAGTGACTGGGGAATTGAGAGGTACTGACTATTGCAAATTTTTGCAAACAGTGGAGCTCAAATTCTAAGGTTTTAGAAGTCCATGCCATTTACTTGAGTTGAGCCCGGGCCGGAACTGGTACTCTTGGGGAGGAAAGCAGAGACCCAGGAGTGGACAGTGGACAGTGTAGAATGGGGATCAACTGGGTCACACTGGGAAAGAATGTTCCCCCTCCTGTAGTACATATCAAAAGGGACCTGTCCTCTCCAAGGACCAAGGACCTGTCAGGTGCCAATGAGCGGCTGTTCAACAGCAGGGGAAAGAAGTGTGTGCAGAGGGCAGATAACCCGGTCACAGCTTTTTGCTGTGCTTTACCATAAACTCCAGGCACGTGTATCGCCATAGGACTGCTTTTCTGGGACAGAAAACTGCCAGGCACAGCACTACTAGGCTTTCCTCTGGAGGAGGGAAGCACAGGCACTGTGCCTTGCTGGATCCTTTAAGATTTGGAGTTTTGAATCCTAGATGCATATCAGAGATAAAACACAGGAGAACTGTAGTATTGGGCAAGCTCGCGACCCAGGCATAGACAGGTTGAGGGCAGGGATTTGACAGAAGCCTGGGACACAGGAAGGGAGATTGTTTACTTTTCTGTGAGGGCTTTCTGAACAGTGGTGAGTGAAAGTTCCCCTCCCTGGAGACAAGAGAGCAGAGTAATGCCATCTTTCCCCTCCAACCAGCACAGTTGGACATCAGTGAGCAACAAAAAGCCCCGTGTGTAGGCTACAGCTGCTTACATCAAAATCTTCCCTGCTGTGCCCTGCAGGAGCATCTTTACTAGGGTAGATCTGACTGTGAGCCAGTGCAGTGCGCCTCTCCCCACAGAGGACCAACATAGGACCCCTGCATTTACCAAGTCTACTGACATAGAATGCTCCAGTGCATCAGCTTCAGTTCTGGTGGATCAGGCTTTTTTTTTTTTTTCCTTTTGGAATCAAGCTTATAGTTTTTTCTCTTGGTTGTTTTTTTTAATTTCCTTTTCTTGTTTATTGGATTAGGCTTCTTTCCTTTCTCTTTGGAATCAGGCTTATAGTTTTTTTTAATTTATTTCAATTTTAGTAAGTTAATATACAGTGAAATATTGGTTTCAAGAGTAGAATTCAGTGATTCATCACTTACATACAACATTTAGTGCTCATCACAATAAGTGCCCTCTTTAATGCCCATCGGCCATCTTCAGGCTTATAGTTTTTTCTTTCTCCGTTTGTTTTTGTTCCTTTTCTCTTTTGAATCAGGCTTTTTTTTTTTTTAAATCAGGCTTCTTTTAAAAAACCAATCAAAGCACACCTAGTTAAATGTCCAAATACTCCTCACTGCACGCAAGGAGAAGCTCTGCAGAGGACTAGGCTGTGGGAAAGAGCAGCCACAACACAACAGCAGAGTACACACAGCATACACCAGAAACACTGCCTGAAGCACCAGTCCCTGAACAATGTATGATCCCTTCTTAGTTCAGCATTGCACTCAGGAGCAGGAAACATAACCAGCTTTCATAACATGCAAAATACAGAAACCTAGACAAAACGACAAGATGGAGGAATTCTCTACAAAACAAAGATCAAGAAGAAATCATAGCCAGAAATTTGCTCAAAACAGATATAAGCAATATATCTGAACACAAATTTAGAACAGTCATAAGAATACTACCTAGAGTTGACAAAAAACATAGATGCCACCAGAGAAACCCTTGCTGCAGAGATAAAAGACTTAAAAACTAGTTAGGCTGAACTAAAAATTGTTATAACTGAGATACAAAAACTGACTGCTTTGCTTTCACTTAGCATAACACACTCTAGCTTCATCCACATCATTGCAAATGGCAAGATTTCACTCTTTTTGGTAGCTGAGTAGTATTCTATTATATATAAATTATATATATATATATTTATATATATATTATATATAAATACCACATCTTCTTTATTTATTCATCAGCTGATGGACATTTGGACACTTTCCATAGCTTGGCTATTGTTGATAATGCTGCTATAAACATTGGAGTCCAATGTTCAAATCTTTATTTTTGTATTCTTTGGGTAATAATAGTACAATTGCTGGGTCATAGGGTAGTTCTATTTTTAGTTGTTTTTAATGTTTATTTACCTTTGAGAGACAGAGAGAGAGACAGAGAGACAGAGAACAAGTGGGGGAGAGGCAGAGAGACAGGGAGACGGAGAGAATCCAAAGCAGGCTCCAGGCTCTGCGCTGTCAGCACAGAGCCCAACACGGAGCGAGAACTCACAAACTGTGAGATCATGACTTGAGCCGAAGTCAGGCACTCAATGAACTGAGCCACTCAGGCACCCTATCCATTTTTAGTGTTTTGAGGAACCTCCATACTGTTCTCCTGAGTGGCTGCATCAGTGTGCATTCCTGCCAAGTGTAAGAGGATTCCCTTTCTCCATATTGTAGCCAACATCTGTTGTTTTCCTGTGTTGTTAATTTTAGGTTTTCTGACAGGTGTGAGGTGGTATCTCATTGTAGCTTTAATTTGTATTTCCCTGATGATGAGTGATGTTGAACATCTTTTCATGTGTCTGTTAGCCTTCTATATGTCTTCTTTGGAAAAGTGTCTGTTAGGGTCTTCTGCCCATTTATTAACCGGGTTATATGTTTTTTGGGTACTGAGTTTGATAAATTCTTTATAGATTTTAGATATTAAGCCCTTCTATGACATGCCATTTGCAAATATCTTCTTTCATTCTGTAGATTGCCTTTTAATTTTGGTATTTCCTTTACTGTGCAGAAGATTTTCATCTAGATGCAGTCCCAAGAGTTCATGTTTGCTTTTGTTTCCCTTGCCTCTAGAGACGTATCTAGAAAGAAGTTGCAATGGCTGACGTCAAAGAGGTTGCTACCTGTGTTCTTCTCTAGAATTTTGATGATTTCCTGTCTCCCATTTAGGTCTTTCATCCATTTTTAATTTATTTTTGTGTATTGTATAAGACAGTGGTCCAGGTTCATTCTTCTGCATGTAGTTGTCCAATTTTCCCAACACCACTCGTTGAAGTGGCTTTTTTCCATTGGATATTCTTTTCTGCTTTGTAAAAGATTACTTGACCATATAGTTGTGGGTCCATTTCTGGGCTCTCTATGTTTTTATGTCACTGCCATACTGTCTTGATGATTACAGCTTTGTAATACAGGCTTCAAGTCTGAAATCGTGATGCCTCCTGCTTTGCTTTTCTTTTTCAACATTATTTTAGCTATTCAAAGTCTTTTCTGGTTCCATACAAATTTTAAAACTGTTTGTTTTAAGCTCTGTGAATAATGTTGGTGGTATTTTGATAGGGATTGCATTGGATGTAGATTGCTTTGGGTAGTATAGACATTTTACCGGTGTTTGTTTTTCTAATCAATGAGAATGGAATCTTTTTCCATTTCTTTGTGTCCTCTTCAATTTCTTTCATGAGTGTCCTAAAGTTTTCAGAAAACCAATCTTTTACCTCTTTTGTTAGGTTTATTCATAGGTTATTTATGCGTTTTGCTGCAGTTGTAAATAGGATTGATTACTTGATTTCTATCTCTGCTGCTTTATTATTGGTGTGTAGAAATGCAACATTTTTGTACATTGACTTTATGTCCTGCGACTTTGCTGCAATGTTTAGGTGGAGTCTTTTGGGTTTTCTACACAGAGTATCATGTTGTCTGCAAAGAGTGAAATTTTTTCTTCTTCTTTGCCAGTTTGGATGTCTTTTATTTCTTTGTGTTGTCTGATTACTGAGACTAAGACTTCCAGTACTATGTTAAACAGTCATGATGAGAATGGACTTCCCTGTCTTGTTTCTAACCATAGAGGAACTCTCAGTTTTTCCCCATTGAGGATGATATTAGCTGTGGTCTTTCATATATGGCCTTTATGATCTTGAAGTGTGTTCTTTCTATCCCTACTTTCCTGAGCACTTTTATCAAGAAAGGATGCTGGATTTTGTCAAATACTTTTTCTACCTCTATTAGGATTATATTCTTCTTATCCTTTCTTTTATAATGTGGCGTATCAACTTGATTGATTTGTGAGTACTGAATCACCCCTGTAGTGCAGGAATAAATCCCACTTGATCGTGGTGAATAATTCTTTTAATTTACTGTTGGATTTTACTTGCTAGTAACTTGTCGAGAATTTTTGCATCCAGATTCACCAGGGATCTTGGCATCTCATTCTCCTTTTTCAGTGGGGTCTTTGATTTTGGAATCAAGAATCAAGGTAATGCTGGCCTTGTAGAGGGAGTTAGGAAGGTTACCTTCCATTTCTATTTTTTGGAACAATTTCAGAAGAATTGGTATTAACTCTTCTTCAAATGTCTGGTAGAATTCCCCCAGGAAGCCATCTGGTCCTGGACTCTTGTCTGTTGGGAGATTTTTGATTACTGATTCAATTTCTTTACTAGTTATAGGTTTGTTCAAATTTTGTATTTCTTCCTGTTTCAATTTTGGTAGTTTGTATGTTTCTAGGAATTTGTCCATTTCTTCCAGATTGCCCAATTTACTTGCATATAATTTTTCATAATATTCTCTTATGATTATTTGTATTTCTGTGGTGTTGGTTGTGATCTCTCCTCTTTCATTTGTGATTTTATTTATTTGGGTCCTTTCTTCAAAAAATCCCCTTTAATATTTCTTTCAGAGTTGGTTTAGTGATTACAAACTTCTTTAGTTTTTGTTTGTCTGGGAAACCCTTTATCTTTCATATTCTGAATGATAGCTGTGCTGGATTGAGTATTTTGGGCTGCAGATTTTTCCAATTCAGCACATTGAATATTATGCCATTCCCTTCTGTTTTGCCAAGTTTCTGTTAAGAGATCTGAAGCTAGCTTTATGGGCCTTCCCTTGTAAATTAGGGACTTCTTTTGTCTTGCCACTTCTAGGACTTTTTTTCTTTATTGCTACATTTTGCAAATTTAATTACAATATGCCTTGATGTTGGCCTGCTCTTATTGATTTTGATGGGAGTTTGTGTCTCATGGATCTGGATGTGTTTCCTTCTCCAGATTAGGGAAGCTTTCAGCTATTATTTCTTCAAATAAATTTTCTGACCTCTTTTCTCTCTCTTCCCCTGGGACTCTTTTACTACAAATGTTATTATGTTTGATGGAGTCACTGAAGTCCCCAAGTCTATTCTCATGTACCATAGTTCTTTTTCTCTTTGGTTCAGCTTCATTATTTTCCACTATTTTATCTTCTGTATCACTTATTCATTCCTCTACTTCTTCCATCCTTGTGCTCATTGTATCAAGTCTATTTTGAATCTCAGTTATTATATTTTTCATTTCTATTTTTTAACTCTGTGGTAAGGGCCTCCCTGAAGTCTTCCATTCTTTTCTCAGGCCCAGCAATATCCTTATGATTGTTGCTTTAAGTTCTTGATAAGGCATGTTACTTATATCTGTTTCGCTTAGATCTCTGGCTATGACCTTATCTTGTTTTTTCATTTGGAATGGATTTCTCTATCTTGGCATTTTGTCTAAATCTCCATCTTCTTCTTTGTATTAAAAACACTGTCATGTTTCCTGCTCCTGGGAGTAATGGCTTTATGAAGAAAAAGGTCATATAGTGTCCATGGCCTGACCCTTCAAGAAAATTCTGTGTGCACTTTACTGCTGCGTTTTGGCTGCTCTATCCTTCCAACCAGTAGTCTGCATAGGCTCTCCTTGTCTACAGTGGGCAGTGTTTGGTCCTTAGCCAGAATGTGGCATGTTTAATTAGGTGTGGTCTGCTTTGCTTGTTAAATGAGACTGGATACTACTTCCACTAGAACTGAATCACTGTATAACTCTTTGGTTGGGAGACATGATGCGGGCAGGGGTTTCTGCTGGTCTTCTGGGGAAGGGCCTCACCATGCTTGGACTGAGGCAAACTTGACCAACAAGGGCAGTACTGATAAAATGTGGGGGTGTGGGACTTGATATAAGCAGGTAAGTCATCCAGTATTGTTCCTATGTTGTTTACTCTAGGTAGGTCTGTGTTTATGCTGTGGGGCAGGGGAGGTAAATGGTGCCCATCTGCTCCTTTGTCCCTGGAGAGGGGTCTCCATGCCTGCCGCTCTCAGGAAAGTACTGCAAAAAGGGCAAATAATCTCCTCTTTATGTGTCCAAGGCTATTTTCAGATTACTGTTTCCATGCTGTCTGTCCTTAGGTTGTTTGCCTGCTTTCTCTCCAGGAGCAAAGCAGAGCCCTCAGGGATAAGTGCACACACCTTTAAAACTCCTGTTTTTAAGCCCTGCTGGTTACCAGGACTCACAAAAATCAATCCCTCTGTTTTTCCCAGCCAATGGCTTTGGGGAGGTGTTCTTTTTGTGCCTTCCCCTCACATTAGTTCTCTTAAATGAGTTTGGATAGGAGAAATATGATTACATGAGTACAACAATACTTAGTTTTTTTTTATGCCAGTCTTTTACAAATACTTTATAAATTAAAATATAGCATCCAATTTTTATGTGCACAGTTAATTCACCTCAATGCCATGCTGTAAGAGCTGATTTCCAGACAAACTTATCAATTGCTGAATTTAAAATGTATAGAGTTATGAACATTTTATCTAGTAATTAGAAAGTTAGATTTTTCCTTACTGAACTTGAATCTGATAAGTTTAGAACCTAACAATGTCTGAGATTAAATGATTATATCTCATCACCTTTATCTGTAATTTACCTTGAATATTCAGTTCATAAGACAATGTTTCTGATTTAATATAAAGTGAATAAAGAAGACTATCAAATTATATAATTACAGTTCAATTTTTTTTTAATTTAATTTTTTATTTATTTCTAGAGAGAGAGAGAGAGAGACAGCATGAGCAGGGGAGGATCAGAGAGAGAGGGAGTCACAGACTCTGAAACAGGCTCCAGGCTCTGAGCTGGCAGTCAGCACAGAGCCCGACGCGGGGCTCGAACCCACGAACCGTGATATCATGACCTAAGCGAAAGTCGGACGCTTAACCGACTAAGCCACCCAGGCGCCCCAATTACAGTTCAATTTTTAAAAGGAATAATCACATATAAAAGACTAGTAAGTGTCTTAAAATGCTAATAGATAAACAAAAGGAGATTTTCACTTTCTAATTTCAACCTTCTTATACATTCTTTACAATAAACAGATATCAGTTTTCTAATCAGCAACAAATATTTTTACTAAAACAGTTTCCTCTTAACTAGATTTCTGCAGAGGCAGAAAACAGCTGAAGATGTACAGTATCAATTACTTACACAGATATCTGTTAGATGATAAGAACACTTACATCTTAGTTTTAAGGATTTTATGCCTCCTATATCAATATAAACTCAAGGAGAGAAATTATGTTAATTTCTTTTGTAAATTCCTGCAGTACAAACTGCTGTGTTCTGCAAAGGGGCATTGTATCCTCAGGGCTTAATAAAAAATTCTTTTGTAAAGTGAATCCCCTGAAACTAATTTGTTAGATCAACAAATTTTCCCTACTTCTCTGTGCTACATTTGTCATGGCTAAACCCAACAGTTCTGTAATTACTATTCAAAGTTTTAAAAATAACCACATATTGTACCTTGGTGTATACTTTTGCATACAATGTCTTAATATAGTATCATTTTATTTAAGTAAATCTTTAGCAAATAATAAATAACAAATAAATGTCAAATAATAAATATTTGACAAATAAATCTTAGGACTTTAAAATATTGCTGGTAATATTTCCTCAGAAAGTTCTAACTTTCTTTTTAATAAGTTATTTTCAATGAATTTTAACACTCTTCTAACATTTATTATATATATCTATTGAACTATTTCTAACCATTACTCTTTAGAAAGGTTGATGGCAAACTTATTGAATGTAGAATTTCTAAACTGAGTCAACAAATAATGAATTTTAAACTTAACAGTACTCATATTAACTGCTACAAACTCAAATCTTTAATCTGTTACCTCCCCCCACACCCAGCCCCACTACCGTCCAAAAACAGACTGGTCACATTCAACAGTCAGAATTAACTATGAGAGTGCACTGATTACTCAGGCACGTCAAGGAGGGGGGTAGAGGAGATGAATGGTTGGGCTATTATAAATAACTAAGATGACCTATTTAATTGCCAAAATTTATTTCAACTAGCTTTAAAAGAAATATTTCTAAAATGTTTAACCTACTTTCCTTCCTTTTAGGTGAAGTATACTCAACATAATCTAACCTTTGGGATGACTTAGGATATCACATAGCATTTTAATTCTATACTATGATACTTAGGGAACCACATTGATAACTTATTGGACTATTTGTCCCTTCACTGGAATTTACACACTTACAGATTTTGTTTTCTGCCTTTTCACCTCTTGCTATCCCTTGCTTTCCAATCTCCTTATGTCTGTTTACCTGTCTCTAATAGAATATCCCTCCCCTTTCTAATTGAGTTTCCCAATCTCTAGCAAATAAGAAACAATAAAAGAGTCAATTTTCATTCACTGGCCATTCAGAGATGAAAAACATAGTCCCAGGTAGTCCTTAAAGTGTTAAGAATTTAATTATACTACAAAGAGTGCTATGGGAACCCAGAGGATCGTCATCTAAGAGAGCTGGGTTCCTGGAGGAGATAGTTCTTAAACTGAGATATGACAGATGAATGAGTAGGATTTGATAGGCAAAGAAAGTGAGAAAATGGATAGTAGAGAAGATCAAGTGTACAGTCAAAGGAAACCACATAGTAATAATAAAAATAATGATACATTTATTGAACGCTATTGTAAATTAACTTAGTAAAATCGTCATAACAACTCTATTATGCATAATCATTCCCATTTTAAAGATTAGGAAACTGTGGCACAGAAAAAGTATTTTGTCCAAGTTCACACAACTAGTTAAATGGTAAAGCCAGGATTTGGACTTAGGCAGTCTGGCTCTAAAGCTAACACTTTTAACCACCATGCTATCTTGCTTACTAATGCAGTTATGAAAACAAGAGAGAATCTGCTGTTTGGGGAAATCTACTACAAGTAATATAAAAAGCTAGAATATTGCAAATGTGTCTAAGTATTGCAGAGCAAGAAGGCAAAGACTAGCCAGGAAGGGGTTTGTATGCCAGGCATTTGTGTTTGGATTTTGGATTTGACACCATAGGCAACAAGAGGCATCCAGCAGAAGAATAGTAAGATAAGATTCCCTTTGATAAAGATTTCTGTGAGATCTGAATGAAGAAAAACAACCAGAGGCTAGAAATCCATTTAGAAGGCTATTCCAAAACTCTACGAGAGAGGTGATAAAGACCTAAACCAAAGCAGTGGGAATAGAAAGGAGAGGACAAATTAGAGACAGATAGGATGTTGAATTCATAGAATGTATGACCTAGATGAGGAAAATTAGTGAGAGGGAGAAAGTAAACAAAGCTATAGTCAAGGCAGAAAACAGATGGATGCTGGTGAAGGTGGTATAAAAGGTTCATTTGAGAAATAGAATAGAAAACCCAGAAATGGACTCACAACTATATGATCAACTAATCTTCGACAAAGCAGGAAAGACTATTCAGTGAAAAAAGTCTCTTCAACAAATGGTATTGGGAAAACTGGACGGCAACATGCAGAAGAATGAAACTGAACCACTGTCTTACATCATATGTAAAAATAAATTGAAAATGGATAAAAGACCTAAATGGGAGACAGAAAATCATCAAAATCCTAGAGAACACAGGCAGCAACCTCTTCGACCTTCGCTGTAGCAACTTCTTGTCTCCAGAGGCAAGGGAAACAAAAGCAAACATGAATTATTAGGACTTGATCAAGATAAAAGTCTTCTGCACAGTGAAGGAAATAATCAACAAAATTAAAAGGCAACCTATGGAATGAGAGAAGATATCTGATAAAGGGTTATTATCTAAAATCTTTAAAGACTTTATCAAACTCAACACCTAAAAAACAAATAACCCAGTTAATAAACGGGCAGACAACTTGAACAGACACTTTTCCAAAGAAGATATATAGAAGGCTAACAGGCACATGAAAAGATGTTCGACATCGCTCATTATCAGAGGAATACAAATCAAAACCACGATGAGATACCACCTCACACCTGTCAGAACAGCTAAAATTAACAACACAGGAAACAACAGATATTGGCTACAAAATGGAGAAAGGGGAACTCTCTTACCCTGTTGGTAAGAATGCACACTGGTACAGCCACTCTGGAGAAAAGAATGGAGGTTCCTCAAAAAACTAAAAATAGAACCACCCTATGATCCAGCAATTGCATTCCTAGCTACTTAACTAGAGGATAAAAAAATAAAGATTCAAAGGTGTACCCCAATGTTTATATTGTTTATACACACATAATGGAATAATGGAATATTACTCAGCCATCAAAACGAGTGAAATCTTGCCATTTGCAATGATATGGACAGAACTCGAATGTACTATGCTAAGCAAAGTAAGTCAGTCAGAGAAAGACAAATATCATATGATTACACTTGTATGTGGAATTTAAGAAACAAAATAGGTGAACATATGGGAAGAGAGGAAAGGGGAGAGAGGGGAACAAAGACCTGAGACTCAATGATAGAAATCAAACTGAGGGTTAATGTAGGGGAGAGGGTGGGAGATGGGCTAGAACTTAACTAAAATTTAAATTAAAAACAAAAGATTAATTTTAAACATGTTTGAGGTGCTTGTGGAGCAATAACATAAAAAGAGGTAACACACTGAACTTATCACGTACCAGACCCTGGTCAAAGAACTTCGTATGTACAGATCTACAAAATCATCAAGGCAACCCTCTGAGATACCTGAGAAGCTAACTAACTTTGCCCAAGGTCACACAACTATTAAGTGGTTGAGTAGGGACTTGAACCCAGGTAGCCTGGGTCAGAGTAAATTCTAACTTTAATAGAGACATGTCAGTTGTATAAATGAATTTGGCATCCAGGAGAAATGGTTTAGACTAAATATAAAAATGTGGAGGTCATCAATTAATACATATGAAAGCTGAAATCATGAGTTTTCACTTAGATAGAGAGTATGCAGGTAGTTTTTCTCTAAGTGTGGTCCTTCATTCACTTAGGTATGAATACCTTGAGGGTTTTATTAAAAGTGAAGATTAGAGGGCATCACCCAGGTCCACATAAACAGAATCTCTGGGCCAAGAAATATATAGTTTTCGGGGTGCCTGGGTGGCTTAGTCGGTTAAGCGTCCGACTTTCGCTTGGGTCACGATCTTGCAGTTTGTGGGTTCGAGCCCCGCGTCGGGCTCTGTGCTGACTGCCAGCTCAGAGCCTGGAGCCTGTTTCAGAGTCTGTGTCTCCCTCTCTCTCTGACCCTCCCCTGCTCACGCTGTCTCTCTCTCTCTCTCTCCTAGAAATAAATAAAAATATTAAAAAAAAAAAAGAAATATATAGTTTTCACTTGTCAATTGATTCTTATGCAAATTGAAGTTTGAAGATCACTGAAGAGAAATGAACAAAGAAATGTGTAACAATGACATTAAGTTTATTAGAAATGTTTCTACCATAAGAATAAACAAGCTCTGAAGAAGGATGGTAAGTAAAGGCCTCACCAAGTATCTGAGGGGTCTTTTCTCAAATCTAAGCCACCATGTATTATAAGATGCATTGTTCTTTTATGTACTACAAAAAAAAAAAAAATAGGAGATCTATCATATAAAGCTGAAACAGGGGTGCCTGGGTGGCTCAGTTGATGGAGTATCTGACTTCAGCCCAGGTCATGATCTTGTAGTTCGTGGGTTTGAGCCCCATGTCGGGCTCTGTGCTGACAGCTTAAAGCCTTGAGCCTGCTTCAGATTCTGTGTCTGCCTTTCTCTGTCCTTCCCCTGTTCACATGCAATTTCACTACATAGCAAGCATATTATCTAAACATCGTTTGAAGACTAAAATGGCTTTAGACAATAAGCACAAACTGATCCCTGTGAGGAGTTCCTAATTAAATTTTTTTTAATGTTTATTTATTTATTTTGAGAGAAAAATGAGTGCAAGCAGGGGAGGGGCAGAGGGAAAGGGAGCAAGGGGGAATCTCAAGCAGGCTCTGTGCCTGGCACAGAGCCCAGTGTGGGGCTTGAACTCATGAACTGCAAGATTTAATAACCTGGGCTGAAATTAAGAGTCGGGTACTTAACTGACTGAGCCACCTAGGTGTCCTCCCAGTTTTTTTTAACAAAGGAACCAGTTATTCAACCAACCACTGCTAGCTTCTTCCTACTTTTAGTGGGTAAAGGTCCTCAAAGTCACTCTCATAGCACAGTCCTATATCTAGAGTAACTGAAAGAAGAACTGAAATGTGATTCCCACTCTTGCCACACTCTGCCAGAGCATCTTTTTCACTCAGGAAAACTGTTTCCTACCCCAGGAGCAAATGTGGACTTGTATGCATGAATATGAGTATTGGGATTTTCTAAGACTGTGGAAAATGAAGTATCCCACATCTTTATCTATGATTTAATATTCACTTTTCCACAGAAACAAGGGAATAATGGTTTTATAGTGCCACTGCTGTTCTAACCATGTTATAAAAATAGTTTCTAGGTGGATCTTATGGAAAATCCACTCTCTCACTATCAGCCTACTAGGTAGGAACTTTTCAGATGAAACCCGTTAATATAGTTTGTGTACTATATAATATTTAATTAAAAAATTTTAAGTGGACTATAATCCCACTATACAGAAGCTGCTATTAATATTTTTTCTAAATGGTCATGTATCCACAGGTAATAAAACTTAAACAGCATAGAAAAGCACAAAATAAAAAGTAAAATATTTTCTATCTACTCTTAGACTCCTGATTACCGACCATGTCTACTGCTTCCCCTTCTCTGAAGATAATATCAACAGTGTCTTGAGATTGGAAAGAAAATTATTTATATACCTATATACTTTTCTTTAGCAACTCTCCTGTCCTATACATCAGTCAGCAGGCAACAGAGGAAAATATTCATCAGATTCTAGATGCACGCTTATCTTTTTGATTGCAACACCACGGGTTCATTCCCTACCATTACATCCTTTTAAACTGTTGCTGTTCTCTTGGATTTAGTGATGAGAGTAAACTCTTTTCTTAGGCATTTCCCCTCCATGTCTATAGACTTGAGGACTCGACTTAATCTGCAAGATTTCACTAAGGAATATAACATAATGGAAAGGGATCTGGGTTGAATCAGAAGACCTAAATTTTTTCCTGTTTCTGACACTTATATAGCAGGTAATAGTTATATCATTTCCTTTCTCTTAGCTGTGAAAAATATATAGTATTATATAAATATATAGTAGTGGAAAGTAGCAGTGATAATAAAAAAAAATCATTCTTTTCTTGTAGTTTCAGTTTCCTTACCAATTAGGTCTTACAAATATTTATCTCTCACATAAACTCTTCCCTTCACTACTGTAATAATTCAACTTTCTGTATTTATATTTCCCTAACTCTTCTGACTTGTTAGATTTGCAGTATAATTCCTCTTTAAAGAAAATGTATATTATTGATGATGAACTATTCCTTAAGTTCTTATATAACTTTACATTTCTAGTAATGTTACCATTGTAGGGACTTTGTTCATATAATGCATTTCATGTTTCCATTCTCTCTTATAAGGAAATGTACCTAGAATCTATATTATTTGATAAAGTAGTACGCATAGTGATTAAGGGGTGTGCTCTGCAGCAAGACACCCTGGGGATAAATCATATGTAATCTGAGGCAAGTTTCTTAAGATTTCTGTGTTTTTCCCCATCTACAAAATGGGAATATTAAGATTTTCTATTTCAGAGACTTATATATATAATGTAATCAGTATAAAGGTCTCAGAATACAGCTTGGCTCACAGCAAGCACTCAGTAAAGCTTTTTTTTTTTTTTCCTTCCTGGTTTGATTTTTTTTAAAGTATAGTTGACACACAACATCACATTAGTTTCAGATTTACAACATAAATTGTGATGAATAGTGATTCAACAAGTTTATACATTATGCTATGTTCACCACAACTGTAGCTACCATCTGTCAAATCTCAGTTATTCCTGATATCTAATTTACATTTTGGATACACATCCAAAATGTTGTCAGTATAATCACTGATGTGCATAATGATACTGAGAAACCACAAAATCCTAAAATCCTTTTGAACTATCAAAACCTAAATTATATCCAGTAATGTCTTAATATTATGCCATATTGTATACCAAAGTCTCCAAATAGGTTATCCATAAATAGCCTACAAGATGACTTTTCATAAAGTAGATGCTCGAATGGAGCAATCTTTAACCTACAATATTTAACCTACAATACTTAACCTACAATATTTAACCTAATTTAACCTAATTACATAGTAACTTTATACTGCTACAGTACAAGCCCAATTTGTAAAACTAATACGTTCTCTATGCCCAGCCCTTCTCAAGAGACAATACTACTTTGGGGGCTGTTCTGATTTATTTGTTCTTTATTTCCACCCAAGATGATTATTTTTTTAATCAAGTACTGGCTACCATTTCTCTGAATTTTAAGAGTTCATATCCATTTGAATGTCCTAAAAGTCCCTCAAACTCATACCCAAAATTTAATATATCATCTTCCCCCTAAAAACTGTTTTCCTGCATTTTTAATCACAGTTAATAGTATCATCCCCCTCCTCTCAAATGCTCAAGCCTCAAGGATTCAACACCTAAAACACTTCTTGAATTAACTATACTATCCCATCTTTACCACCACTGACTAGGTGACCCAGACTGCTCTTGAAAGCTTATTATATTGAAATCGTCTGTTCATGTTTTTTCCCTAAACAGCAAACCCTAAGGACAGGAATCAAGTTTCCTTCATCTTTGTAACCTTAGCACTTAATTCAATACTTAATAAATGCTTGCTAAACTGAAATGAATTAAAAGCCATATAATGCTTTGATTATAAGCATAATAAAAGCTCCAAGATAAATCCTACTGACAAGTCATCTCAATATAAAGTAAAAGGAAGCTGTTCATGCCTTCTAGACGAAAGGGCATTCTAGTCACTAACAGTAGTGTCGGAGTTATTCCTCCAAAAAACCACAAACACCTAGGTTTGTCATAACATTGCTCTCCTTGGCATTCAGAAATCCATATTCATAATTCCAATTCTTTTTTTAAAAAGTATTTACTTATTTTGAGAGAGAGAGAGAGAGAGAGAGAGAGAATCCTAAGCAGATTCCACACTGTCAGCACAGAACCCAACGTGAGGCTCCATCTCATGAATCACAGATCATAACCTGAGCTGAAATCAAGAGGCTTAACCAGCTGAGCCACCCAGGTACCCCCATAATTCCGATTCTTATTCCTATTAGCAAGCTGCAGTATCTTAACTACACCAACTTCTGATCCATTTATTTGAAGTGAACAACTGTTCTAAAGGGCTGAAGTGATCTACTGATGGACAGAATTGTTGACAGGCTGATATGTAAAGAGACACCACTGAGCCCTTACTTTTCTTTCAAACCAGACTTGTTGGCACTGCTGCTAAGGTCTTAACTTGAGAAATAGCATATGTTGTTGAACAGCACAGAGGGCAAAAGGACAAAACCTGATTTTCCTGCCTAGGTGAAGCTTAACTAAGATAATCAAAATATATTTTACTTAAAATGCACCTATGAAAATTTGTATTAGCCTCCTCTTAAATGTTCTAGTTCTTCATCAGTTTTCAATGTACATTCTTTACTTTTAGCTGACAGTGCTAAATGCTGAAAGTGCTGAGGACCTTCCATTGTACCCCTAACATCCAAAATACAAGTGGCATAGAAAAGACCCTATGATGGCTAAACATGGGCTCTTTATTACTCCTATGACCGTCCCTTGCATCCAAACAGAGGCTGCCTGTGACTGTGTCTGTGTAGTTTGCTTCATTTAAAATTGAGATGACTTTTCAGTAAAGCTAATGTTAAGAATCAGCATAATTTTCAGTTTTCATTTAATTTTAATTCCAATAGTACTTGCTGAGTGTCTAAATTGTGCCAGTGTTTTTGCTAAGAGATGGAACTGAAAAGAGAAAAAGGTCATAGTCTTAGGGGAAAAAACTGAAATGCCTAAACAACTCAGGGCTGTAAACTTGCTTTAAACTAGTAGAAATTTGTGCCTCACAAAAAGTGTGGCTGACCATTCAGTGCTGATTTCATCATGACAGTTGGCCAAGTTTGCCTGTCCAGCCAAGAACAAGCCTGGCTAAAAGACGTAGCCTCCTTTAATACGACCAATTTTCACCCTTTAGCTAAAAACTTCCTATCAGCTGCAAATTACAGCCTATCAAAAGACAGAGTAGGGTTCTAGCATGGCAAAACCAAAAGGTAAGCTGAAGACATTTGAAATAAGTTCAACCACTGACAATATTCTTAGGTACATGAATACTGCATACAGTTTCTTTTATTTACATTATATATAAATCTATGATACTTCACTATGCTAGCTGAGAGTTTAGAAAGAGGTTTGATAAGGAAAAAATATATTTTTATATTATGTATATATGTATTTATATACATATTTCCTTATTGCAAAAGTAATACATGCTCATCTACAAAATTTGGGAATTACAGAAGAAAATAAAATCCCTATAAATATGGCTACCTGTCTCAGACTGTTAAAATTACTAATATTTTGTTGCCTCTTAAATAAACTATTTTTATTATTTATATAAAAATAAAAAAATTAATGTTTATTTTTTGAGAGAGAGAGAACAAGCGGGTAAGGGGCAGAGACAGAGGGATACACAGAATCTGAAGCAGGCTCCAGGTTCTGAGATGTCAGCACACAGCCCAACGCCAGGCTTGAACCCACGAACCATGAGATCATGACCTGAGCTGAAGTCAGTTGCTCAACCAACTGAGCCACCCAGACACCCTTAAAGTATTTTCTTAATAGCAGTAGGTGAAAATTTACATAAAGTACAACTTTTTTTCATCAGGATAAAGTCTAGAAATGACTAGACAACTTTTAGGTTGAAGACAGTCTTAATGGTTCCGACACATATTGTCAAATTGCCTGGAGCTGTTTTAAATTACGACATCACTGGAACTTTGCTTAGACTGAAACACAGATCCTAAAGTTCAAAAATCTCACTAGATTTTGCAAGTATTTTTCCAGTCTATAATACTGTGTTTCAGAGAAAGTTTCCCTTGGTTAGCTTATTAAAGCTTTGAAATAATCCAACCTGGATTAAAAAAAAAAGTACACATATAAAGATAATATATTTATCAATATCCCTACTACACTGTAGATAGAAGTATCTCTGAAATGCTTAATAGGGAGAAAATGAGATTCTAGGAAATACCTAAAACAAATTTACATTCCTTTTTTTGACTAAAGTTCACATAAATACAGACAAATCAAAACTCAGTTCTGCAAAAGGTATATCACTACTAAAAGCAATATCAACTAATACTTGAGTACTATTATAATTTACAAAACCTTTATACATCAAATTTTAACTTAGCCTTACAAAGTATTATACTATCATCATAGTCATTCAAGAAAAAACCCAGGCGAAAAGATTAAGTGACTTGCCTAAGGTCACACGTCTAATAAGTGGCAAAAACAGAATTCAAACTCAGATCTCTAGACTCTAAATGTGGTGCCCTTTCTGTTTCTGCACTGCTTTCCACAAATCATAGTTAATCCAACTTGCCCTATGTTTATACTCAGATAAAAAAAAAAATTAATAGATTAATTTTCTTAATGCTATTTATTTAAGCCAAAATTAAAATAAGCTTTCATTCCCTAAGCACATCCACTGAAAGTAGGCAGACCAACCAATACAGCTGTTAACAGACATATGCTAACTTAAGGTTAACACTTTTCCCTCATGTAAATAAATCCACACACAGAGAAATATGTTTGGCTGAGTATAATTCAATTTGTAAAATTTCCAAAGCAAACAAACATTACAACTATCAGAATTGTTTTCCCTTGAAATAGACCTCCTGTGGAGAAAACAACTGAGAAGAACATAAAACATCTTTAAAACAAACTCTATTCTCTCCTCTAAAAAAACATACACATATATACTCCCAAATAAATATTTCTTTACATTTCTACCTCCTATTCACTAACCCCTCATCTGCCTCTGACAACAAAAGAATAAAAAAAAAAACACTAGATGGTTTTTGAAGCTGGTAATGTAAAACTGCTACAAAGCTATCAGCTGTCATTAATTTAGCATTTTCTTCAATGTACTCATTACAGTTTGTAATTTAGTTGCTTTAACAAAAATAATTTCATTTTAGAAAAGTCTGCACACATCTGTCTTCCTCTACTGTTCCTTTAGAACAAGGGACCATATCTTATTCATTATTCTATTAACCACTGGACTTTCATGGTAGTCATTCAAAATACATTTGTCGCCCTCAAATCAATTAATATAGTAGAAAAATACATAAAACAAAATACATTTAAGTCTAAGAGTTAACATTTATTCACAAATACATTACATACATTTTACTTCTCTGATATCAAAATTCACCTTTAAATTATATTTGGCAACATTTTTACTTTCATTGTGGTAAACAGCAATGCTGTGCCTTATAATCTTTGGTATCTTAGATTCAATGAATAAAATCTTTAGAAAAATATACTTAAGAACACTTTTCTCATGCTATTCAATAAGTAAATGCAAAGTGCTGATCATGGATCTCTAAAATTACTTAAAGATATAGGGAGTATCCCTTACAGATGACTCCCTTGCTCTATCAAATCAGGGTCTTTGGTCTTCAAGAGCCAGAACTTTATTTATCTTTATAGTTCTAGTATGTGCTCAATAAAGATGAGCTAAATGAATAAAAACCTTTGGTCTGAGGGAGAGGGGATGATCCATGCTGTATAGGAAAAAAAGAAATTATAAAGATAACTTGACTTAAAGAAAAAGAAAAATATTTATTCAATATTTTAAGATTATAGATCTACCACTCACTAAAGATTCATACTAATAAACAATATTTACCAAAATACTAGTTTCAAAAAATATTCATTGAAGTCACTCCTTAAATTAAATAGATTTCCAGGCACACAAATCTGGGGAAATGGGTAAAACAAAATTAACCAACTTCTTAACCTGCAAGTTTTGTCAGTATATTTAATATTCTACTACTATCATTGTGAATTTCTAGAACAGCGATAAACCATGTACTTCCCAAACTTATTTACAACAGAACCTTTTTGGGAGATCCTCTGGAGAAATTAGCATTTCACAGAACAGATTTCTGGTAATATTTATATACAGAATCTTCAAAGCAGTTCTACAGAGGAGACAACTATAAAAAAATTACAATGTATGTAATTGATAATATAAAATAAAAAGTGATTACAAGAAAAGAGCAAATAGTCTAAAACATCCTGTTGCAAACACAGAAATTCATATTCCCAGTACAGGAGGGTAAAGGAAGAAAAAGAAAGAGACTTCCTTTATGGGGTACCTGAGTGGCTCAGTCAGTTAAGCATCCAACTCTTGATACAGGCTTAGGTCATGATCTCACAGTTCGTGAGCTTAAATATATGAACACTACAATCTTTAACTTTTTTTTAAAGGAAGTTTCCTTTAAAAAATTTTTTTATTGTTTATTTATTTTGAGAGAGAGAAAGAATAAGAATAAGCAGATGAGGGGCAGAGAGAGAGAGAGAAAAAAAGAGAATTCTAAGCAGGCTATCCACTGTCAGCACAGGGTCAGACATGAGGATTGAATTCACTGAGTGAAAGCCTTACTTTACTTATTAGATTCATAATGAATATATTCTTTTTCAATTACAAAATTAATTTCTGGAAAAAAAAAAACCTTTCTTGCACTGTTGTGACTCCCCTTCACCACTCTCCTTTTATTTCTTTTTTTTGTTGTTGTTCCATGAAATGGGAGTGATTTTGTGATAGGACTGTACAACAGCAGTAACAAATTAGCATCTAATTTAATTATCTTTATAGCCTTTTACAAATCTAAGTCAGTAGGGGGTAATGAACAGAAAATTTAAGAAATTGCATTAATCTCCTAGGTAACAGTACACACTTTCCATGAATTCATAATATCATGCTGGGCTTTTGATTAATTATGCAACTCAAGTCACACAGACAATTAACACAATGAGAATATGTACTTCTTATATTTGATGTGATCACTGTAAATGCACGTTAAGAAGGTCAACAATTTTATTGTCAATCCCTCATGGCAGGTCTACCTCTAAAAGCATAATGTGCAATGCAATAATGTTACTCTAATAAAAAACAGTAAAATTCCATTTTTATCTGTTACTTAAAAAAGAAAAAGAAGGAAAAGAAAGACTAAATAAGCATTTGGAGCCAAAACTGTTTGTTACTAAAAAGAAGATAATTAGGATAATTTCCTTTACAAACTTAGATCAAGCCAGTCATTACATAAGGAGATATTTAAGGTTCAGATGGCATCAGTGTTTCATGGTATAGAAAGGTGAAACTACTGGGGAGAAATCGTAAGATGGATTTTTGCAAACCCGTATGACCAGGTAGAAAAGTAGCAAAGAGATGGCAATGTGGACAAATAACCACAAATACAACTGCACATGTTAACAACAGATAACAGTAAAGAAGCACTGAACTGGAACCGTTAGTCCCATCTCCTAATGTGCTCCTCTCCTTGACCCAATCCTTGGGCTCACTTCAAGCCTCTCTTTGAAGTAATAGTTTTGAAGAATAACACTTATATGGTTGTAAATATTCAGTATACTATTTTTTAAAGTTTTTTTACCTTTTAGTATTATTGATCAAAATAATAATTTCAGAGCTAGCAGACACTTTATTAATGAAAATATAAACAAATCTTGACACAGACATTATACCTTTCACGAAAAGTTAACTAAAAATAGATAAGCCTGTACATAAAATACAAAACTATAACTTGTTTCGAAGACTAACATAGCAGAAAATGAGGGTGACCTTAGTTTGGACAATGACATTTTACATACAATGCCAAAAAGCACAATACATGAAAGAAACACTAACAAGTTTGCCTTGTTATTTAAAATTTAAAACTGCTTTGCAAAAGACACTGTCAAGAGAATGGAAAGATAAGCCACAGACTGAGAAATATTTGCAAAACACATATCTGATAAAGAACTTGTATCTAAAATATACAAGCAACTCTTTAAACTCAATAATAAAAAAAAGGAACCACCCAACTTCAAAATGGGCAAAAGATGTGAACAGACACCTCACCAAAAGAAGATAAATACAGGTGCAAAATAAGAATATGATAATAATATGAATAAATGCTCAATACTATATTATACAATTGCAAATTAAAATGAGATACCATCATTTACTAGAATGGCTAAAATCCAAAACACTGACAACACCGAGCTAGTGAGGATGTGGAGCTACAGGAACTGTCATTCATTGCTAACAAAAATGCAAAATGGTATGGCTACTTTGGAAGAGTCCTAGGAATTTATTAAAAAGCTAAACAGAAGATTACCATGCAATGTGGGGCACTTGAGTGGTTCAGTCGGATTAGGTTAAACAACTGACTCTTGATACTGGCTCCGGTCAGGATCTCACAGTTCATGTGATTTGAGCCCCAGGTCAGGCTTTGTGCTGACAACTTGGAACCTGATTGGGATTCTCTCTCTCCTTCTCTCTCTCTGCCCCTCTCCTGCTTGCATTAGGACACAGAGGTGCACCCTCTCTCTCTCTCTCAAAATAAATAAACTTAAAAAAATCACCATACAATGTAGCAATGATGTTACTAATTATTTATTCAAATAAGTTGAAAACTATGTCCACAAAAAAAACCTGCATACAAATAAATCAGGCAGCTTTATTCATAACTTCCCCAAACTAGAAGTTATCAAGATGTCCTTCAAAAGGTGAATAGACAAACTGTGGTATATTCATACAATAGAATATTATTCAGTGATAAAAAGAAATGAGCTACCAAGCCATAAAGAGACACGGAGGAAACTAAAAGGCATATTGCGAAGTAAAAGAAGCAGTATGAAAAGGCTACATACTGTGTAATTCCAACCATAGAACATTCTGGAAAAGACAAAACTATAGGACAGTGAAAAGAGCAGTGGTTGCCAGGTTTCAGGGAGAGGGAGGGAGGCATAAATAGATGGAACACAGGAAATTTTAGAGGGTATGAAATTATTCTATATGATCCTGCAAGGGTGGGTGCATGACAGTATGCATCTGTCAAAACCCTTTGAATGTACAACACAAGAGTGAACCCTAATACAAATTACGGGCTTTAGATAAAAAAAGAAAATCTACTCCAACTGCCTTCATTTCACAGATGATGACTCTGACGCCCAGAAAGATCAAAAGACTTGACAAAAGTTACACAGAAAATTATGAGCCACAGCTGCAATCTGTTATTGTGAATAAACATCAAAAATAGGGATGTAACAGATATTGGTAGTTGTTAATACTAACCCTGTTCATACTTAAATCAAGCTACATTTAAAAGTCAGGCCTTTGAGAGTTTCTGACACTGTAGGACACTAAACACAATAAGGGTACAAAGAATAAGGAATTCAGGTTAAAGGGCACCTGGGTGGCTCAGTGTGTTAAGCCACCAATTTCAGCTCAGGTTGTGATCTCACAGCTGGTGAGTACAAGCCCTGTGTCAGGCTCTGTGCTCAGAGCCTGGAGCCTGCTTCAGATTCTATGTCTCCATCTCTCTCTGTCCCTTCCCACGCCATCCCCCGAAATAAACATTAAAAAATTAAAAAAAAAATTTTTTTTACTTAAAAAATTTTTTTTTTAATTCGATTTAAGTTTTGATTCTTCCATTTTAAATACACATATAAAGAAGAGGCTAAGCAATGAGAGCTGATGAGATGGCACTGTAAGAAGGCAGAAAGCCTTTCTTTGGGGAAGGCAGAAGAATGAACATTTGAGCTCTAACTAGGTGTTTAAGCTCTATAGTTGGTACACTCCCCCCACACCCTAAATTGTCATGAGAAAAAAGTGACTGCACTAAAATTCTCATTTACTGAATACCTACTCTCTTGGGGTGAGTGATAAAGCATTGTAAAGAAGATAAGAAGATGAGTTTTGTTAGGAGGCAGATAGGCGTGGTTTCCACTTTTGGCTCTGCTATTTACTTACTGCCTTATGTGTTTTGAGGCAAGTTATTTAAACTCTCTGGGCCTCAGCTTCTTTACCTATAAAAATGGGGATAATAAGATCTACTTCATAGAGTTAATGGGAAGAAAATCCATATAACACCTAGCATAATACAGGCACAGAGTGAACACACTATGAATATTAACTATTAATAATAGTAATTACAACCATTAGATTTTACATATGTGTGTGTGTTAAGCCTATGTCTCAAAAATTTTTAGAATTAGATAGGACACAGGAAAACAAATATACAAATAGAGAAAATGGTGCCAAGCACATACGTGCATTACATACATTATTTTATGGAGTCTTCTTAATAAGCCTAGAAGGGAGAGAGTCAGCCGGTGGGTCAAGTATTTGTGGAGCAGTTACCAAGTGTGAATCACTGTTTGAGGCACTGAGAGTATAATAGTACACAAGACAGAGTCCTTCATGCAGAACACAAAATAAGCATAAAACAAACAAATATGAACAAGTGGGTAGCTGAATTGATGTGATGAAGATTAAAAAGGGGAACAGGCGGTCTGCTTTAGCTAAATTGGTCAGGTAAAGGCTCTCTGAAGATACAGATTTTCAGAGGAGTCCAAAACAGAGAGGAAGGCAGCCATGTGAAAATCTTCGGTAAAGGCATTGTGAGAAGAAAAAAATTGCATAAGCAAGGATCTTAAATTTAGTATATTCAAAGACCAGATATAGATAATAATATGCCTTGTATTTTATAGATAAAGAAAATGGGGCTTAAGAAAGGTTAGCAACCTGTATGAGGTAAATGGCAGAAGCAAGAATTTGAAGGTCTAACTTCAAAGTCAATGGTCTTGTGGAATTGCTATGCTGCTTCTCTCCAAAGTGAGCAAAACATTTCAATCTTTTTTTTTAAATATTTTTATTTATTTCTAGGAGAGAGAGAGAGAGAGACAGCGTGAGCAGGGGAGGGTCAGAGAGAGAGGGAGATACAGACTCTGATAGGCTCCAGGCTCTGAGCTGCCAATCAGCACAGAGTCCGACGCGGGGCTCGAACCCACGAACCGCGAGATCATGACCTAAGCGAAAGTCGGATGCTTAACCGACTAAGCCACCCAGGCGCCCCTAAAACATTTCAATCTTTTCTCGGCCATGGAACAATCCTGCTTCCCAAACAGTCTTCTGAATGTACTTATGAAAATTTACCAACTGAAAGCAGTTCTTCTAAATTCCATAACATCTGTTTATTTGTTGCAGCAAAAATAAGGTAGACATTATGAAACTAAGAACTGTATATTAAACAGTGTCAAACTGTATCCTATTAAATAAAATTTTATGAGTGGCACTTAGATCTTCCTAAGCTATACATTATTTAAATGTCTTATAACATATAGACATGTTATTGATGAAATATGGTGTTTTTAGTAATTTTTATTTATTTTTTTAAAATTTTTTTTAATGTTTTTATTTATTTCCAGGAGAGAGAGACAGCGTGAGCAGGGGAGGGTCAGAGAGAGACGGAGCCACAGACTGAAACAAGCTCCAGGCTCTGACCTGGCAGTCAGCACAGAGCCCGACGCGGGGCTCGAACCCACAAACCGTGAGATCATGACCTAAGTGAAAGTCGGACGCTTAACCGACTAAGCCACCCAGGCGCCCCTGTTTTTAGTAATTTTTAAAATAAAGCAGGACACGGACTCCTTGCTCAAAAACATAATCTCTTACGCTGCTGCTGTTTTATGAGAAAAATAATAATTGCCATATTTTTACTTGTAATTTTTCACTATTAAGCAGCTTAAAAAACAAAATATTATTAAAATTAAATTGCAAATTTGAGAAAAATGAAATATAATTCAAGGATCTCATTATAAAATCTTACAGAATGTCAGCAACAATACGATTATACAAAATGCACTCTTCAGTTCAACTACAAAGTACTTTATAAACATTTCATTAATCTCAAACTGAAGGACAAATATTACTTTATGATGATTATTTTAAAAGATACTGTTTCTTGAGTACCAATATATACCATGTTAATCTAAAAACTTTATATATGTTCTCATTAAATCTTCACAACCGTTGTAGGAATCAGGTAATTATCTTCCCTGTACAGATAAGAACACCAAGGCTATCTCATCTCCCACATCCAAAGTTAGGGGGTTGAAAAAAATTGGCCAAATTCACACTCCTAATAAAAAGCAGACTTGGGATTCAGCCCCAAGAGTCTGAGGCTCTGAGGTCCATGCTCTTCTCACTATTTGAATATATAGCTACATCGCTCAACAACTGTTAATGTTTCACGCAGAAAAGTTGTTCAGAAGCAGTACTAGGTACTGTTCACCTCTGTGACTCTTAAGTCCTTCAAACAAGATGATTAACATGTCCAAACCTGGACTCAGTATCTTCTCATCCCACGACTGTAATTAATAGTGTATTCCCTACTCTAATTAACAGAAGGAGTTACTCTCACCATCTGGATAGTAGTCAACCCAGGAACTCTGGTACTCCTGGTACACTCAGCAAGACTGTGTTTCTAAGACCATAAAACTTAGGAGTGATTTTTTTTTTAATAGTAAATTCATCAACGAATGTCAAAATAAAGGACTCTTGGGAGACCAGCCAGTCAGCTTTTTCCTGGACTAAACCATCATTCATTTAAAGCAGCAACTTATCTACATATACTATACTCTATATATATGCTTTATTATCTTGCAACAACTTGAGGTATGCAGGAGTATAGTAAAAATGCTAGCAAATTCAATTTCATGAGGGTGATCACTGCAATTCACTCACAGCAGAAGTTCTGCTCTTTTTTAAGACAAATTTCCTAAAACGTTTTCATATAAAGTACCTTCTATCAATTATCTTGTGTTTTTGTAAACAGGTAAATATGCAATGCCTTTGAAAATTCTGTGACATTACATTTGTCTTCCATTTATGCATCAAATATGTAGTAAGTTCATGTTAGATGCCAAGCACTGTACTTGGAGCAGGAGATGATGAGCAAAAAATTGGCACAATCACCGCTCTTCTGTGCTTAAACTTTAGAAGCAGATACACTTCAATAAAATTATCACACACCGTTATACAACTACATTTGTAACTCATTAGCAAGTAAAAACACATGGTAAAATAAAAGTTATTTATGATAGGGGCATTTAAGCAGATAAGGAAAACTCAGAGAAAAGTGGTATTTGAGCTAACTTCTAAAAGAAGTGCAGTCAAAGACAGGCTAACACAGTCTGGACAAAGATAATAGTACCAGAGGCGTTGTATCCATACTGTCTCCAGTTCTCCCATCCTTTTTAAATAAAATGCCCATCTGGCTTTTATACTCTTTCCTCCACCAAAACTGCTCTCAAGATTTTCAATGACCTCCACATTACCAAATGTAGTGGTCAGCTATCAATCCCTATCTCACTTGATCCAGGGCAGCACTTCACATACTTAGCATTGCCTCCTCCTTAACTGCCTTCACTTGGAGTTTAGGAAACCACACTCTGTGGCTGCTCCTGCATAGTGCCCTTTGCAGATAACTCCAACTCAACCCAAATTCTATGGAGTGCTTGTTTTTGTGACTATTCTTAGGCTGTAACTGCTGTTAAAACACTACTGTGAAATCCAATATTCTACCTACAACCAGATCTTTCACTTCATCTCGACACTCATTTATACAACTGCCTACTCTGTACTTCTACTTGAATAGCTTAGAGGCATCTCAAACTTTACATGGTCAAACAAAACCCTTGATTCCCACCTCTTTACCTCTGTACACAAATCTGGAGACTTTCCCATGACATTAAATGGCAATTCCTTCCTTTTAGCTGCTCAGCTTAAAAACTCGGACTCATCTTTGCCTCTTATATTCTCACACCTCACAGCCAATCAGCAAAATCTGTTGGCTATACTATCATAATAGATCCAGACTATGATCTCTTCCCACTATCTTCACTGTTATCACCCTGGTCCAAGTTACCAATATCATCTCTTGCCTGGATTATTATTTCAGCTTCAAAACTAGTGTCTCTACTTCTATACTTGTTTCCCTGTGGTCTATGCTCCACACAATTTCAAGAAGTAATCATTTTTTAAAAAGTCAGATCATGCAGTTCATCTGCTCAAAGCCCTCCAATGGCTTCCTGTATGTTGAAAAGTCAAACTCCTTTCAATAACCTACATGACCTCCTTCCTCTGTGACTTCATGTTATCCTCCTCCCCTGCACTCATTGTGTTCCAGCCTACACTGCTATTTCTTTGCTCCTGCCCACAGGCCTTTGCACTGGCTGTTCTCTGCACAGAAATGTTCTTCCTCGAGGTATGTGCACAGCTTATTCCTCTTGCTTCTGATCCCCTTAAATGTCCCCTTCTTGATTAGGTCTTCTCTGACCATCGTATTTAAAAGTGAACCTTGCCCCCCACAGTCTGGCACTCCCTAGTCCCTTTCCTTGTTACTCCTATTTTTCTCCATTACATTTGCCTTCATTTGCCACATATACTATATATTTATTGTTGATCTCCCTTTAATAGAATGCAAGCTCTAGGACAGTAGGGACTTTTGTACAGCTGTAAACTTGACCCTTGAACAACGTGAGGGTTAGGACTGCCAACCCCTCCCCAGCAAGTAAAAAATCCCGTAACTTTTAATCTATATAACTTTTGACCACCCCCCCCAAACTTTACTAACAGTCTACTGTTAATCAGAAGCCCTACTGATAACATTAAAAGTTGATTAACACATATTTTGTATATGTAGTATATATGGTATTCTTACAATAAAGTAAGCTAGAAAAAAGAAAATGTTATTATGAAAGCCATAAGGAAAATAGATTTGCAGTACTGTACTGTATTTGTATAAAAAAATCCACTTTAAGTGGACCTGTGCAGTTCAAACCTGTTGTTCAAGAGTCAATGTATATTGTGCTCAATGACATATCTTCATTGTTCCAATGCACAGTAGATACTCAACAGGTATTTGTTGAGTGTGTGAATGGATGAAAGGGAACATGAGAACCAGTGACTGAAGAAAGATCTGTACAGCTGAAGCAGAGATAGGCAGGGAGTGGTAGGTATATGACATGAGGGTGGAGAGGTAGAAAGGGACCAGATCACATTAGGCTTTTCAAAGAAGTCTTGCCTTAAGAATAGTAAGACATCAGTGAATAATTTTAAGAGAAAATCTGGTCAGACTTGCATTTCAAAAAGATCATTATGGCTTCTGTGTGGAGAACTAAGGGAGAATGGCCAGTGTGAATGCTCACTATTGCAATGGTTTTAGCAAGAGATTATGGTATGTTGGAAAAAACTGCTTATGTAGGTGGTGGGAAAAGGATGGATTTGGAGGATATTTGGGAAATGATATTGATAGAGCTCAGTAATAATTGGCTAAAGAGGTAGGAAGGACTGAAGAAATCTAGAATACTGTGTAGTTTTCAAATGTTCACAAGTGGATAGTAGGATCCTTAAATGAAATGGGGAACACTGGAAAAAAATCAGGTTCATTAGAGATAACCATGCATTTGGTTTTAGGCATGTTGAGCTCGAGATGCTTTTGAGAATTCCATAAAGAAATAAAAGGAAATAAATATATGAAAACTGGAAAGGTAAAGCTGGGTGGAGCTATAATTTAAAAGTCATAGGTGGTAGTGAAACCATGGATATGGATGAGATCATAGTCAACTACATAGTAAAAAGAGGACCTAGATTTAAGAAATGGCCCTAGTCTTTGTGGGCTGGACAATGGAGTATGAGGTTAAAAAAAAAAAAAAAAAAAGACAAAAAACTAATGTCTTTTTTATTCTGAATCACATTCATAAGAAGTTCATGTTAAAAAAAAAAAAGAACCTGATTTAAACCAGTAGCATTGAATGTACCAAGGCTACATTAGACTAATTACCAAAACTATAAATCTGTCCAAGGACAGGTCATTTTCAGAAACTACCTGTAAAATTCGCAGTACTTGTCTCTTACAACTTCAAATTATGTCAATACATAAATATTATCCTTCCCAAAATATTTATGATTTGTCTTACTGCAATTTTCCTGAAAATATCTCATCTTTCTCGCTTTTGGGACTCACCACATGCTATTCTTTTGACCCTTTTTCCCTGGTATAAAGATTTTCATGACTTTCCAAGATTAAGCTACCTCCTTTCTAGCCATTCTAGATAGTCAGATATGACATCGTACTGTAATTGTGTGGTTAGCCATTAGATTCTATAACTAGATAGAGGCTGTGTCTTTTTCACTGTTGTCTACTCAGTACCTAACAAGGCTAAACTTTTAAAAACACATCTATTCTGCAATGTAGAGAATTAAGATCTAATTTGGTCCTCGGTCCATTGACTGCCTTTCACGTCTTTACTTTTCTCAAGAGGAATGACTTTCTAAAAACAGTCATTTTAAAACAAATGATTGAATCTTCTAAATATACTAAAATTTGGATATCGTTATAGGTCTTTTTTCATAGAGCATCCTCAAAGCCTGCAAACATTCATTTCTAGGAATACTAGGGATTCTTTCCCCTTAGTCTCATACAAAATGGATTTGATAACTTGCTTTCAAAGCCCTGCCTGGGATTTCACTTGAGCGCATTTGAGCACATAACTCGCCTATACAATGGCAAACAAAAGTGCAACTGCACAGGGATACCAAATCCCTCGGCGCGAGTCCGCAGCAAGGCGCACTTGTGTTCACAGCATCCTTGTTGCCTGGCCTTGCGCCGCTCCCTCCGACCCTCGGGACTGCGACTGTTTCTCGTGCCCAACTTGCCCCGGCCTTGACACCCGGACTATTCCTTCCCACGCAGATTACTGGACAAAGTCCCCGGACTCCGGAGGACAGCCCTAGATGGCTTCGTCTCCAAAATCCCCGAGGAAACGGAGGAAGGAAAAATCCTGTCAAAGGAAAAGTGGCAGGCAATTCTACAGTGCTCACCAAGTTGACGCTCTCAACCTCCCTTCGCGCAAACCGTTGATTCGAAGGCCGCTACCGGCAACGTCGCAGTGGCTCCTGGGGACTGTAGTTTCTATCGCCGACAGACTGTGTCGGCCGCATCAAAACTACATTTCCCAGAAGTCAATGCGAGGACGCCCTGTCTTCTGAAATCTCGGATTTGGCGTAATAGACCATCACTATTTTCAGGCTAATCTTAAACTTGGATTCATTTTCTTCCAGGTGTGAGTCTACGACCTCTGTCTTTGCCGTGCTTGTTTTATGTGTAATGGTTTCAGTGGACTTCAACGCCTCCTTACTTTTCTCCAGTCCAGAGAATCCAAACGTCAGGGCACGGAAAACGCCCCCGACGCAAAATGCTCCTTAAGCGCCTGCGCCCTGCTCGCCATCACGCATGCGTAGCAGCTGGCAGCAGTGGGAGGCCGCGCGCGGACTTGGGGTCTGGAGGTAGCCAGCGGGAGGGCGGGGCTTTTTCCAATGGCTTTGCCTCCGCGGGTCGCGTCTGCTTGGGCGGGGAAGAGGGCGCTGGGGCAGGGGCGGCTCCTGGTTTATACCGGGCGGAGAAAGGGGAGGGGCTGGGGGGGTGAGGACCCCATCTCCCCTCCCTGCTCCCGCCCTCTGGGCCGAGCCCCACCGATGGGGCTGGGCGAAGGGGCGGGCTTTGCACCTCCGGCCTCGCTGCTCTGCCAGCTCCGCCGCCCAGCCCAGCGTTTGGAGATTGCGGGCCAGCCCTTTGCCCTGCAGGCTTAGTGGGAGGTGGGCGAGGACGCTGGGATACGGAAAGAAGTGGCGTCAGCCCGGGAATCCAGAATCGTCGAGGCCTGAGACGCTTTCCTCCGACGCTGCAGCCAAGACAGCGCCCGCCGGAGGCTGCCGCCCCCAAGGAACGCCTGGGTCTCCGGCCGCGACGGCCAGTGAGCGAGGGTTTGGCGAGATTTCCCCACCAGCTCTTGGCCGGCCGCTGAGGCGAAGGGAGGGAGCTGCAGAGGGCGGGGATTGGTGCGGGAGGAGGGGCGGGGTGGGAATGCTCCTGAGAACCCGGTGGCCGCCCAGACAAAAAACCCCGAATGGCTGGAGCGCGTTCAACTGTTACCAGCCTTTTTGGGCAGAGCACGGATTTGACAGCTCCACAGCGTGAGGATATCCGCTGAGCCCGTGAGACGGAGGAGAGCACTTCCCTGAGACTGCCTGTCCAGCAAAACCAGCGCTGCAGGGGTTTCAACTTTCGAACTTTTTTCAGTCTCTTGACAAGACTTGCCCCTTCTTGTAGGAGAGGGGTGAGTTCTGTCTCGCAGATCGCCCCAAAGCCATCAATATAAAAGACACTTCTTGTTCCAAATGTCAGCCGGACATTTGTGTTTTCATGACGATTCGACTTCTCTGATGTTATTCGTACATTCCTCGTTTTAAAAATACGAAGTGCTCTTGGGGACATGCTGAAGAGTAACTGAAGACTGCAAAGAAAAATCTCCGTTGTCATGGCTGAAGGAGAGAATGAAGTGAGGTGGGATGGACTGTGCAGTAGAGATTCAACTACTAGAGAGACAGCACTGGAAAACATTAGGCAAACCATTTTAAGAAAAACCGAGTATCTTCGTTCGGTGAAAGAGACGCCTATTCGTCCACCAGTCGGGCTTTCAAATGCTGTTTCTTTGGATGGGTTGAATAAGCTTCTTGCTCATCTGCTTATGCTTTCTAAGAGATGTCCCTTTAAAGATGTAAGAGAGAAAAGTGAGTTTATTTTGAAGAGCGTCCAGGTAAGAAAACATTTTAATTAACAACTGTCTATAGTGCAGTGCAGTTTTACTTGAAGTTATTCGCTTTGTATTTGCTTCTAAGAGGTAGTTAAGTGAACTCATTACGAATTCGTTCTACATCTTAAATTTAGAGTGGCTTGTAAAATATTGAATTTGGGACCAAAATTGTAGAAGATGAACTAAAGTAAAAGCAATTTTCAAATATAAGTAAATAAGTATTGTCTTTCTAGAGAGTTTTAACAGAAGCTGCATTCCTCCTGGAAAAATGTTAGAAAGTTACAGTTAGTTGCAAGTAAAGCCTTGCTTTTTCTTATATTCATTTTTACATGTTGTTAGAAGTACAGCCAGTGTACTTTTTACATCGTTACAAACAATATTCTGTGTGGAAAGTTTCTCATTTAAAAGCTTCTAAAATGATAAATGTTTCTTAGCTTGTTCAAGATAAATGGTGAAACAATTTTCTGTTGTTCCTAAAAGCAAAACAAAAATACCAGGTTCTGTTTTCTAAAGGCAACCTTTCTTTAAAAAAAAAAAATGAATTACATAAAATAAAGCCTGTATTATAAAGAAGCTAGCATCTTCAGATTGAAAGTCGAACCCAGGTTGGGTGAATGGTAGAAACACTCTTGTGTTAAATTACTTAATTAGTTTTCTCTGTGTTTGCCTCAATTGCTTGATTTTTTTCTTTTTCACATACATACCTATTTAAGTTTTGAGTGCAACAGATTAAAAATGTTTTCTTCCTGTTTGTACATAATCAGTCTCTCCTGTTTTATTGGGAGATTTATTAGGAAGGGTTTGTTTGTTTTCAGTTTTGTTTAGAGAAAGATTTTTAGATCCTAAGAATGGTCAGTGACACTATGTCTAAGATACTCAACCAAAGTCATTTATGAGAAGTTCTTAAAATTTATCTTTTACTTGGGTATATGTGTAAGCTAAGATTAATAGTTTTTTCCATTTTGGCTAGTTTAAAGCAACAGAAAAATAATCATGTCCATAAAATGAAGACTCTGTTTAAAGTCTTGGGGTATTTTTTTCTCACACAGTTTGGGAACAGTCATTACAATTCATTTATCCAAAGTTACCAAAGAGGAGTTAATTTTTTAGATTCCTGAAGTTACCCTTTCAAGCATCAAAAGTTATTTCTCTGTTTTTTAGACTGTAGTGTCTACAACAATCATATTTTTCATAATAGGGTCATCATTATGCAAATCAAGTACTGTTGTATAGCTGAGGGTAGAATATATAGGACTATATGATCCATGTTTTTTGAATTTTTGTGTTCAATTTTTAATAGTTTTCCTGTTCCCTCCCTGTCAGTATACTTTGTTCTCTTCCTGAATCTTTGATTTTGCTGCTTATTTATATTCAAATGGAAAGCCAGATAACCAATTGAGTTAACAATTATATTAAAAACAAAAGTAATTAGGGGCGCCCGGGTGGCTTAGTCGGTTAAGCGTCCGACTTTCGCTTAGGTCATGATCTCGCGGTTCGTGGGTTCGAGCCCCGCGTCGGGCTCTGTGCTGACTGCCAGCTCAGAGCCTGGAGCCTGTTTCAGTCTGTGACTCCCTCTCTCTCTGACCCTCCCCTGCTCAAGTTGTCTCTCTCTCTCTCTCCTAGAAATAAATAAAACATTAAAAAAAAAAAAAGTAATTAGGCTCCGGGGAGTGAAGGGTCAAAGGACTGTGATATATTGGTAAGTAAGTGAGTACTGGAGTCAGACCTGAGCTCAAATTCTCCTCCTTTATTAATGTACCGCATAACCTTGGACAAGTTAAGTTACTTGATCTCTCTTAGCTTGGATTTCCACATCTATAAAATGGGAATAGTAACATAGAGCTGTTGTGAGAATAAATGTGATGTAAAGTGCCCCAGTATATAATGGATGCTCCTCTTCTTTTTCATAAGTGAAAGACATGGATTATGTGATACATAATGAATTCAGGATTCATTCCTCCTGCAGAAAGATTCAAGAATCTCCTCTACAGTGAAGGTTTTCCATAGATTTATACTTTTCATCTCTGCATCTATTGCACTTAATTTCTGCTACTATTATAAAAGGCACTTATATTGTGCTGTAATCACATGTTTATGTGTCTGTCTCCTCGGAGGACTGTAAGTTCTCAAGAGTATTGGCTGGGACCTGAAAGCTACTAAGTAAATATCCAGTGGCTGAACAAATTTATATTTGGCTTCTTTTTTATTTCTTATCAGCCTGAATAAAGTCACCAGATTAGGTAGGGAGTTTCCATCCCATCATTCATTCATGCCTTCATTCAACAATTTTTTATTGAACCCATGGCAAATGCCATTCTAAGAACTAAGAACCAGTGGTAAACAACTTTGACATTCTACTGGAGAGAGACAGACCCTAAACAATAAACAAATAATGTAATTTTAGATAGTCAGAGAAGACTTCCCTGAAGAGATGACATTTAAGCAGAGATTTGATGAAAGAATGAATATAATCCAGGCAAAAATGAAATTTGTGAGGGGGGACATTCCACACATAGGAAACAGTTCTGTGAGGCCCTCATGGCAAGAGAGAGCAGATGAGTTCTAGGACCGGAAAGTAATACAATGTGGTTGGAGCATGTTTGAAGGGAGAGTGAAAGCTTAAGCATATCCTCTGTAGTCAGACCTGGCTCCAATACTTCATTAGCCTTACAATGTTGAATGCATTTCTCCTTGACTCAGTTTCCTTTCACAATGAGAATAAAATGAAATAATGCTTGCAAAACATAGCTCAGTGCATAGCACATAAATGCTCAGTAATATTTGGAGTTCTTACTGTTCTTGGGCAGGAGTTGGATAACAGAGGATCTTGAAGGCCAAGTTAAGAGTTGGGGACTTTATCCTAGGAACCATGGGAAGCCACTGAAGAGTTTTGAGCAAGTTGGTGACATGGCCCATGGTGTATTAGGATTACTTTGGAAACAATGCGGAGAACGAATTTCAGGGGTCAAGAGTGGATGTGTAGCATCAGTTAGGAGGTAATTCCACAAGTCCAAAGCAAAATCATGGTGGAGTGGGAAAAGTGAGCAGTGAATGAGTTTGGGAGATAGCTAAGAGTTAGAAACAGGAGATGGTATTGAATTGGATATAGGAGATGAGGAAAATAACAAAATAAAGGATGCTCTCAAGTTTCTCAAGTAACTACTTGGCTACTAGTTGAGTCATTTCCTGAGACACAGGGGTGATAAAGAGTTAGTTTAGGAGGAGCAGTGAGTTTTGTTTTAGACTTGTTGAGATTAAGTTGCCTGATACACCTGATTAGAAATAGCTCCTGAAGGGATTTCTGCCCCTGCTACTACTATTGTAGTTCTGCCATTGTTATCTGTCACTTCTCCAGCCTTAACCCATCCTCCACCTTTATATCCATGTTCCACATAACTGCAGAGTCATTTATCTAAAATGAAATCTGATCATGTTACTCTCCTGCCTAAATTCCTTCAGGATAGAATTTAAACTGCTTAAGAATGTCACATAATGTCCAGCATCATCCGGCTTCCACATACTGCTCCAGCCTCACATGGGAAATAATTAAATGTAGTACTCCATAAGGCTTTCTGTTATTCATTGGTAAACCAGCAAAAGCTGAACTGAATTTGTAATCCCTACAGCTGTTCTGCTCTTGATTGTTATGTCAGCTCAGAGGACTGTAGTCAGGAGGAAAGTTGGTGGGGCAGGGATAGGATGGATCAACTCAAAATGGCTAAACCTGTAAAAAAAAAAAATTGGCACATTGGGAGAGAGTATCCTCTGTATTCCTGTTCTCAATTTATTGATTTCACAACAACATACTTAAATCTGTTGAACACATTTTTGAGAACTGTTCTGTGCCAGGCATGTACTTTGGACGAGAAGATCAGTAAGACTTGTTCTCTACTTTGGAGGAAGGTCTTCTAGTAGGGCTTGTTTATGCTGGCTTTGTTGTTGTAGTGTTGTTAACCCCAGAATACCTTTTGTTTTTCTGAACAAAGGAACAGAAGTGTTAACACTGATCCCATACACTAATATAGTCCACTGGTGAACTGTAGTCTTATGATGCATGTAATTAAGAGAGGAACATGAGTGTGAATATTCATCAAAAGATTATGAAGAGGGTTCAAAATAGTCAAGAACTTTTCTAAGAATGGTCATTTGGTCATTTTCATTTCTGTACTATGAAAAAAGAAATCTCTTTTCTTATAAGCTTCCCAGCAATTAACACTGTCTGAAAATAATTTGGCTTTAGAAAATTTAGACCAAGTAACAAAGTATATATCTTTGTTAAGTAGGGGTGGAGGAGGCTTTCATTTAGTGAAGTGATTGTCACTCCCCAGGGAGAAATGAAACGTTGGCTGTTGGGCCTGATGTACATTTCAGTTGTTAAAGCTGCAGTTAGAGTATCCATTTGGTATTGATTTGGGTAATGTACAGTTTGTAGGTTTAACAGCAAGAGATTTATTATTTAGTGTAATAAATCTTGAGGTTGGGCAGTTTCAAGATTCACGGATTGATTGATCAGCACAACTATCGTACCTTTTTGCCCTCTATCTCTCTGCTTCCCTTCCCTCAGCATAGCAAGTACCGGCTGTGCTCATGGTTGCAAGTTGCCCCAGCAGTTCCAGGCACCATGTGTAGCCGTGACCATGTGCAGCTGAGAAGACTTTCTTCGCATATGTCTATCAGGGAAGAAGTGCTTTTCTCAGAAGGCCTCAGTAGACTTCCTGTCTGTTTTTATTGACTGGGGTTGGGTCACATGCCCTTTTCTAAGCCAGTCATCAGCAAGGAAATTGGGCATTTCTGGTTTTGATTTGAACTAATCTGCATTCAGCCCCTAATAGCCAGGAGAGCCCCATTACTTGAACAAAAAATTTGTTGGTGAGGAAGAATAGGGATAGGAAGCAGTCAAGTTTAGTTGAAGGCTCTAAGAGCTGATCTTGTATCTAACTTGATAAAATACTGCTAAATTATAGGATCTATAATTTAGATTCTATGAGATTAGAAACAATTTGTAATGATGCTGTAAAATATAGCATACCAGATTAAGAGCATTATAGAAGCAGATTTGGCCTTTTAAACTGTTTTGATTTCTTTTTTACTGCTATGCCTAGTCAAAGCCAGAAGTGTAAGGTGGTGCATTTCAAACAACTCACTCTACTCTTAGCCACAGCAAATATGAGTCTTTTTTCAGTATTTACGCAAAACCTCTCTTCCATATCCACTATTTTCTGGCCTTATTTTATTGATACACTGAGAACTCAGCCTCTTCCCTTCAGAAAGCCTCCTGCCTTTTCTATTCAGTACTTCTTCTCATTCCTACCTTTGACCACTTTCTTAGTAGCTTTTGAACTCAGAGGAGACTGCTATTTACCCTCGGGTTGTCTGTGTTTCTTTGGATGGAGAATGTGAAGAAATTGAAAGCAGCTATTAACTTTTTTTTTTCCCTAAATGGTTTGAAGACAAAGTAAAAGGTTATCTTACCCCCCCCCCCCAACACTGGCTTACAGGATGAATCATATCTGTACTATCTGCCCTTAGTGTCCTCTTTGTAATATATAAATACATCCTGTCCTCTTCCTTTGTTCTGACTTTTCAGAAAGACTGAAACTAACAAGGACACTTTTTTTTTAAGTTTTCAGATTTCAAATATTTAATTCCTGTTACAGTGCCCCAGATGGTCTCTACCATGAGAGAGACAAAACAATGATTATTTTAAAAAATGGTTTCCAGCAGCACATTGTTTAATTTATAAGTAGGACGTAGTGTTTCGTAGGAAAATGAGATGTTAAAAACTATTAGATTTCAATTTAAGGTCAAGGGTTGCTCGTGGCATTATGAAGGACCCTCTAAAACAATAGTTGAGCTTAATTAAAATTATTTTCTTATCTTTAACACATTGTGCCCTTTTAGCGCTGTCTAGATCATTGATGGAGAAGAACATTCATGTTGTTTTTGTTTTAGAGTTTATTTTCCTTTTTGTGACCATTAGAAATTTGCACAATATCTTTTAACCATTCGGTGGAAAATAAATTAATAAGAACCAGCTTAAGGATTTATTGAAACTTAGACCTGACTGAAAATAGCCATGGAATCTTGAGTATAATAAAGGATTATCAATCACTTAAAACTTTGGTACAAAAGTGTCCTATTTAATCATAAAGAATATTCATATTTGAAAACAGGCAGTGTTTATGTAGAAGCAAATTAACATGAAATGGAGGAACCATAGAAATGGGGAAACTTTTAGAACTTGTGGAAGGACAGGGAGATGCTAGGGAAGGGAAGGCAGTGCTTACAGTGCATGGAAGGAAGAAAGTCCTGCTGGATGTACATTATTAGCACCAGGCAAGCCTTGCCACCAGTTTTTAATCTCTTCTTTGTCACAATTTCTCGAATCAGACTATTGTTTTCATATCATGGCAAAATATGTGCCTTTTTCATGGAAGTCAGTGGAAAATGGGATTTACTTGGACCCAACTTTTCTAGATCACATTTATTACATTGAGACCTTCGTTGACCTTGATGAAATTACCTGGTAACTTTAATTATGCAGACACAGTATATTCAGGGGCATCTGAGAGTGCTGCAGAATTTTGATGATGGTATTGTTGGGGGCATTGGGCAGACTGGAAATTTAAGTATGAAAATCTCAGCTAGATAGACACTCTATGGGAACAGTTCATGCTTTGCTTTTCTTCTTTTCCCTTTTAGTTACGACACTAAGTTAAACTAGTGCTGATAAAGATACACTTACTACAATGTGTACTTAAAAAAAAGTCTTTCAAAAGATGCTTATTTTTAAAAATGTTTTTTCACTGGATATACTTAGAGAGTTTTGTAGGATTATAATTAGGAGCATTTATTGGATCTTCCTAGCTGGCATTGTTATTGTTAAAGTTCTTGGTGTTACAAGTAGACTGTCACAGTTTATGACATTTTTCAATTTATAAGGACAAAAACTCATGTGAAATTTGGCAGAACAAGAATTATCTGTCTTGTCAGAGAAAGACAAATATCATATGTGTGCACATATAGGAGGATTAGGAGGAGCTTAACAGAGGACCAAGGGGGAGAAGAAGGGCGGAAATGGTGGGGGAAAGGGGGAGAGGCAAACCATGAGAGACTCTTGAATGCTGACAAAAACTGAGGACTGGTGGATGTGGGGGGGAGGAGGGGTGGGCATGGAGGAGGGCACTTGTGGGGATGAGCACTCGTGTTATGTGGAAACTAATTTGACAATAAACTATTTGTAAAAAATAAATAAATAAATAAATAATTACATTAAAAAAAAAGAATTATCTGTCTTCTCATGTTCTAATCTATTTTATATAACAAAATGGAAAAATCTTACTAGATTGCAATGAAATGTGTACTTACCTTTGAAAAATGAGACATTTTTAGTTTTATATTTTATTTCTTACCCCATTTTATCTTAAGGGAAATAGCTTCATAGATTTATAAATCATTACTTATATCATGAAGTTGTCTTAAAAATCTTCCTAAGCTTTTAAACCATACTAAATGGAAATAACATTTATGATGTGAATTTTGTGAGTTCTTTTCTAAATCAGTTGTCATATATGCATATTCATTAACTGAATAGTATTCAGTTAGTGTTTTAACTTAAAAATTGTTTAAATTGACAAGCTAATAAATATGCTTTTTAAAAAATTAGCTAGGACAATTTGTCAATTCTATGTAATATTCAGTAAAGTCTAATTAAAATCTTAGTTTATCCCACTAAAAGTAAGCAGTTACTGTTTTGATACTTAAGTGTTTGACAAGCATTGCACAGTTGTCTTAAAAGTTTACATGATTTCATTTTCTAGCAAGTTGGCAGGTGTTAGCTGTCTATAATTATAACTGAGTGATTTTTCAAATGCTATTCATAGCCTAAACACAGCAAGATATTCTTCCAATCATGTGATAAAGACCAAGCCTTGCAAAATAGAGGTAGAGTGATCTGTTCAATGGTACTGAAGGACATATTTAAGAGAAGCTTTTCAAAAGTAAAAAGTGATTTAAATGATAGGGAGAGTTTTCTCACAAAATAAGGTCTCTCAGAGTTGTTAATATACCTCACCAAATTAAGCTGAGTCTACTTTTTCACCCAACAAGTAATGCATGCTTTGGCAGACTTAAATTATAAAATATAACCTATATTGATTCAGTTTTGTTGATGACAGATGTTCTGAGTATAACAAATAATTGAAAGTTTTTTGAGACAGTGTAGATTTTACCATTGAGCCTAGTGAATCATTTCTTTTCATTTCATTTATTAGGTAGTTGGTATACCTTCCATATGCCAAATACTTATCTTTTTGACGTGTCAGAGGAAAGACTTTTCCACTTAATTTTAATAATGATTCTGCTTACAAAACATTTCTTGGTTTATTTTCTAACTGTTCTAAATATACAGTCTTACATTAACTATAGCTATTACTGCAGAGTGATTTAAAGACCATTGGAGGGGCTTCTGGGTGGCTCAGTCAGTTAAACGTCCAACTTCAGCTCAGGTCATGATTTCTTGGTTCATGGGTTCAAGCCCCGCATTGGGCTCTGTCCCAACAGCTTAGAGCCTGGAACCTGCTTCAGATTCTATGTCTCCCTCTCTTTTTGCCCCTCCCTTGCTTGTGCATGCGCACTCACTCCCTCTTTCAAAAATAAATAAAACATTATTTATTTAAATAAATTTAAATTAAATAAATTTAATGTTTTATTTATTTTTGAGAGAGGGAGAGAGACAGCGTGAGCAGCATCAGCACAGAACCCAATGTGGGGCTCGAACCCATGAACCCTGAGATCATGACCTGAGCCAAAGTTGGAGGCTTAACCGACTGAGCCACCCAGGCACCCCTTAAAAGACCTTACTGGATTTTCTTTACCAGCCATATGCCATGAATCAATTAACCTCTGTAGTCTGTTTCTTCATTTGTGAATTTACATAATTATCTACCTTGTGATGTGATTATAAAGATCATATTTGTAAAGCAGTTTGTAATCTTCAATATTTTGTAACCTATGAATTCATGTATTTATCTTAATTTATTTTTGAGAGAGAACACACAAGAGGGGGAGGGACAGAGAAAGGGAGACAGGATCTGAAGTAGGCCTTGTACTGATGAGAATGAGCCTGACATGGGGCTCAAATTCATAAACTGTGAGATCATGACCTGAACCAAGTGGGATGCTCAACCAACTAAGCCTCCCAGACTCCCCTGTAATCTATGAATTTAATTATGAATAACTCTTTGATACTATTTACTTATCTGTAAGTAAATAATACTAATACTATATAATATCTGTAAGTAAATAATACTAATTCTGAGAGTAATAATAATACCAAACTCAGGGTAGTTGGGAGAATTAAATGGTAAAGCATGTAGAAGTATATAGTAAGTGCTCAAATATTGGCAGTGATGATGATGATGATAACCTTGTTTTTGTGCTTTAGTTAATGAGTCGTACTCCAAACTGGCATTGCTTTAGGATTTTTCTATTTAGAATTTAGGATTTTTATGTAATTGACTTTCATATATCTCACATCTTTTATCCACATATATTAACACTCCTAATTGCCTTTTGCACATTGAATTTCCATATATAAGCTGATTAATGCTGATGTCTAGCTTTAGCAGAGGGTGCTTCTAAGCAGCCACTGCCCCAGGGTAAGTGTTTGGCCTGACCAGAGGTTTTCCTTAGATGTGACGGCAGATTTGTAGCATCCATCCCCTCCTTGGAGTCCAGCACCATTCTGCAGGGCACCAGCAGGGAGGAGGTGCAGGCAGGTAGTTAGTTGCTTTTGTCATCCAGGTGGTCAAGTGTACATGGAGAGGTCCATGCCAAGGCCTTTGCTTCAGTTATCTGGGCAGTATTAGAGTATAATTGTCAAGATCGTGGTCTTTGGAGTTAGTCAGACCTGGCTTTCAATCTTGCTCTGCCAAACTCTGTGACCTTGGGCAAATTACATAACCTCCTTAAACCTCAGTTCCCTCACAGAGTTGAAAGGATTAAATGAGGTAACATGCGCAATGCTTACTGGAATCCAGTAAGCACTCAGTAAATGTTAACTATTAATACTCTGTTCTGCCTCCATAGTGCCATAGAGAAGAGATGGAAAATTGAGCCATATAGGACCATACACTCTTTAGGGTACTTCGAAGTTTCTGAGTAACTGGGAAAGTTTTCACCTACTTTCCAGGCACTCAATGAATAGCACTCTAGAGGAAATAACACCTCTAGGAACTAAATTAAAGATTTTATAAATATTGTTTTAGCTATCTGGGAACTGGATTCCTCCCTTGATGTGTTGGTGTATTATTCCACTTGTGAACACTTTGACTTTCAAATACATCTCCACGTACACATAATATAGGAAAAGCAAATCATGGCTGTACACCAGTGTTGTCAGTAAGCAACTGAATCTTCTGCCTGGTCAATTGATGCCTATACCTCAGGCAAGTTATCTACTACAGAGACTGTCAGCCTTGAAGGTCTACTGAGGTGATTGGAGCTACACTATACTCACTGCAGTGGGAGCCTGATATCTTAAATGAAAGTCCCTTAGACCTCTCACTCTCGCCTGGTAACTGGCCCAGCTTTGGTATGATTAAGACAAAGTAACTAAGCAAAGATACATTGTTAGAAAGTTACCTAAGCGAAGGTAACAGGGCTTGAAGAGACTTTGTATCATGTTAGATTTCTTGAATTTGCTCGGTTATGTGTGGGTGTGTTTGAGCTCCCCCTAAACTTCCCTGCCTGTTCCCATTATAATCTGCCATGGCTTTGGAAACAGGTCATCTTAAGTCATCATCAGTAGTCTTTTACTCTTTCTTGTTTGGTAGAATGTATACTTTTGAATGTCGTATGAATAGGCATTCTTTATGTGAAGCCTAGTTTTTAGCCCTTTTTGTGTATTATTTCATTCAGTCTTCACAACACTGTAAGAGTAGATATTATCATCCTTATTTTATGCATGAAGAAAAATCAGGCCCAGATAGGTTACATAACTTGCCCAAGGTATCATAGCTAGTAAGAGGAACCAGATTTCAAACCCAGGCAATGAGAGTCCAGAGTCCATGCTTTTCACCATTATACTACACTTTCTGGATAAAAATTTAATGTAAGACTATTAGCAGTGAAAATATATATTACTTTTTGTTCCAAATTATTTTTCCTTCAGGATGAGATGTAAAACTTTGGTGTTTCTAGGGGAAACTACATTCTTAGATGTTAATAAATTGCATACCAAATTCGTATTTAAACCTGACCCATCTTGAAATTGCATTTGGACCCCGACTGATCTTCATGTTTCATTGTGGTGCATAATTTGTATTATGTCGTCATTATAAATTTCAGTTGCTTGCATGGAGGCTCTGGCTCTTGGAAATACGGTGTGTGAAAAGTTTATTTTTACATTAAGATATTACTAAGTAAGATGATTTCTTTAGTGAACTGTCTAAAAGAAAATTTGGTATATTTCCATGAGTAATAGACTCAGGGTTAGCTTTGAATGTTAAAAGAGCATTCTCCTAGCTAGTTCATTGTTGCCATGACAGTGCTGGCAGTGTGAGTGTTGTAGTAACTCCTTGCAATGATCTTATTTTAGACCCTAACGTTTGCAGTGTCGAACATCCCCTTCCCTGTCCCATAAGTAACTCTAGTGGAAAAGTACTGGTTTTATAACTGGCTTCTGGCTTTGTAGCTGAAAGACTGCACTATTGTGGGCTTAAAAAAATAGTGTAGGAGTGTTGAGTATTTTTCCTGTGGATTGTGAATGTTTGAAATTTCCCAAAATATGGTATTGCATTACATGTCATACAGTAAGTTGTTTACAGCTAAAAAGGGGCCTCAATAGTCTTTTTAGAAATCAAGCCCAGATTTTATCATTACTTTGCGCTCATATAGAAATCATTTTTCCATTTGTATGTCTCCCATGCATACTTTGCAGTTTCAGGATTCTTTTATTCCATTATTGTGGAAAAATTATTATTAGAACCATAAAGGACTGTGTTTTCATAGGGTAGAAAAATACTTTTTTCTTATTCTTTCCATAATTCAACATTTATCTGATCAAAATGGAACATCTTAATCTGATTTCTTAAGTCGTGAAGAAACTAAAGTTATGTAATTTTAAGAAATTACTCAATTTGAACTGTGTACTTAACACAATTGTGAAGGTGTTTTTAACTTTGTTGCCTATATGTTATAAGTTGAATTTTAAAATACTTCATTGATTTTTTAAAATTATTTTTAATATTTTTTAAAAATTTATTTCTGAGAGAGAGAGAGAGACAGACAGACAGCATGAACAGGGGAAGGTCAGAGAGAGAAGGAGATACAGAATCTGAAACATGCTCCGGGCTCTGACCTAGAACCCGATGCAGGGCTCTAACCGACGAACTGTGTGATCATGACCAGAGCCGAAGTTGGACACTTAACTGACTGAGCCACCCAGGCACCCCTAAAAAATTTTCTTTGTGCCTGACACTGTTTCAGCACTGTGCTGGGATATAAAAGTAGAAACAACCATTATCCTTAAGAATTTTGCAATGATAGTATAATAGTATGTTGACAGCAGTTCAGGTATTGAAAGAATGTGTACATAATAGCTCCACATCTAGGAAATCATTTGAAAAGTTTCTGTATGGTGATAATCACTACAGTGTTATTTAGGATGTCAGTGTATCATCTGTATGTATTTATATGTAAGTAGGTAATAATTTGAATTCCAATAATTAAATTATGGATAATTATTCATTTTTTATAAAGGACTATTACACAGTGTAAATTCTTTCAAAATATATTTATTAGAAAAGAAAAGATTATGTATTTAAATGGAAAAGAAGTTTTTAAGGTAGTGCCAAGTATATATATTTTTATACGGAGGGGGAAAAGGAAGCCCCCATGTACCAAAATATGAAATCTAGTTCTCTTTTAGAGTGGGATTATTAGGGGGTGTCTGGGTGACTCAGTTGAGCTTCTGACTTTGGCTCAGGTCATGAACTTGCAGTTCATGAGTTCAAGCCTTGCATCAGGCTCTTTGCTGACAGCTCAGAGCCTGGAGCCTGCTTCAGATTCTGTGTCTCCCTCTCTCTCTCTCTCTGCCCCTCTCCTGCTGTGCTCTGTCTCTCTGATTCTCAAAAATAATTAAGCATTAAAAAAAATTTAGAGTGGGATTATTAGAAATTTTGGTTTTTCTTTTTATAATAATTATTAATAAATACTCAATTTTACTGAGTGTTTACTATGTGCCAGGCATTGTTATAAATATTTTATATATAACATTTGCAAAATTTCAGGTGGATTATAGGTTTTGAGGAAGATATCTTCCCAAAACAAATATACTAATATGAATGAACCCACTTGTTGTAAGATTAGGTTTCTGATTTATTTAGCCAAGGAAGCAAGGACTTCTCAAAATCCAGTCTCTCTCATTGAGAAGTGCTTTTAGTCTGCCCTGATGTCTCTCTCCTTGGCCCTCAGGGCTCCTAAGGGGGTGCAGCAGGGTTTGCTGTATTGATGCCTTTTTGTATTTGTGGTTTATGCCCACGTTCTGAATTTATATAAACTATTTATGCACTTTCTTTGAAAGTTCATTTCCCTTATATTATTTTATATATAAATATTTTATTATGTTTACATATAATAAAAACTATATTATTTAGTTTTATACCTACAATAATCTGTGAGGTGAATTTTACATTTTATAGATGAGATGAGGAAACAGATTAAGTAACTTAAGTAGTGAATACTGGGAGAGCAGGAGGCATGTCTGACCCCTGAATGTCTATGTTCTTTAACATTAATCTGTTTTCATACAGTTTTTTCTTTTTTTTGTTTTTTGCAATGAGCATGTATTATTTTTGTATTGAAAAATAACTTAAAAGAAGTGTGCAAAGATCACATATAAAGCGTTAATTCAGAGCAAGGAAACATCAGGATGGGTTAGGATAATAAAGACAGCTTATTGGAGCATATAAATTTTGATGTAATAATTAACTTCTCTCCTCAACTCCTCTGTTTGTTTACACAAGTATGCACTCCTCCTATCCCCAACATGCCCAAACCAAACCTCCAATGACTGCCTGGAAATAATTAATGCTCTATTGTACTTTCCTGCAGACTAAGTTTTGGCCTCATTTTTGTTTCCTTTTGTGGCCCCCTTTTTTTCTTTTGCCATCTGTCAGTGCATGTATGAACATGTAACTATGACTTTTTTCAAAGCTCCTTCTCACTACAACATTGGGCCTTATAAATAAAACAGTTCCAGCTTGGCACTTTTCGTGTGGTAATACCATCGTAATTTAAAGATTGGGATGTTGAAAAGAAATTGTAAAAATTACATTAATTAATTTAAAAACAAATTGAAGGGAAGGAGAACTACAATCTTGAGTCTTGTCTGAGGAATTAACCTTACAGCATAAGCCAGCATAAACCTTACAAGCATTCATCCAGGATGCATTGGCACCACAATACTTGTTAAAACACTGAAATATTTTCATACCTGTTGGTAAATGGTGAATAGAAACTGCAAAAAGCAATACAATTATAATACATAGTCAAGATGGGTAGTTTATCTTAGAAACCACACATGCACTAGAAATGGTCTAGTTACTGCAGCATAGAGCTAGGAAGTTTGCTCAGATGTCCTGTTATTTCCAATGTTGAAGGTACAGAAACCCTTGGGTGGGAGAGACAAAGCAGGTGAAATAAGGGGAACCTAATCTATAAACCCACGCAAAAAAAAGTGCCCACTTGTGTCAAGAAGAGAAGCAAGGTCCAGGCCTTGGTGGCAACTGGGGAAACTGCCATAAGCAGGGGGGTGGATGCGTGGGGGCAAAGACTGTCAGGGTGTGGTCACTCGAGTGGGCTGGAGCAGCATTTTGTTTTGGTTTAATAATTAGTTATCTATTGCTTCATAACAGATTTGGTGGTTTAACACAATATACATTTATTATCTCACAGTTTCTGTAATTTAAGAACCTGGCTAGAGCTTAGCTAGGATCTCTGGTTGGAGTCTCCCATGAGGCTCTAGTCTCATCCGAATGCTCAAATGGAGAAAAATGTCCAACAAATCCACAGGATTCAGTTCAGTTGATCAGATTCAGTTCTTAAAGGGCTTTTGGATTAAGAACCTCAGTTTCTTGCAGGCAATTGATTGGAAGCTGCTTTCAGTTTCTTGCCATGTGGATTTCTATACTTCCTTATGAAAAGCAGCTGAGAAGACCCTGAGAGAGCACCAGCAAGAGAGTGCCAGCGAGACAGAAGTCACAGTCTTATAACCTAATCTTGAAAGAGACATGCCATCACTTTTGTCTCTTCTGATCTCATTAGAAGCAAGTTACTAGGTCTAGCCCATACTTAGGAGGAGTAGATTACACAATGGAGTGAATACCAGGGGACAGGGATCATTGAGAATTATTTTAAAAGCAGCCTTTCACAACAAAATATCTCCTGAAGCCAGGGGTTGGGAAGAGTGGGGTTTCCTGTATACTGTGACGACAGTTGTGTGTTAGATCATATGTCTAAGAACCTACTTAATCCCTAGAAGAGAGTGTGGTCAAGCAAGTGATAATATGAGCCCACAGTCTGCCCCCCTCCCCACCCTTGCAACCATTCTCTGCTTAAAGGAGCCTCATACCACCAGCCTGCCCAATGGATGCCCTTCCCTAGGCCTTTCTCCTTCAATGGCTGGGGCACACCAAGGCTCAGTTGGCGAGGCCTTTTCACCTCCTCTAGCAGCTTTTTGATCTTTCTCTTTCATCCCCTCTGAACCCTATAACTCCTTCTGCACGACCCATCCTTACTGCATTATACCTGTGCAATCTTAGGAAATTCCCTACTTCCCATTCTTTGTACTAAAAGTAAAATGGCATTGGTCCAAAAGGTAGAAAGTGGCAAACAGCTTTCTTTTCATCATTCAGTGACTATCTAATGAGCTGTGAATCAAATCTCAGCTGTGTCTGTTATTTGAGAGGGGAAAAAGAATTAGAAATAAAGCCCCAAACTTATGAGCATTCTCTAATGAATAATTAATGAGGTTATATGGACTTGTAAACCTAAATTTTTATTCAAATCTCTGAAACTCAAGTTGGTGTACTTTACCATCTGTTAATTTAGTGGTGTTGGAAAGGGAACAGATGAAATAATTTATCTTTTTTCATTTTATAAGCTCCAGCTCTTTATGGATTTTGGCTGTTGCAGAATCAGATCAAAATGATTACATAACTGATAGCAGTTTAAAAAATTTTTTACCCCACTGAATACAATGTTTAGTTGAGGCTAGGTCTTTTCAATTGTAGGGAAAGCTCTTGGTTTCAGTTTTTAAAAATCATCATGATTATGATTTTCTCTTATTCATCTTTAATATCTTGGCTAAATATTTGATTAAAATTAAAATTTTCCCATATATATTTTAAATCTAGGATATATATATGTATGTATGTATATATGTATATATATAAAGGATATGTGTATATATATAGGATATATATATATATATATATAGGATCTATATGTATTTATATACATAAAATTTCCACATGCAAACAGTGGCTATCTCTAGGCCATGGTTTATGCTTTTCTACATTTTTCCAAAATTTTTATAATGAGTACTTCTATTTTTTCTAATAAGAACCAAAAACACATGTAATTAAAGAGAAAATAAGTTCAATAACACCACTTTCTATTCATTGGAAAATGACCTTTATGGTAAGTAGGAACTTCAGTATACTCTCTGAAATGATTTTCTAATACGGCATATACTAATTTTAAAAGCTGTAGTTCTTTAAAATTTCCTTTAGAATTACCTTTATTTAAAGGATTTGGCTGTTGATAGAGCAGATTTTTTCCTAATGGATTTTGCATTTCTGTTTTTTTTTTCCACTTTGCCTAGATGAAAATTTACTCCAAATTTTCAGGTTATTGTTTTTATGAACACTAGATGGCACTCTTGCTCAACTGAAGACTAGTTTATTAATCATATTTTGGTGCTCTTGGCCTTAGAAGAGTTGGATGTGCAACTTAAGAATGCTTATCTTTCCATTTTGTTTTAAAAAAGGGAGTTTGGAGGGGCGCCTGGGTGGCTTAGTCGGTTAAGCGTCCGACTTTCACTTAGGTCATGATCTCGCGGTTCGTGGGTTCGGGTCCTGCGTCGGGCTTTGTGCTGACTGCCAGCTCAGAGCCTGGAGCCTGTTTCAGTCTGTGACTCCCTCTCTCTCTGACCCTCCCCTGCTCACGCTGTCTCTCTCTCTCTCCTAGAAATAAATAAAACATTAAAAAAAAAAAAAAAGAAAAAGAAAAAAAGGGAGTTTGGGGAGAAAGGGAAAGTTTCCAAGTTTAGGCAGCTGAGCTTAACTGGTGTAGTTTTTCCATCTGTGCATGCAAAAATCACCATGTTAATAATAGTAATATTGAGCATTCCACAAATATTCATTGACGTAGTATTATTAGGCACTCTTCTAGGTACTACATACATTAGTGAGCAAAGAAGTTAAAAGTCTACCCTCCTAGGGCTTATATTCTAGTGCTTGGATTTCCCCCTCCATTAAATGAGTACTCATTTAATAAGACGAATCTGAGACACAGAGATCCCCTAACTGTCCCTGTTCACCTAGATCATCTACACAGCAGAGCTGGGATTCAAACTCTGGCATTTGGTCTTTAGAATTTGTTCTATTGATTTCAACACTATACTGCCTTTCAAAACTTAAGAATATTTTATTACTTATTTTGTTGAATGCAAATAATATAAATTTGCCTATTTCTATTTAAAAAAATTAATGTTTATTTTTGAGAGAGAGTGAGAGAACACGCACAAGTTGAGCAGGGCCAGAGAAAGGGGGACAGAGGATCCAAAGTGGGCTCAGCACTGACAGCAGCAAGCCTGATGTGGGGTTTGAACTTATAAACTATGAGATCATGACCTGAGCCAAAGTCAGATGCTCAACTGAGACACCCCGAGGCCCCAAAATTTGCCTATTTATTTGTAACTGTTCCTAGATCAATTCAGTTCAAACATTATTACAATTTTTATTGAAAAAATACTAAATGTCTATTTTTAATTGAAATATAATGAATATACAGTATTATTTTAGTTTCAGGTGTAAAATATCTGTTTTTTAAATGATTCTATTGTCAACTAGCATAATCTTTGCTCTTTTATAAGGTAATATAGGTCAAGTCACAAACACAACTGGCCTTGTTTAAGTATGCATTAAGCATCCTTATGGTCCTGTTTACTTTAAGCTCCTTTAATTAGCCATGTAATAATTTGGATATGATGTATTAATGAGACCTCTACCAGATTGTAATTCAATTATTGTATGATGAGGCATTGATTTAACAAGTATCAAAAGTTACTATCTTACTTGCCTGCTTGCTCCACTGTGTTGTTTTACATTTTAGTAGTACTCTGTTTAAAAAATACAAGGTCAGGGGTACCTGGGTGGCTTAGTCGGTTAAGCGTCCGACTTTCGCTTAGGTCATGATCTCGCGGTTCGTGGGTTCGAGCCCCGCGTCGGGCTCTGTGCTGACTGCCAGCTCAGAGCCTGGAGCCTGTTTCAGTCTGTGACTCCCTCTCTCTCTGACCCTCCCCTGCTCACGCTGTCTCTCTCTCTCTCCTAGAAATAAATAAAACATTAAAAAAAATAGAAAAATAAAAAATACAAGGTCAGCAATACATTATGAAACTTAAAAATGATACAGATCCTTAAACCATTTCTTAGTAGTCTAGATATGCATTTCATGATTCGGGGGTGGGGCGGGACAAATTTATCTTCGTCTAAAAAAGCTATATGTGACTTAGGATAATGTACAATTATATTTGTATTTTTCAACAATCAATGTTGTATTGAACAACATCCTTATTATAAGTTACTGAGTATAGAGGAAAATCAGCTACCATAGAATAAAAATATTGATGACTAATTTATACCCAGGTAATAAGTAAAACTTGCCTTTAGAGAAGCTGAAATAAGTAATTCTTAACAACTAGCTAGAATCTTTTTTTTTTTTTCTTTTTGGCTATAGGACTTTTTTTTTTTTTAATATTTTTATTTATTTCTAGGAGACAGAGAGAGAGACAGCATGAGCAGGGGAGGGTCAGAGAGAGAGGGAGATACAGACTTTGAAATAGGCTCCAGGCTCTGAGCTGGCAGTCAGCACAGAGCCCAACACGGGGCTCGAACCCACAAACCGCGAGATCATGACCAAAGCGAAAGTCAGACGCTCAACCGACTAAGCCACCCGGGCGCCCCTATAGGTCTGTTTTAGATAACAAAACTAGGTATTTGGTAGATTAATAATTAGAGTTCACTGTCTTTTAGTTAAATATTTAGTAAAAAAATGAATCACTCTTGTTTACCAGGGAGTAGAAGGAAGCTTTCAGAGCAGTGATTTATTGTGGAAAATGCAACAGTTTAAGGTTTCTCAAACTGAGGATTATAGCTTCTCTACAAGCCTTTGTGCACCTTAGTTGCATGCAAAACTGTATAGACTAATGAGTATGTTTTTTAGGAGAAAGCCCATGTTTTACACATTATCAAAGAGATTGTGACCCAGAAAAACTAAGAACCACAAAACTAGAGTGACCTACTGTATATTAAACTTATTTTCCTTAAACTTTATAGAAAAATGATTGAAATTGGGGAGTTTTAAGTCAACAAAGGGAAAATCTTACTGATTCAATGTTGGCTTATCCCTCTTGGTCTGCTGATCCTTTTGTGGTGTGCCTGGTGTTATTGGTACTTGAGTTACTTGTGATATTTTTCATAAAGTGGCAGGCCCACACCTGACAATCGAGAGCTAACAATTTCAAGCCTTGCTTGAAGAATGTTAGAACACAAGGAGCCCAGCTGTGCATGGTAAAGCTTCAGCCCTCACATAACACAAGCAAGAAATATATATGCAAGCCACAGATTTGGAGGTTGTGTTTTTCCTTAGCAAGCTAATTATTACAGAAATTGGTAATAGTCAGATGCCAGGGTCCATATCCTAATTCTGCCTAGCTGTGTAACCTTGGGCAAGTTACATAGCATCTCTTAGCTTCAGTTTTATCATCTGCAAAATAAGATAATAGCACCTCATGTCACTGAAGATAATAGCATCTTGATCTCTTTAAGGTACTTAACGCCTGCCTTAGCACTTAATGTGGCAAAACAAAACAAAAAGCTAAACTTATCCTTGTATATGCCTCAGTTGTTTAAAATACCACCTGTTCTTACCTTCTAGCTTCTTGATTTATTTTTCTTCTTAGTCCTAAACACTACCTGCCCTTATTTATTTTCATGTTGATTCTGTCTACCCTAGTTGGTTGTATGTTTCATGAAAATGGGCATTTTTTTTCTTGTTTACTACTGGGTTGTCTAGGCCAGTGGTAGTACATACAAATAGATGTCCAATAAATATTTGTTCAATGAATGAATGAAGGTTACCGATTGTCATTACTTGGCAATTTCTGTCTACCCTCCTCCCCATCTGCCTTCTTTTTAAGGGAGGTTGGTGGCCAGAAAGAAAAGTCTCCTTCACTAACTGGGTTAGCTGACATCACAACTTAAAAAGGAATATTAATCTCTTATAGGCTCTCTCTACTCAAGGTGTAGCCTACAGATCAGCATCTGTATCACTTAGGAGGTTGTTAGAAATGCAAAGTCAACTTGAATCCCCAGGTGACCGTAATGAACATTATAGTTTGAGAAGCACCATGTCGATCTTTTTAAGGAATTTGGATTTTATCCTAACAGTAATGGAGAACCACCAAAATATCTTAGGTTGGAGATGATATTATCATATTTGTCATTTGTCATTATTCTTTGAGTTGTTCAATAGGTTTTTTTTTAAGTTAGAGAAATAAAACATTTTTCATTTTTCATTCAAGATGATTACTCTTGTATCAGAAACAGTGGTGGTCTCTGGGAAAGGAACTTTTTTTTGGCTAGAGACAGGAATGGGACTGAGGCTTTTTGCTGTGTAGCTTTTCCCAGGCCCATTCTGATATGGTGGGGGCTGGCCAGCATATGTGTGGCCTCTGCACCCTGTCCTCCCACCCCAACCCCATTCTCAGACCTTTACCATGAAGGATGGACACCTGACCTCACATCAGGACTGTGCCCATCACACATACAGCTACCACTTGCCTACTCCCTGGGCATTAGGGGTGTGCCAGTGGGCCCTTTGTTAGGCCACAGGGAGGACAACCTATGTGCAGGCCCTGGGAGTCGGCTTAGCCCACCTGGGCAGACACTCCCAGGGTTCAGGCACCTGACACATGATCTGGGTGGCTATATGGCCTAGGCTCTGTGGACTCTGCCTACTGGAAGGGTGCAGTTGGAAAGGCCTATAGTGAACCCTCTAAAGTGCATGGACCCCATGGTCTGAGTCTTAGGGATGCAATGCCTTCTTGTACCTTCTGTTTTCAAATCATGTGAATGTATTTTGATCAATGTGAATATATTACCTAGGTTAAAAAATAAAATGGAACATTAAGTTATAATGAAATAAAATCACATTGGTTCCTGTGGGAATGGATAGGAGGGGTATAACAATGGAGTTTCATAAAGACCAGTTAAAAAGGTATTTCAGTGTTTCAGCAATAACTGATACAATGCTTGGTTGAGCATGAAAATGTAGTTTCAGCTAGTTTTTCATTTAAATACTCACTACTATTAACTATTTTTTCCTAGTTTGTGGGAGTTAAGTTTTCTGGCCCTTCCTTGAATAGTTGAAAGTGTTTTTATCTTGTCCTCAGCTTTCGTTATAGTTCACTAGAATTCTAGGTTAAAATCATTTTCTCTCAGAACTGGGAAGACATTGTTTCACTAGTTTTTCACCTCTAGAATTTATACTGAGAAATCTTATACCAGTCTGAGTCTCATTCTTTTTTTATTAAACCTGTTTTTGTTTATTTTACCTCTCTCTGGGAACTTTGTTTTTCTTTTTTCTCTAACTTTTTAAAAAAATCTATTGAACAATTCAAAGAATGATACAGTTAAATATCACATACTATTCACCTAGATTTATATATTAACATTTTGCCATAGCCACTTTTTTTACTCTTCTTTTGCTGAACCTCTTGAAAGTTACAAACATGTCGTTTTAAAATACTTTTTCATATATCTCCTAAAAATAAGGACATTCTTGAAGCTTAAGATGTTTTTATGCTTCAAATCTTGAAATTTTATTTTATGAGTGTGTGTCTGTCCCTACTTACCTTTTATTATTGATCCTTTGCACTTGTGTATAGTATAAAGATTTGAATTTCAAAGTATTCTTCTATTATTTCTTTTTTTTCCATTATCTTTGTTATATCCGTTCTTTTTGATCTATTGTTAGCGTTAGACCTTCATCTACATTTTGTTTTTTCCTAAATGTTTATTGGGGAGCTGGGGGAGGGAGAGAGTAAGAATCCCAAGCAGGCTCTGCTCTGTCAGCACAGAGCACTATGCAAGGGCTCAAACTCCTGAACTTGTGAGATCATGACCTGGGCTGAAACCAAGAGTCAGACACTTAACCCGCTGAGCCATCCAGGCACCCTTACATCTAACCTTTTGCCATATGTCTGTTCTTTGACTTTTCACTCTACATCTTGAAGAGTTCCTTGAATTTATCTTCCAAATTACAGATTTGCTCTTCAGCCTGGTTCTGTTATTCATTACTTCTATTGACATGTTTATTCAACAGTTATGTTTTTAATTTTCACGAACTCTTTAATGCTCTGATCCTTTCTCAGAATAACCAGTTCTTGTATAATTAGTATTTTATTCTCTGTAATCTCTCTTGAGGATGTCAATGTAACTTAATTAGTTTCTTTTCCTCCCTGCTAAGTCAGCCAGGATCCTGGCAGGAAATGGATGGCACACTCAAATGGTGTGCCTGAAGAGTTTAACGAAGGTGTAGGCAGAATTCAGGAAAACCAAAAAGAAATGATAAGCATTTGGACTAGTAACAGCTACAAACCTCAAGGGGCAAGAGTTGGGGGTTGTTACTGGAATCCTGTGAATTATACCTATTGAAGAAGGCTACCTGCCTAACAGGACCTGTGACCTTCAGCAGAGGAGTATACCTATTGCTAACCCTTAGTCTAGGAGGGAGGAAAGTGGAGTAATAAGTACTCTGACTTTCTTCCTTCTGCCCTTCGATTTTAGTGCCTTCCATTTGGAAGAACCTAATGATAAGCCAGATGGCAAGAGAACCCCATTGATACAGTCCCTAGAGGTGAGCGTTCTGATGCACACAATGAGGTAGAGTAGGTCAGAGAGATGATTTGGAGAAACAAATAGACAATATCTAGCATACCTGTATTTAGGAAGACCTCTTGATGGGTGGGTTGGGGTTGTAAAAAGATGAGCACTTTGGGCTGATCTGGTAGAAGGCAGCTACAAAAATAAATGGCTCTTGTTGAGTAGTCAAGATGAGAACATTGCAGGGGAGGAAATTTTTCATGATGTAAGGACTGAGAAACAAGGGAATGTGGGGAAAAAAGTCTGGAGAGGAGAAGATAGGGATATAGCCATTGGAATGACCGTCTGCCAGTGAAATGGATCACTTTGAAGTGTTTACATTCATTCTTTTTTTCTTTGAATTTGGAGGACAATCATATTTGGCAACCAATTTTAGAGGATTTATTCTATCCATATTGTAATTCTTTTACTTACAAAATGTCCATAATAGACTTCATATTAGTGATCCTTTGGGGGATGATGGTACGAGAGCACTGTGTGGGGAGAGTGCCACGAGAGCTCAGGGAATTGGGTTACGGTGCGGAGGAGCCTACGGTGAAGATGAAACAATCCCTTTGTGCCCAGATAGACTGGATCTCTCTGATGGGAAATGGAAGTTGTGATGAATGGGGAGACATTGGTGTTCAAATTATTTTGTTGAATAATAAGAGCTACAGGACAGTGGGACATCCGGACTGTAAGTTCTTAGTTTTATATGATCTTTTATTCATCAGAAAGGCAACTTAACTAAGTGGCAGTAGAATGAAAGGTTAAAAAGAATGCATTTTAAAAAGCTGTCTACAGAAACAATTGATTTTGCTAGTGTTGTACCAGAAATAATCATGTCCAAGGAGATAATGAGGTAGTGATAGGTTTTTATTTCCCCCAAATCTGAATGTTTCTTTTGTGTTTTGGGCATCTTTTTGCTACTTCAGATGTGATTCATGTCTACTGTACTACAAGTCTTCATTGACACTTGACCCAGGCAAATCAACTTTACACAAATTCTTTAAAACATTTAACAGTGTATTTCTATATTTTGATGTGTTCATTTTGGTGGCAGTAATTATTTCCTTTTTAATCTTTTGAAAATAATGTTAACTTATATCTGTTGGCTATTCAAGTGGTTTAGTCATTTCCACCATTTTAGGAGTCTTTGTGAACCCCTTACAATCTTCCTTCCTCTTTCTGGTTTGAATACTTGTTCATTAGACTTAAGTTAACTAGTTTAGAGTTGTATCATGTTCTTAACTTTATCTTTTTAGGTTTTTTATTTTTCATTGATTCTGACAGTTCAGTTCTTGGTACATTTCCTAAGAGTAATCATTGAACTTATACTTTATACCATCATCTTCCTAGAAATCCCATTAGCTTTTTTTCCCTAAAATTAAATAACCATTTGTTAAATTTATTGGGTTTCCACTCTGCCACTAGGTTACTTAAGCACTTTGCCATCATGTAGCTCTTCAGAGTCTCCTCCAAGATGAGTTTCCTTTTCTTTGTTTCATATCACACATTACTGAAAATAGAAGACTATCTACTTGACTTCTTTGGCTTTATATTTATTAAGTTTAAATGCCATAAGATAATTTCAGTGCTATGATACATGTCCATATCTTAGTTGCTCAAATTGGCCAAAATTTCCTAAGGGTAATAGAGTAGGCCCACATATGATTTCTACTTACTTTTTTTTTTTCATCCTATCCTAAAGGGATTCACTGCCTCCCGTATCCTCACTACAGGGGAAAAAAGAAATAGTAGACCCTTGACACCCTCCCCCCCCAACAAAAAAGAGAAAAAAACCCATAGTGAATAGTGATTTAAATCTGATTCCTAAGCAGGCTTGTGCTTTCTTCTTATGCTAGGAAGCTATAGCAAGTCTCTTGGGGGGAAAAAGAGGTATTGATAGAAATTGTCACTTTGTGGGGCACCTGGGTGGCTTAGTCGGTTAAGCATCCGACTTTCGCTTGGGTCATGATCTCGCGGTTCGTGGGTTCGAGCCCCGCATCGGGCTCTGTGCTGACTGCCAGCTCAGAGCCTGGAGCCTGTTTCGAGTCTGTGTCTCCCTCTCTCTCTGACCCTCCCCTGTTCACGCTGTCTCTCTCTATCCTAGAAATAAAAAGATAAAAATACTAAAAAAAAAAAAAAAGAAATTGTCACTTTGTGTATTTTTGTTATTAGTTTACAGATATTAAGCCAAAAATCAAGATACAGATCAAGCAAAGGATTCTTACTAGCTATCAATATGATTATTAGTTGGAGAGAATTAATTTGAATGTAAAACCAGAATTTAGACTATTATATTAGTTTTATAATTTTACTTTCTACTGTACATATAGTAGTAATTTTTTTACCCATCCTAAATGTGGCTCTTTCAAAAATTTAGGGTGGTCTCATTTTTAGCTATGTCAGACTCATCTTACATTAGACTAAAAGTTCTAATCTTTGTAAAAATAAAAACCCTTCAGTGTGTTGGTTTTAGATTTTAATTATAGATAGTAGTTTCTATTATAATAGAAAAAGGTATTACTGTATTTTAAAGAAAATTTATTTCTATGTTTTGTATTTTTCTGTCCTTAATAAATAGATGATATTTTGTGGCACAAAAAACTACTGCTATAGCAATATCACTCTGTCCACAAATGTCTGAAAGACAAATGTGTGATCAAGAGCCTTTTCTACACCTGAATACACATGCATTTTATTTTTTGTCTCACAGCTTTGTCCCTATTAGGCTCAATAATCTTGTTCTTTCTTTTTGTTGTTTTTTAATCTTCTGGTAATCTCATTCCACCTTTGAAGCTACTTCAGAAAGAAGAATGACCCTCTTCTTTCTGTCCAAGTCTCCATGATCAATTAGAAGGGAAATGTGTGAGAGGGACAGTGGAAAGATTTTAAAAACTAAATGAATTTGTATTTTTGTTATTTAAAGCACAGTAGTTTATTATTTCTTTCAAAATTGAACAATAAAAAAGAAACATCCTGAAAATCAAATGAGTAAATGGAAATAGGAGAAACTAAATATCAATATTCTTATAAAGCCAAAAAACATCATAATAAAGAATAACTGCAATAAGGGAAAGTAATATTTTTATAAACCTATAAGAATGCCAGTAATGTTAATGATTCTCAAATCTGCCTATACTTGAATATAGATATATATACTTAAATATAGAAAATATAAACATATGAAAGTTAAGGTGATAGTTGTGAAAATAAATAATAAGAAAAGAGAATAAAAAGTTAATGAGTTTTAAATTTGGTGACTGAAGGAGAGGCATACCGAAAATAAGTGTAAAATTGTAAATATGGCAGATTAGGAGTTTGGTCCAATAGCAGTAGTAGTTAGGGTAAATCTTAGGGTAAAAAACTACCCTAGTTATTTCACATATCTTATTCAGATATTACAACTTCTTAGGTGAAAGGTAACCTATGTGACACACTCAATGGAAAAGCCAAGGACACACTGGACTATGGTAACTATTTTTCAGTTGTCACCATTTATTTGGTAATCTGAAGGTTTGCAGGCTGATGGATTGGTGTAGAAAGTGTAAAATAGGGCTCTTTGCCAAAAGTTGGGACGAAACAAGGGGAAACCTAAATTTATTAGGTTTCAAGGGTTTTTTTCCTCTTTAAAAGTGTCACTGTTCTCATATATTTTTAGATGCCAAATGACTTGTGGAAGTTTCCCCCCTCCTTAAAATTCTTTATTAACTTTTGGGGCGCCTGGGTGGCTTTGTTGGTTAAGCGTCCGACTTTTGCTTAGGTCATGATCTTGCGGTTCGTGGGTTCGAGCCCCGCGTCGGGCTCTGTGCTGACTGCCAGCTCAGAGCCTGGAGCCTGCTTCGGATTCTGTGTCTCCCTCTCTCTCTGACCCTCCTCTGCTCACGCTGTCTCTCTCTCTCCTAGAAATAAATAAAACATTTTTAAAAAATTCTTTATTAACTTTATAAGATGGACGTCTTTCTATGCAAATGGTAAAGCTCCTCTGCTGTGGATTTTATACACTGGATGGAAAGTTAATAAGATTAGAAGATATAACAGAAGACTCATCTGATATAGAGTAAATCAGCAAATGTACTCCAGAAAAATTCAAAAGGAAAACAGTAGTGGTCATTATATTAATCTTGGAGAGGACTTCAGGATTTAAGAATTAGGCAGAAGCCAAGATAGTGAGTTTAAGATGCAAAATTCTTCCACAGTAGGGGGCGCCTGGGTGGCTCAGTCAGTTAAGCATCGGACTTCAGCTCAGGTCATGATCTGCAGTTCGTGGGTTCGAGCCCCGCATCAGGCTCTGTGCTGACAGCTCAGAGCCTGGAGCCTATTTTGGATTCTGTGTCTCCCTCTTTCTCTGCCCCTCCCCCACTCATGCTCTGTTTCTCTCTGTCTCAGTAATAAATAAAAACATAAAAAATTCCTCAGCAGTAGTTTCCCAAACTTTCTCTTGATTGCTGTCATCTCCTTTTTGAACATTTATTTCCATATTACCTTCATCCCCTCCCATTGCATTATTGTCATTGAACTGCCCACTGGGTAAGGCCCATGAGGAATTGGGTGTGAATTGTTGATGTGTTACTTCCTGCAGCCTGCTGGCCTTCCCCCACCCTAGGCTTTCTCTCTTTTCTGCATTCTCTCTCCCTTCCCCCAACTCTCCCTCACCCCAACCCCCACTCCCACAAGTTGTTTCATTTTAAAAAGTTGTTTTGTTTTAAAAAATTACTCTTGAATCCATCCTGGCAGTCCTCTTCTCATCTATCTCATATAGATGTGCATAGCATCACCACTGCAGCTGACACACATAATCCTATCCCCTTTCTCCAGGCCAGAAGCCCACACACCCTCTAAGGTCAGTGAGGAACTGGGACAGTCAGTGACTACGCATCTAAGGGCAGCTTCTCTTTGCCAGAAGATTTTATTGCCCATTCACTGGGCACAATTTCAGATTTCTTGTTTTCCCTGAGACGAACTATGATATGCATTTCAGAGTTTACAGGTGGGAGGACCTACTTATTTTGAGAGAGAGAGAGAGAGAGAGAGAGAGAGAGAATATCCCAAGGAGGTTCCATGCTGTCTGCACAGAGCGCGACGCAGGGCTTGATGTCACAAACCAGGAGATCATGACCTGAGTTGAAATCAAGATTTGGACACTTAACTAACTGAGCCACCTGGTGTCCCTTACTTTCATGTTTCAATTAGTGTTGTAATATGGCTATTTTTCTGTGTCTCTGTCTCTCTCACACACACAATGTTAAAATTCTTTTAGAGGCACCTGGCTGGCTCAGTCGGTAGAGTTTGCGACTCTTAATCTTGGGGTTGTAGGTTCAGGCCCCAAACTGGGTGTAGAGATAACTTAAAAATAAAATCTTTTAAAAAATGCCTTTATATGATTTACAGTGGTATTTTCGGCAAGAACAAAATTCTGTATATGGCCTCACATAATTTATCATTTAAACTGGGACATTAATTATGAGAGCACAGATTATGATGCCAGGTCAACAAAAGTAAACTAGGATGAATGAACAGTCACCCTTCCTGTACGGCCCTGTGTGGTTTGGCTGCCATCGACCTCCGTGCCTCATCTTGCAAAGTACTCTTCCTTGCTCCATATGGCCCAGGATCACAGGCCAGCTGTAGTTCCTTTTTCAAGTGTGCTGTGCTTCTGAGTGTGTACTCTTAACAAGAAAACCTCTAAACCAGCTTTTCCCTCCCTCTGGAAAGAGTTTCTCCTCTCTCTTTTTTACCTAATAAACTCCTCCTACTCATCTTTTAGATCTCACTCAGCTGTAACTTGCTCAGGTAAGCCCCTCAGACTCTCCTGAGTAGATCATTCTTTCTCTTACTCCTGAGAGCACCATACCTTTGGGTGGTTCTTGGATTAATGTCTGTCTTCCACTAGAGTAAAGTTACATGTAGGTAGAGACCATGTCAGGTTTTCTCATTTATTTCTCCATCACTTAGGAGGCGCCTAGTAAAAGCTAAATAAATATCTATTAGATTGATTAATTTAAAAGAGGAAGGTGAAGATCAAATTTACTGTATAATCCCAAATATCTAGGTGAAATCAATTCTGATTATGTTCCATTTAATTTTTTAAAATGGTACATTTACATTTATAATTGAAAGTTCAAAATTTAAAAGTTTTCACTTTTACATGTTCTAAATAAAAAGTTCCAACACTCACTAAGTTTGTTGAAAAAAATTGTTTGGTCAAGCGTGCCTTTTCCTTATACAATATGTCTTTCCATTAGATTCAATCTGTGGAATCAGATGTGGTTCACAAGTATCTTTATTAGTTCATTGTTCTGTTTTCCTAAGGGAACCTTAATTTGGAAAAAAAAAAAACAAACCTTGTTGCTTCTCTGTTTTTCAAGTTTATGTATTTTGAGAGAGAGTAAACATGAGGTGGGGGATGCAGAGAGAAGGGGAGAGAGAGAATCCCAAGCAAGCTCCACACTATGCACTGAGCCTCATGCAGTGCTTGATCTCATGACTATGAGATCATGACCTGAGCAAAATCAAGAGTCAGATCCTTAACCTACTGAGCCACCTAGGTGCCCCCCAAACTTGTTGCTTTTAGATTATGCACATACAAAAATCAGATATACATCTGAGTTATGAATAATACGGGTAAGATATTTCTTGAGAGTTGAATGTATTTTTAAGCAAACCATTAACTTTGAGTATTAATTTTAATCGCAAATTAAATCAAGGCTCATACACATTTATTGAAATGACCATTTAAGTTTATTTGATTTGAAGTCAGTCTATTCTGATGAAAACATGTGGAGGGAAAGTTAGCAAGTAGTATATACTTGCCCCTTGAGACACTGAAAGGTACTTGGCATAAATTTAACAAAGAGGAAGGGAAAAACTTGTGATTATTCCTGATACTCTTGGTCTTAGTCTTAGAGAAAAAATTGCTACCTGCCAGTAACATTTTTCAGAGGCTTACCAGTAAATAGCTCAATGACATAATCAGTACTGATTTCACTTAATCATAATTTAAATATTAATTTATTCTGTGTAGTTAAAGTAGAATGGAGCATCTTACCGATGCTGTACTCATTTTAGTCATTAATGGCTACTTTTTCTGATCCTAAAAGGTAAATGAGGGAGGGAATTATCTTTGCCTTTGAAGGATTTTCCCTTTAAAAAGATTAGATTACTGTCATTGCTATTTGTTTTCACATGACACTTTTCTAGAACCTATAATACTCCACAGTACTGAAATAGTCCATAGGAAAGGCAGGATATATCTCCTCCCATTGGACAGATAGATGACTTGTCAGGTTAGATCTCTCCCATCCTAATTAGAAATTATAAAGTTTTATAAACAGACTCTTTAAGCAGAAGATGGGCTTTATGGATCAGGAATGCATATATGAATCATAAGTTTAAAAATGCTGTTACAGGGGGGCACCTGAGTGGATCAGTCCGTAAGAATCTGACTTCAGCTCAGGTCATGATCTCACGGGTTGTGGGTTCAAGCCCCACATCAGGCTCTGTGCTGACAGCTTGGAGCCTAGAGCCTGTTTTGGATTCTGTGTCTCCCTCTCTCTCTACCCCTTCCCCGCTCACATTCTGTCTCTCTCTCACTCTCAAAAATAAACATTAAAAAATTTTTAAATAAAAATAAGAAATGAAAAAATAAAAATGTTTTTACAGCATTTCTTATAATACTTCTCTTTAAAGTCCCCTCATAGGTGTTCTAGAATCTAGAATTTCAGGAAAAACAACAACAAAATATCCTTTGTGGATGTTTTCTTTAGTGGTGTGGCTTTCTCTGCAGATTAGATGCTTACTCCTTAATATAAATGTATGTGCATGTTGTTGTTATTCATGAATCCACAGAGCTCATCAGAGGCCTAGCATTGGTGCTTTCAGCCTGAGAACGAAGGGAGTGATTTGTAAAGAACCAAACTAGGTCAGAGAGGACCACAGTATAGCAAAGGGGAAGTCCCTGAGTTGACTCACATTGTCTTGCCTCTGGTGGAGTTCACTTTCATTGTTACAGTCTAGGCCTGTCTTCCTGCGAATGGAAGACATAGTCAAATTACAGAAGAGTCTCAGGAATATTATCATAAGTAACATTTTATTATTTTTTTAAATGTTTTATTTCTGGGAGAGAGAGAGAGAAAGAGACAGCGTGAGCAGAGGAGGGTCAAAGGGAGAGGGAGACACAGAATCTGAAATAGGCTCTAGGCTCTGAGCTAGTTGTCAGCACAGAGCCCGACGCGGGGCTTGAACCCATGAGCCGCAAGATCATGACCTGAGCCAAAGTCAGATGCTTAACCGACTGAGCCACGCAGCCACCCCATAAGTAACATTTTAGAACAATATGTTACTGTCAGTTATTGGGAGGCTTAATGGGGCAGTGAAAAGGAGATAAAAATTAGAACTGAAATTAATCCTAAATTCCACAGATCAAAAGCAAAATTGTGCATAAAGATGACAGCTTCTCTAAGTATAAGGAGTGCTGTGTGGGTCTCTGTGAGATGAAAACTAGTATTGTAAATGTTGCCTGTCTGTTCTGCTTTTTTATATGTAGCTATTGTGGAAGTGGCCATGTTTTATAATCAAGTTGCTGTTCCAGATTTACCAATCCATGTCATATTGGTTCTGAACATATGCAACAAATACACTTTAAAAGTAGATCTCCTCGTCATTGGAACAGCAACTCTCCCATTTCTACAAAATACCATTTTTTCCCTGCTTGACTGTGACTAAGCTACCATTAGAATCTAGGAGTAAGCTGCAGCTGCCTTCAAAGATCCCCAGCATGTTTCTTCACATCTCAAAGTTAAAATGCAGTTTTTCTAAAATTAAATTTTAAGAAATGGCTTCCTTGGGTTAGTTCAATGTTAAGATGTCATTATCTATAAATTGTATATATTTGAAGTTTACATAAATTTTGGAAATCCCTATCTTAATGCTTCCTCAAATATAGTCTGCCTGGTATCTTGGATCATGTTATCTCTTAGAGCAGAAGGTTTACTTTCTGGCTAAATTTCCTTTTGTAGATCCGCTTCCCCCCCGCACCGCCGCCTTACTAAGGGCAAGAGACCCATGAGAAAACTAAGCCTTTCAGAGCTCAGAGTTGCTGAAGTTACTTTCTATTCTTATATTTGCCAAGAATTGCTGACAACTTAAAAGCTATCATATGAGTGAATACCAGTTACCCAGATTGTTTGATGATTTTGAACAAACGTAGGTCAGGATTTCCTGTAATTTTTCTTCCTCTTCTGGGGCTGTGTTGCCTCTATCTCTGAGCAATTGTACACTTGGAATATAACAAACAAAGCAAGGTCACTGGATCTAAATTACTTTTACTTCTATGCCAAATGAAAGTTTCCTTCTGTTATGTGTTATAGTTCTGGCATCTTTCGGCATCTAGAGAAAGATTTGCAGTTAATTGGGGGGTGGAGGGGTTGTAGGAGACTTTTTTTTGGAACTGAAGCTTACTTTTTCTGTATTTCATTCGGGGTAGAAACAGCCAGTTTCTGCTTTTTGGCTGAAACATATTCCAAGAATCCATATGATAAAGCAAAGTATCATCAAGAGAAACCCATTTTCCCATAGATTATATAATCCAGTTAATAATCCACTCCTGAATTCTTTTGGGTTTTGTGGTTTAGCCAAATACATTTTTTAAAAGGATACTCAAAGGGAGACATCTTTTAAGAAGTAGGCTTTCTACTAAAAGAATTGTAATTGCTTGCTGAATGAAAGGGATAATCTTAGCCCTTGCCTTTCAGTACCCAGAATGCCTTCAGGACAACCTGTGTATTTTTTTTCTGTAGCAGGAAATGAACAGCTAGGTTCTAGAAGATAGAAGTATGAACTTCTGAACAGAGGCGGATCTTTGAATAAAAGAAACCTTCCTTTGGAAACTGAAATTGGGTTTTGGGAATTGAGTATGTCAGTTAGGAATGTGTTTGGTTGCAAATAACAACTGGCTTAAACAGACAGAAGTTTCGCTTGATGAGAGAAATCCTGCTGTAGGTAGTCCAGAGCTGATGCTCAACTATGTCAGTAATGACCTCCACCATCCTTAGAATGTGGTTCTTATCCTGGAGATCACCAAATGGCTGTCGTACCTTAAGGCATCACTGTATTTGTTATCTATTGCTACATAACAAACTGCTCCAAAACATATCAGATTAAGACAACAAACATTTATTATCTTACACACTTTCTGAAGGTTGAGAATTGAGAATAGTCTAGCCAGGAGGTTCTGGCTCAGGGTCTCTCACGATGCTGTAGTCAAGATGACAGCTGGGACTGTAGTCCAGTGAAGGCTAGGGTGAGCTAGAGACCTGCTTGACAGGGGCCCTTAGCTCCTTACCACATGAATGTCTCCATAGGGCTGCTCATGACTTGGCAGTGGGCTTTTCCCAGGACAAATGATCAGGGGGTAGAGGACTGTTAGTCTTTTATAACCTAGTCTTGGAGGTGAGATATCACTTTTGCCATATTCTATTGGTCACACACACTGATGCAGTTTGGAGAGGACTTCACAAAGGTATGAATAACAGGCAGGGATCATTGGAGCGAACCTGGAGGTTACTTATACACATCACAAATATGTTCCTATCATTAAGAAGGAAAGGAAGGAGTGCTAACAGACTTCTGTTAGTGTCTCATTGGCCAGAGCTGTGTAGTATGACCTCTCAATTGAGAGGGAAGCTGGGGGGAAATCAAGTGTTTAGCTTTTACAAAGCTTCTATCGTAGAGACAGGCAGGGGAGAAGAGGGTGGGAAATGGAGTTTGGACAGGCCTGAAAAGGTCCTTTGTCTGCCACTACCAGGGCATTTCATGACTATAACTACTTTTAGTTTGCCTGTATTGCCTCTTATTAGATTTAACAATAACTTTCCAGGAGAAGATTTAATCAATAAAAGTATGAGTAAGAGGAGCCCTGAAAAAATTTTTTTTAAGTTTTAAATGTAGTGATTTCACTAGTTGTTTGTTACAGGATAAAGCTCTTACTGGGGGCTAGCTACCAAAAAAGATCTGAAGTTTACTTATTTATAAATTACAATGCAGTTTATTATGAGAAAATATTAGGTTATTTTCTCCTCTGTATTCTTTTATATTTGTTGGCACAAAATATTCTGACCATGAAAATTCAGAAATTTGAGATTATGCATAATATCTGTATTTTCAGACCTAAAAAGATATATTTTCCCTACAACCAACATTTATCGAGGGTCTACTATACATCACATACAGTAACTTGCAAAATTTTTGGAAAATTTGAAATAATCTCTGCCAGGCACAATTTCACTTGGTGATCTTTTCCTTTCTGATGACTATTAAATTTTTGAGAACCAGATTGGTTTTTTTTTTAATAAAAATATTTTTACTTATTTCTAGGAGAGAGAGAGAGAGAGCGTGAACAGGGGAGGGTCAGAAAGAGAGGGAGATACAGACTCTGAAACAGGCTCCAGGCTCTGAGCTGGCAGTCAGCACAGAGGCTGATGCGGGGCTCGAACCCACAAACCGTGAGATCATGACCTAAGCGAAAGTCGGACGCTCAACCGACTAAGCCACCCAGGTGCCCCGAGAACCAGATTGTTATTTGGAATAACCATATTTGCTCCCATATATTTTTTCAGTAATTAATACATTTATTTTTTTTATTTTTATTTTATCTTATTGTATTTTATGTCTTTATTTTTTGAGAGAGAGAGAGAGAGTGTGTGTGTAAGCAGGGGAAGGGGCAGAGAGAGAGGGAGACACAGAATCTGAAGCAGGCTCCAGGCTCTGAGCTGTCAGCATAGAGCCCGACGCAGAGCTCGAACCCACGGACTGTGAGATCATGACCTGAGCCGAAGTTGGACGCCCAACTGACTGAACCACCCAGGTGCCCCTATTTTTATTTTTTAAATGTATGTATTTTTTACTGAAGTATAATTAACATATAGTGGCACACTAGCTTCAGATATACAGCTCATTGATTCAACAGTTCCATACATTACTCAGTGCTGATCATGATACATGTGCTCTTAATCTCCTTTATTTCACTCACCCCCTCACCACCACCACCCACTTCCTCTTTGGCGATCACTAGTTTGTTCTCTGTATTATTATTCTGTTCTTTTTTGTCTCTTTTTTCTTTTGTTCACTTGTTTCTTAAATTCCACATACAATATTTATGTTTGACTTTTTTCACTTAGCACTATATTTTCCAGTTGCATCCATGTTGTTGCACGTGGCAGCATTTCATTCTTTTTTGTGGTTGAGTAATATTCCATTGTGTATGTATGTGTGTATATATATGTGTGTGTGTGTCTCTGTCTATATATATGTATATACACACACACCACATCTTTATCCGTTTATCTGTAAATAGACATGGGTTGCTTCCATTATTATCATTATAAATAATACTCCAATAAACAGAGGGTTGCATATATTTTTTCAAATTAGAGTTTTCATTTTCTTTGGGTTAATACCCAGTAGTGGAATTACGGGATCATATGGTAATTCTATTTTTAACCTTTTGAGGAGCTTTCATACTGTTTTCCAGAGTGGTTATAACAATTTGCATTGCTACCAACAGTGAAGAAGGGTTCCTCTTTCTCCACATCCTCACCAACATTTGTTATGTCTTGTCTTTTTGTTTTTAGCCGTTCTGACAGTTGTGATGAAGTGATATCTCATTATGGTTTTGATTTGCATTTCCCTAATAATGAATGATGTTGAGCTTTTCACGTATCTGTTGGCTTTTTGTATGTCTCCTTTGGAAAAATGTTCAGTGCTTCTGCCCATTTTTAATCTGATTATTTGTGGGTTTTGTTTTGTTCGTTTTTGTTTCCGTGTTGTATTGTACAAGTTCTTTGTATGGTTTGGGTACTAACCCCTTACTGGATATATAATTTGCAGATATTCTCCCATTCAGTACATTGCCATATTTTATTGATGGTTTCCTTTGTTGTGCAAAAGCTTTTTATTTTGGTGTAGTCCCAATAGTTTAATTTTGTTTTTGTTCCCTTGCCTAAGGAGACATATCTAGAAAAATGTTTCTACATCTTAAATCAAAGAAATTACTGCCCATGTGTTCTTCTAGGAGTTGTATGGTTTCAGGGCTCACATTTAGGTCTGGTCCATTTTGAGTTTATTTATGTTTATGGTGAGAGAAAGTGGTCCAGTTTCATTCTTTTGCTTGTTGCTGTCCTGTTTTCCCAGCACTATTTCTTGAAGAGACTGTCTTTTCCCCATTGTATATTCTTGCCTACTTTCTTATAGATTAATTGACCATTAATTGACCAATAAACCATTGAGTTTATTTCTGAGCTCTCTGTTCTGTTCCATGGATCTGTGTGTCTTTGTGCCAGTACCATATTTTTTTGATTACTACAGCTTTGTAGTATACCTTCAAATCTGGAGTTTGATTCTCCAGCTTTGTTCTTCTTTCTCAAGATTGCTTTGTCTGTTCAGGGTCTTTTGTGGTTCCATACAAACTTTAGTATTATTTGTTCTAGTTCTGTGGAAAATGTTGGTATTTTGATAAGAACTGCATTAAATCTGTAGATTGTTTTGGGTAATATTTACATTTTCACAATATTGGTTCTTCCAATGCTAATGTATAGTTAATACATTGTTTTTGTTTTGTTTTGTTTTGTTTTAAGGTAAGCTCTGTGCCCAACATGGGGCTTGAACTCACAACCCTGAGATCAAGAGTTGCATGCTCTACAGACTGAGCCAGCCAGGGGGCCCCCATAGTCAATACATTTTAAGTACATTTCTGAAAAATACTGTACAACTTGAAAACATGAGTGTAGAATCTGATCTTAAACTGGGGACCCAAGAAGGATTGGAGAGGAAGAGAGGTTGGATGCAAAGAATAAATTAAAGGTAAATTAGGACCAGAATTAACCTACTCTTACTCTTTTCACTCAAAGACCAGGGTTTTCCTGCAGAAAGTAAACCTGAAGAGAAAGGACATCACATAGCTAGTGGCAGGTAGATGTGAGAATCAGCACCTAAAGCATCAAAAACATCCCATTGGGAAAGGGGGTTTGTTCCATGAATGTGCTGGAACAGCTCTTCTACTTCTTGGGGAAAATAATGCAGTTTATACTTGCACCACACTAAGAAATATAACTGGTATATAATTTGACCTCTAGTTAGAGAGGGTCCTTTAAGCATAAAGATAAGAGAAGAAACTCTTAACAGAAAAATGATTTTAATAGTGTAAAAATTAAATACATCAAAAATATTAAATTAAACTATAAACCACAAATTGGAAACAAAAATTGAAATGTATGAAAAAATTAATATTCTTAGTGTATTAAAGCTCTTAAAAATCAGCAAGAAAAATGAAAAGACAAAAATAGATAAGTTATAAATAAAATTGCCACCAAATGTGCAAGAAGGTCAACTTCACAACAGTAGAAGAAAATTTTAAAGTGATAGCCTTCATGGATAGGTCAGGATATACTTACTGCATGTAAATTGATGTAAAATTATTATTCTTTAAAATCTTTTTATTCAGTAATTCTACTTAGAACAAAAATAGTATTTACTCACAATGGATCTAGCAGAATGCCTTTAATTATATTCTTAAAGGATTATTAAAATTAGATGTAAAAAATCTTTTAAAATTTGTATTTGTTTGAAATGTAGACTGTACTCTATTAAACTGAGAAAACTAATGAACTAATTCCTTCCTACCTCTCAATTTCTGTTTTTTTTATTTCAAATTACTCTTTTATATCCTTAATATTTATGACATATAAATTCCATTCCATGAGCAAAATCCCCAGAGTTAGTCTTAGTTCTATATTTAGGTGAATTTGTAGTTCATCATTGATACAAATAATTAACAGAAAATTAAATTGAGAATAACTTGGAACTGTGTTCATGGAGTTTTAGTTAGCTACCATGCCCCTCCCCATCCCCACTCCCACCCTCAAAAGCACTAAGAGAAAAGAAAAGAAACATCTTGCTGGTAACATTGAAAATGGGAAAATTGACAAGGGAAAATTGGGATAAGAGATAATAAAGATGAAAAAATAAAGATGAAATATATGAAATAAAGATGAAAACTACTAAAACTGTACAAAGTAAGTTTACCAACAAAAGAAAAACAAAGTACTGTTCTCTCACATTTGAGAAAATTAGACTCGGTAAAAATAATGGCCACAAAAAACAACTCACAGTGACAGAGTCTGTAATTTGATATGGCTGATAACATTTGATATGGACAAAAACATAGATGAATCAAGTCTTCATTGTATGATATGTGGGCAAAGAATTTATTTCAGTGAAAAGTAACTTAAGAAAACTGAAAATTGTAAAAAAAAAAGTAGATATGATGTAATTATACTATATAGATAATTGATCATAGAATTCAGTTGCTTCAGAAAATACCTTATAGGGAGAGAGGCCAGGTTGGCAGGACAGCATGGAAGTTCTTGGCTTTTCTCCTCCCTGAACTGCAGCTAAATCAGTACCAAACCATTTTGCCTACCTAAAAAAACTGATCTGAGGATTAACACAACAGTCTGCATAACTTGAGCCACAGAACTTGGCAGGTACAAGGTGTCTAGAGGTGAAGCAAGAGAGAGAGAAGCCATGGAGGGTAAAGAGCTGTTTTTGCAGAAAGAAGACAGAGAAAGGGGAGAGAATGGAGGAAAAACACTCCCCCCAAAAGTAGCTGGAGAGAGAAAAAGTTGAAATATCCACAAGAGACTGAACAAGGGAGAAAAGAGAAAGGAAAGGGTTTCAATACCATTAGAACTCTGTAAACAGGTGAGAGCATAGTTGGAAATTCCACAGCTAAATACCTGGCAGTGCTCTGGTGGGAAGGTTGAATCCCCAGGAGCAGGCAGCAAGGTCCAAGAGGTCTGTGGCCACATGGGGAGAAGTGGTCACCCTGCTTCAAGGGCATTTGGTAGAGGCTTACAGCCTACCCATGGGCAAAGGTCCCAGTGGACCCTGGAGAACAGCCATGTTTGCTAGTATTGGAACAAAGACACCAGGGTACAGTGAAAACCTGGCGCCAGCTGTGATTTTTTTTTGCCGTAATCTCTGAATCTTTGCTGCCATGCAATTGCATGAACTTTTTCTGGGGCAGACAGGCACCCAGCCACAATATCTGAACCCCTGCAGTAGTGAGATTCCATGAACATTCCCGGGGGTAAGCCAGCACTTAGCCATTTCCTGGCAAGACCCTACCCCGGAGGGTCAGAGCAAGTATAAGCCACAGGGCTCTCAGAAGCGAGGAGTTTGGTAGGGATTCCTGGGTTGCTCAGTCAGTTAAGCACCAGACTTTGACTTTGGTCATGACCTCACCATTCATGGGTTTGAGCCCCATGTAGAGCTCTGTGCTGGCAGATCAGAGCCTGGAGCCTGCTTTAGTTTCTGTGTCTCCCTCTCTCTCTCCCTGCCCCTCCCTTACCCACCCTCACTCACTGTCTCAAAAATAAATAAACATTAAAAATTCTTTTAAGAAAGTGAGGAGTTTGGAAGCATAGTTCCATATGAGATATAATTCAGGAGGGAAGTGCCTCCTGGCAAGCTGACGACTTGGATGCAGACAGTGTAGAACAGAGCCAGAGACAAAGAAGAGGTACTTAATTGCTGGTTGGTGAGAGTGCAGAGTTCTGGTGCCAGAGACTGGGAAGCTGGGTGACTCCATTTTCACCTCTCTGGCACATGCATATAAACATGCATGCATGCTACAACGATCCATCCCAATGAGCTGAGCAGTGCCATCTAGTGGAGAATGGATCTATTTCACCAAGCCCCATCCAACTGCACCAACTAAGCTCAGGTCCCAGAAGTCCACCAAAATTCTCTCTGCCTGCTTAGTGTAAGGACTATAAAGTTCTTTGTAGTGGTTAGACTTCTAGGGGAAACTGAATGTAATTTCACTTGGCTTTCACTGTTTGCTGGTCCATGTGTTCAGGTGTTTTTTCTATTCTTATTTTTGGATACAGAAAGAGGAAAAATTATTTTTCTTTTCCTTTTTTATAATTTTTAATTTTTTTACTTTTTTATTTTTTGTAAACTTTTTATTCTTTTATTTTCTTCATTTCATTTTGTTCTGTTACATATATTTAAATTTTTAAGCGTTTTTTTCTTTTATTTTTTTTCCTCTTCTTTCCCCTTTTCTCTGTTCTATCAAGCTGCCTTCAAACACCAGACCAAAACAAACCTAGGATCTAGCTTCCTTTATTTTATTTTTTTGTCTTGTTTTTAATTTTTTAATTTTAATTTTATTAATTATTTTCCTTCCTCCGAAATGACAAAACAAAGGAATTCACCCCAAAAGAAAGAACAGGAAGACATGACAGCCAGGGACGTAATCAACACAGATAAAAGCAAGATGTCTGAACTAGAATTTAGAATCACAATAATAAGAATATTAACTGGGGTTAAAAAAGCATAGAATCCCTTCTTGCAGAGATAAAAGAAGTAACATCTAATTAGGGCAAAATTAAAAATTCTATAACTGATGCAGTCTTGAATGGATGCCACGGTGGCAAGGATGGATGAAGCAAAGCAGTAAATCAGCAATATAGAAGACAAAATTATGGAGAATAATGAAGCAGGAAAGAAAAAAGAGGGAAACTAAGACAAAAGAGTATGATTTAAGAATTAGAGGAATCAGTTACTCATTAAAAGAGAATGACATTCAAATCATATGAGTGCCAGAAGATGAAGAGAGAACAAAAGTGGTAGAAGGTATATGTGATCAAATGATAGCAGAGAATTTTCCAAAGCTGGAGGAAGACACAGACATCAAAATCCAAGAAGCACAGAGAACTCCCATTAGATTCAACAAAAACTGACCAACAAGACATATCATAGTCAAATCATATCAAATTATATCACAAAAAAACACAGACAAGGAAAGAATTATGAAAGCAACAAAGAGAAAAAAAGTCCTTAACCTATAAGGAAAGACAAATCAGGTTCACAGCAGACCTATCCACAGAAACTTGGCAGGCCAGAAAGGAGTGGCAGGATATATTCAATGTGATGAATCAGAAAAATATGCAGCCAAGAATTCTTTATCCAGCAAGGCTATCATTCAAAATAGAAGGAGAGATAAAGAGTTGCCCAGACAAACAAAAACTAAAGGACTTTGTGACCACTAAACCAGCCCTGCAATAAATTTTAAGGGGGACTCTCTTGAGGGGGGAAAAGATTAAACAAAACAAAAAAAGACTAAAAGCAACTAAAAGACTAAAAAGGACCGGAGAACACCACCAGAAACTCTAACTCCACAGGCAACATAATGCCAATAAATTCATATCTTTCAGTACTCACTCTAAATGTCAGTAGACTAAACATTCCAATCAAAAGACTATGGCAAAATAATGGATAAGAAAACAAAACAGGATCCATCTATATGCTGTTTACAAGAGACCCATTTTAGACCTAAAAACACCTTCAGATTCAAAGTAAGGGGATAGAGAACCATTTATCATGCTAATGGTCACCAAAAGAAAGCCAGAGTAGCCATAGTTCTATCAGACAATCTAGATTTTAAAATAAAGATTGTAACGAGATGAAGGGCATTATTATCATAATTAAGGGGTATATCCACCAGGAAGATCTAACAATTGTTAACATTCATGCTCCCAACATAGTACACCCAAATATATAAATCAGTTAATCACAAACATAAATAAATCATTGATGATAATACCATAATATTTGGAACTTCAACACCCCAGTTAACAGCAATGGACAGATCATCTAAGCAGAAAATCAACAAGGAAACAATGGCTTTGAATGACATAGTGGACTGGATGGACTTAACAGATATATTCAGAACATTTCATCCTATAGCAATGGAGTACACATTCTTCTCGAGTGCACATGGAATGTTCTCCAGAATAGATCACATACTGGGACATAAATCAGCCTCAACAGGTACAAAAAGATTGAGATCTCACTGTGCATATTTTCAGGCCACAGTGCTGTAAAACTCAAAATCAACCACAAGAAAAAAATTTGGAAAGACAGCAAATATGTGGAGATTAAAGAACGTCCTACTAAAGAATGAATGAGTTAATCAAGAAGTTAAAGAGGAAATTAAAAAGTACATAGAAGCTAATGAAATGATAACACGACAGCCCAAAACCTCTGGGATTAAGCTAAGGTGATTGTAAGAAGGGAAGTATATAGCAATCCAGGCCTTCCTAAAGGAGGAAGAAAGGGCTCAGATACACAACCCAATCTTATGCATTGAAGAGCTGGAAAAAGAGCAGCAAATAAAACCCAAAACCAACAGAAGATGGGAAATAATAAAAATTGGAACAGAAATCAATGCTATCGAAATTAAAAAAAAAACAGATCAGTGAAACCAGGAGCTGGTTCTTTGAAAGAATTAACAAAATTGATTAACCCCTAGCCAGTTTGATCAAAAAGAAAAAGGAAAGGACCCAAATAAATACAATCATGAATGTAAGAGGAGAGATCACAACCAATACTGGAGAAAAACAAGCAATAATAGAATATTATGAGCAATTATATGCCAGTAAATTGGGCAATCTGGAAGACATGGAGAAATTCCTAGAAACCTATAAACTACCAAAACTGAAATAGGAATAGAAAATTTGAACAGACCCATAACCAGTAAATAAATTGAATTAGTAATAAAAAAACCTCCAAAAAAAAAAAAAAAAACCCAAGAGCCCAGGGCTAGATGGCTTTTGTGGGGAATTCTACCAAACATTTAAAAAGAGTTAACACCTATTCTTTTGAAGCTGTTCCAAAAAATAGAAATGGAAGGAAAACTTCCAAACTCATTCTATGACACCAGCATTACCTTGTTTCCAAAACCATACAAAAACCTCACTAAAAAGGAGAATTACAGACCAATTTCCCTGATGAACATGGATGCAAAAATTCTCAACAAGAAATTATACAACCAAATCCTACAATATATTAAAATAATTATTCAACAGGACCAACTGGGATTTATACTGGGATGCAGGGATGGTTCAATATCCACAAATCAGTCAGTGTGATATATCACATCAATAAAAGAAAGGACAAGAACCATATGATCCTCTCAATGGATACAGAGAAAGCATTTTACAAAATACAGCATCCTTTTTTGATAGAAAAGGATGAAAGAACAGATAGAAAGATCATACCTTAACATCATAAAAGAAATGTATGAAAGATCGACTGCTAATATCATCCTCAGTGGGGAAAAACTGAGGTTTTCCCCTAAGGTCAGGAACACGACAGGAATGTCCACTCTCACCACTGTTACTCAACATATTGTTGGAAGTCCTAACCTCAGCATTCAGACAACACAAAGAAATAAAAGGAATAAGTCAAACTTTCACTCTGTGCAGACAACATGATACTTTATATGGAAAACCCAAAAGATTCCACCAAAAAACTGCTAGAACTGGTCCTTGAATTCAGCAGTCACAGGATATAAAATCAATGCCTAGAAATCGGTTGTACATGTACACACCAATAATGAAGCAGCAGAAGGAGAAATCAAGGAATTGATCCCATTTACAACTACACGAAAAAACCATGAAATACCTAGGAATAAACCTACCCAAATCGGTGAAAACTCTATGAACAGAAAACTATAGAAAGCTTATGAAACAAATTGAAGAAGACACTATGAAAAAGGAAAAATATTGTTAAAATGTTTATAATACCCAAAGCAATCTACATATTTAATGCAATCCCTATCAAAATAACACCAGCATTCTTCACAGAACTAGAACAAATCATCCTAAAATCTGTATGGAACCAGAAAAAACTCTGAATAGCCAATGCAATCCTGAAAAAGAAAACCAAGGCTGGAGGCACCACAATTCTGGACTTCAAGATGTATTACAAAACTGTAAGTATGAAGACAGTATGGTACTGGCACAAAAAGCACACATAGATCAGTGGAACAGAATAGAGAACTCTGAAATGGATTCACAAACGTATGGCCAACTAATCTTTGACAAAGCAGGAAAAATATCCAATGGAATGAAGACAGTCTCTTCAGCAAATGGTATTGGGAACACTGGACAGCGACATGCTAAAGAATAAATCTGGACCACTCTCTTACCCTGTACACAAAAATAAATTAAAAACGGATGAAAGACCTAAATGTAAAACAGGAAGCCATCAAGATCCTAGAGTAGAAAGCAGGCAAAAACCTCTTTAACCTCGGCTGCAGTAACTTCTTACTCAACACGTCTCCAGAGGCAAGGGGAACAAAAGCAAAAGTGAACTATCAACAAGATAAAATGCTTCTGCAAGGTGAAGGAAACAATCGGCAAAACTAAAAGGCAACAGATGGAATGGGAGAAGATATTTGCAAATGACAGATCAGATAAAGGGTTAGTATCCAAAATCTATAAAGAACTTATCAAACTTAATACTCAAAAAACAATCCAGTCTAGAAATGGGCAGAAGACATGAACAGACACTTCTCCAAAGAGGACATCCAGATGGCTAACAGACACATGAAAAAATGCTCGACATCTCTCATCATCAGGGAAATATAAATCAAAACCACAATGAGATACCACCTCACACTGTCAGAATGGCTAAAATTAACAACTCAGGCGAAGACAGATGTTGGTAAGGATGTGGAGAAAGAGGAACCCTTTTGCACTGCTGGTGGGCATGCAAACTGGTGCAGCCACTGTGGAAAACAGTATGGAATTTCCTCAAAAAAATTAAAAATAGCTTTCCTCCTGCCCTCCCTTCATTCCACAGGCATGCTTTGCTCTCTGTAGAGCATTTGGCGAGCTGAACAGTAAAGAAGCCGCGATTGAACCAGAGCACTGGCAACAAATACGACACTCCACTATGGCTCCACATCGGCAAGCCCCCCTGCAACGCCCCCCTCACATGCAAGGATGACCCCCTGCACGATCTCACGCAGCACGAGACCAGCCTGATCCTTTACATTATCTGTGGGGTGGTGGCCTTCATGGTGATTGTAGGCATCTTCACCTACACTGCGGCTAGAGAAAGCACACCTGCAGCAGAGCGAGAACAAGCCTAGAAATAAATACAAAGGTGAGTGACTCACTCAGCCAGTAATCTCCCAGGGCCCATTTGGGACCCCCGAGCTGCCACTGCCATGAACCCAGGGCTACCTCAAGAAACAAGCCAAAGTACATATGGTGGAGAGTCCCAAATACCACTACGAGTAGGGAAACAAAGTAACCAAAGTCTCAACAAGAGAAACCGAGAGACACCATTCAAAGAACACTTCCTGAACGGACAGGCCCTGGACAGTCAAAGAGCCTACTTTAATACAGCAGCACCCTCAGGGCCAGAGTGCATAACAAGCTTTTAAAATTAACAAAAGATAGAAAGCTAACCAAAATGACAAAATGGAAGAACTTTTCTCCAAAGATTCCAGGAAGAAATGGCAGCTAAAGAACTGCTCAAACAGACATAAGCAACATAACTGAATAAGAATTTAGAACAATAGTTATAAAATTAATCACTGGGCTTGAAGAAAGCATGGAAGACATCAGAGAAACTATTGCTCCAAAGACTATCGAGCTTAAAAATAGTTGTGATGAATTAAAAAATGCTATAAATGAAATACGTAATAAAATGGGGGCATCCACTGCATGGATTGAAGAGGCAGAAAGTAGAATAACTGATTTAGAAGACACAATTATAGAAAAAGAGGAAGCTGAGGAAAAGAGAGATAAATGGATCCAGGAGCACAAAAGGAGGAGTTCGAGAGCTCAGCAATACAATCAAATAGAACAATATCCATATCAGAGGAATTCCAGAAGAGGAAGAGAGAGGGAAAGGTGCTGAAGGAGTCCTGGAACAAATTATAGCAGAGAACTTCCCCAACCTGGAGAGGGAAGTGTAGACATTGAAATTCAAGAGGCACAGAGAACTCCCCTCAGACATAACTTGAATTGGTCTTCTGCATGACATATCATAGTGAAGCTGGCAAAATATAAGGACAAAGAGAGAATTTTAAAAGCAGCTAGGGAGAAAAGGGCTCTAACATACGAAGGGAAACCTATCAGAGTCGTTACAGACTTACGTACTGAAACTTGGCAGGCCAGAAAGGAACAGCAGCAAATCTTCAATGTGATGAACAGAAAAAATATACAGCCAAGAATCCTCTATCCAGCAAGCCTGTCATTCAGAATAGGAGGAGAGATAAAAGTCTTTCCAAATAAAGAGAAATTGAAAGAATTTGTCACCAGTAAACCAATCCTACAAGAAATCCTGAGGCGGACTCTCTGGGGGAAATGTTGCAAGGAACACAAGATACCAGAGACGCCACCACAAGCATGAATCCCACAAAGGACACAATGACTCTAAACCCATATACTTCAATAACAACACTGAATGTGAATGGCCTGAATACTCCAATCAAAAGACATAGGGTAGCAGAATGGGTTAAAAAAAAAAAAAAAGTCCATCTATTTGATGTCTACAAGAAATTCATTTTAGACTGGAGGCACCTTCAGATTGAAAGTAAAGGGATGGAGAAATATATATCATGCTACTGGAAGTCAAAAGAAAGCTGGAGTAGCTATACCTATATCAGACAAACTGGACTTTAAAGTAAAGACAGTAACAAGGGATGAAGAAAGACATTATATAATAATTACAGGGTCTATCCATCAGGAAAAACTAACAATTATAAATGTCTCCAAACTGAATATGGGAGCACCTTAATATATAAAACAATCACAAACAGAAACAATCTTATGGATAAGAATGTGCTAATAGCAGAGGACTTTAATGCTCCACTTACAGCAATGGATAGATGAACTAGACAGAAAATCACTAAGGAGACAATGGACTTGAATGACACATTGGACCAGATGGATTTGACAGATATATTTAGAACTCTACATCCTGAGGCCATGAAATTCACTTTCTTCTCAAGTGCAGATGGCACATTCTACAAGATAGATCACATACTGGGACATAAAGCAGCCCTCAATAAATATAAAAGAATTGAGATCATACCATGCATACTTTCAGATCACAATGCTATGAGACTTGAAATCCATCACACGAAGAAGTCTGGAAAACTTCCAAAAACATGGAGGTTAAAGAACACTCTACTAAAGAACAAATGGGCCAATCAGGCAATTAGAGAAGAAATTTAAAAATATATGGAAATGAATGAAAATGAAAATACAACTATCCAAACTCTACAGGATGCGGCAAAGGCAATCCTAAGAGGAAAGTACATTGTACTCCAGGCCTATTTCAAGAAATTAGAAAAAGCACAAGTACAAAATCTAAGAGCACACCTAAAGGAACTAGAGGAAGAGCAACAGGAGCACCCCAAACCCAGTAGGAGAAGAGAAATCATAAAAATCAGGGCAGAAATAAACAGTATAGAAACCAAAAAAACTGTTGAGCAGATCAATGAAACCAAGAGCTGGTTTTTTGAAAAAATAAACAAAATTGACAAACCTCTAGCCAGGCTTCTCGAAAAGAGAGAGCACTCAAATAGACAAAATCATGAATGAAAAAGGACTTATTACAACCAACTCCTCAGAAATACAAGCAATTATCAGTGAATCCTATGAAAAATTATATGCCAACAAATTGGACAACTTAGAAAAAATGGACAAATTCCTAAACACACATTCACTACCAAAATTCACACAGGAAGAGAGAGAAAATCTGAACAGACCCATAACTCGTGAGGAAATCGAATCAGTTATCACCAATCTCCCAAAACATAAGAGCCCTGGGCCAGATGGCTTTCCTGGGGAATTCTACCAGACATTTAAAACAGAATTAATGCCCATTCTTCTCAAGCTATTCCAAAAAATAGAAATTGAAGGGAACACTTCTGGATTCATTTTACGAAGCCAGCATCACTTTGATTCCCAAGCCAGACAGATCCAGCAAAAAAAAGAGAACTACAGGCCAATATCCTTGATGAATACGGATGCAAAACTCCTCAGCAAGATACTTGCAAATCAAATTCAATAGCATATGAAAAGAATTATCCACCATGATCAAGTGGGAGTCATCCCTGGGTTACAGGGTTGGTTCAATATTCGTAAATCAATCAATATGATACATCAACAAAAGAAAAGATAAAAACTGTATGATCCTGTCGATAGATGCAGAAAAAGCATTTGACAAAATACAGCATCCCTTCTTAATATAGACCCTCGAGAAAGTCGGGAGAGAAGGAACATACCTAAACATCATAAAAGCCATCTATGAGAAGCCCTCAGCTAACATCATCCTCAACGGGGAAAAACTGAGAGCTTTCCCTCTGAGATCAGGAACACGACAGGGATGTCCACTCTTACCACTGTTGTTTAACATGGTGCTGGAAGTCCTAGCATCAGCCATCAGACAACAAAAGGAAATAAAAGGCATCAGAATTGGCAAACAAGAAGTCAGACTCTCACTTTTCGCACACAACCTGATACTCTACATAGAAAACCCGACAGACTCCACCAGAAGCCTACTAGAACTGATCCATGAATTCAGCAATGTTGAAGGATACAAAATCAACATACAGAAATCAGTTGCATTTTTATACACCAATAATGAAGCAATAGAAAGAGAAATCAAGAAACTGATCCCATTCACAATTGCACAAAAAACCCCAAAGTACCTAGGAATAAACCTGACCAAAGATATAGGAGATCTGTATGATGAAAACTATAGAAAACTTATGAAGGAAATTGAAGAAGACACAAAGAAATGGAAAAACATTCCATGCTCATGGGTTGGAAAAATAAATATTGTTAAAAATGTCATTACTACCCAAAGCAATCTACACATTCAATGCAATCCCAATCAAAATTGCACCAACATTCTTCTCAAAACTAGAACAAACTATCCTAAAATTTGTATGGAACCACAAAAGACCCCGAATAGCCAAAGTAATATTGAACAAGAAAACCAAAATGGGAGGCATCACCATCCCAGACTTTAGTCTCTACTCCAAAGCTGTAATCCTCAAGACAGTAAGGTATTGGCACAAAAACAGACACATAGACCAATGGAATAGAATAGAGAACTCAGAATTGGACTCACAAATGTATGGCCAACTAATCTTTGACAAAGCAGGGAAGAGCATCCAATGGAAAAAAGACAGCCTCTTTAACAGATGGTGTTGGGAGAAGTGGACAGCAACATGCAGAAGAATGAAACTAGATCAATTTCTCACACCATACACAAAAATAAACTCAAACTGGATAAAGGACCTGAATGTGAGACAGGAAACCATCAAAACCCCTAGAAGAGTAAGCAGGAAAAAACCTCCTCGACCTCAACTGTTACAATTTCTTACTTGACACATCCCCAAAGGCAAGGGAATCAAGAGCAAAAATGAACTACTGGGACCTCATCAAGATAAAAAGCTTCTGCACGGCAAAGGAAACAATCTGTAAAACTAACAGGCAGCTGAAGGAACGGTAAAAGATAGTTGCAAATGTCATATCAGATAAAGGGCTAGTATCCAGTATTAATAAGGAACTCCTCAAACTCCACACCTGAAAAACAATCCAGGGAAGAAATGGGCAGAAGACATGAACAGACACTTCTCCAAAGAGGACATCTAGATGGCCAACAGACACATGAAACAATGCTCAGCATCCCTCATCATCAGGGAAATACAAATCAAAACCACAATGAGAAACCACCTCATGCCAGTCAGAGTGGCTAAAATGAGCAAATCAGGAGACTCTAGATGCTGGCGAGGATGTGGAGAAATGGGATACCCTTCTACACTGTTGGTAGGAATATAAGCTGGTGCAACCCCCCTGGAAAATAGTATGGAATTTCCTCAAAAAATTAACAATAGAACTCTCCTATGACCCAGCAGTAGCACTGCTAGGAATGTACCCAAGGGATACAGGAGTACTGATGCATAGGGGCACATGCACCCCCAATGTTCATAGGAGCACTCTCAACAATAGCCAAAACATGGAAAGAACCTAAGTGTCCATCAACCGATTAATGGATCAAGAAGATGTGGTATATTTATACAATGGAATACTACATGGCAATGAGAAAGAATGAAATCTGGCTATTTGTTGCAACTTGTATGGAACTAGAGAGTGTTATGCTGAGCGAAATAAGTGAGGCAGAGAAGGACAAATACCATATGTTTGCACATATAGGTGGATTAGGACAATACGGAAGAAGAAGGGGAAAAATAGTTGGGGAGAGGGAGGGAGGCAAACCATGAGAGACTCTTGAATGCTGAGAACAAACTGAGGGCTGATGGGAGTGGGGGAGAGAGGAAGGGGGTGATGGGCATGGAGGAAGGCACTTGTTGGGATGATCACTGGGTGTTATATGTAAACCAACTTGACAATAAACTATTTAAGGAAGAAAAAATTAAAAATAGAGCTACCCCACAACCCAGCAGTTGCACTACTAGGTATTTATCCATGGGATACAGGAATGCTGTTTCAAAGGGGCACATGCACCACAATGTTTATAGCAGCACTATTGACAATAACCGTTGTATCGAAAGAGTTCAAATGTCTATCAACTGATGAATAGTAGGAATATATGGTATATAGATATAATGGAGTAGTGATAAAAAAGAATGAAATCTTGCTATGCACGACAACAGGGATGGAACTAGAGTGTATTATGGTAAGCAAAATTAGAGAAAGACAAATGTCATATGACTTTACTCATGTGGAATTTAAGATACAAAAGAGATAAACATAAGGGAAGAGAAACAAAAATAATATAAAAACAGGGAAGGGGACAAAACATAAGAGACTCATAAATATAGAAAACAAACTGAGGGTTGTTGGAGGGGTTGTGGGGGGAAGGATGGGCTAAATGGGCATAAGTAGAACACTTGCTGGGATAAGCACTGGGTGTTATACGTAGGAGATAAATCACTGGATTCTACTCCTGTAATCATTGCACTATATGCTAACTAAGTGGGATGTAAATTAAACATAAATAAGTGACTAAATAGAAAATATTTAAGAATAAGTAAATATTATCAAATGAAGGTGTCATGTTTATTCAGAAAAAACATAAATAAAAATGGATTTATCATTTATAAAAAATATCCTCTGGATGAAATGCACTTTTATTGCCATAATTCATAATAACTCAGAAATATGGAAGTGAAAACATCCTGAACCTATGGGATTAGATGGAATGCATAAATGCATATCACAGCATCTGTATGTTAACAGAGATCACAAAAGATGTATTATTCAGGGGTCATATTCATTGAAAGTAACAGTTTCTACACAACGTATAATCTTGTTGTATTAGCATTGGTGGCATATAGGGAGGATATTTTAAGACCATATCTTGGAAACTTCCCCTCTGCACTCACCTCTCACAGTCTGATGAATAGCCCAGGTTTTTCCAGCTTCTTCTCAGTGGTATGTTTACTGTTCTCATTTTCATAACTCTGTGATATCATCATTCATGGACTAGTACAATGTCTAAAATTACTGTCTACTTTCCTGGCTTCTAGCTTATCCCTACAGCCTCCACATGCCTCTGTATTAAATATCAACTGGTTAAATATCAACTACATCTGTTGGAACCTAGCCCAAAGCCATTTTCTAGTACTATTTCCTTATAGAATCCTCTTTTTAATTTATCTACATTTGATTTATTTTTATTTTTTCAGTTTATTTTAAAAGGTATTTAAAAGCCATCAGTTTTGTTTCTGAAGTATTCAGACTTATACAGATACAAAAGGTCCCAGGAAACATTTTCAAATGGAGCAAATAATCCTCTTTCTGTACTGTCATTAAATCCAACCCTTGTGAATTTTCTTCCCCTCAAAATTTTGAATTTCATATAAAACAGTGAAAGTGTCTTGTGCCTTTTCATTACATTTAGGACCGAAGCCACCATCCTTACTGTTTCCCATGAGGGCTTTCACTGCCCAGGTGCTGCCTATTCTTTCAGTCTCATCTCCGTATTTCCCTTTATTCTGTGTTCCAGCTTAGTTCACTGGCTTCGAACTGTTTTTGTTCTCTCTTTGATTCACTGAAGTCCCTCCTATCTCAGAGCTTTTCTCATGTCTCTCAGTCTGCAAGGAATGTTCTTCCCTCCTTCTGCCCCACCCCATGCTACATTAACTTAATCTACTTATATTAACTTATAATCTACTATAAATGCCAATTATGCTGCAAAGTGGGATATATCACATATAATATAACTTTAGACCCTGCTGGCTTATTGTCTGGCTTACCCACCCAGGGCATTATTTACTGGCATCTTACAATCTTAAGTAACTTATTTGACTTCTCTCTGAGCCCCATTTCTTTATCCATAAAATGGGGGACAAATCATTTTGACTCATATGATACTGTGGTTATTAAATGAGAAAATTAGATAAACTGTGTAAAGTACCCAACACAGTACAGGGCCTGACTGCCATTGGGTGAAGTACTCAATAAATGTTAGAAAAAATTACTTCCAACCCATCTACTCTCCTAATTCCCTGATACACACACACACACACACACACACACACACACACCCCACTACCAAATAGTCTAGGCCAACTTCTTTAATTATATAGAGACATCTGACCATATACCTCTTATTTCTAACATTTACAGCTTATCACAATTGTGAGTTTAAGTTGTTGATTGGTCAGTTAATGTCTGTCTCTCTTCCCTTCATTAGATTATAAACTCTATAGCCCATAGTGAACCCATAATAAATATTTGTTGAGTGGATGAACAAATGAATGAACTAGAAACATATCCTGCCTCTTCTCAAAACAGCATACATGATGTAAATGTTTCCTATAGGATAGTCTTGCCTTCAGCCTCTAAATCACAAATTGAATACCAATGGCTAGAGAATAATCTCATACCAGGGCCTTATATAAAACTGACTTGTCCCTAAAAATTTTCAAGTGTTTCATAATGTTTCAACAAACCATTTAAAAAGTATTGGATAAAGAAGATCCTTGCTTTCAGTAAAATTGGAAAAGACTTACACTAAAAATGCAATGTTCAAATGCAATGTACAATGCCCATTTGTACAATGAAGCCTAGCTAAGTAATTTTTTATCTCAACTGTGTAAAAATATGCATAAGGAAAAACTAGAAGTATACCATATATTTTTTTTAATGTTCGTTTATTTTTGAGAGAGAGAGACAGAATACAAGTAGGGGAGGTGCAGAAAGGAAGGGGGGAGGGGGGGCAGGACACAGAATCCGAAGCAAGCTCCAGGCTCTGAGCTGTCAATACAGAGACTAATGCAGGGCTGGAACTCATAAGCCATGAGATCATGACCTGGGGTGAAGTCGGATGCTTAACCAACTGAGCTACCCAGGGACTCCTAGAAGTATATCATAATAGTGACCTTTTTTTTCCCTGAGTGGTAGAATTGTGATCAATTAAAATTAATCTGTATCTATAAGGACATCCCACCTTTATAAAACAGGTAACTTCCTATTTTCTCACAGCAAAACTGTTAGTTTTATATTAACAAAAATTATCTTTAAAACTTTCTTAAATATTTCTAAAATTTATAGGGGGATACTGTACTTTCTGTTCATTGATTTATTCAACAAGTAATTACCAAGCAGCTGCTAAGTCCCAAGCACTATTCTGGGCCAAAGAGATGAGTCAAAAGTCAATAGCCAAAAATCCCTGTCCTTATGGAATTTCCATTTTGAGATATTACTTCTATCTGTGCGACTTTGGTTTGAAATTCCTCTTCCACATCTTTCCTCAAAACTATTGCTGTCACATTAAAAAGAAATGTCATGGAAAAAAAGGAAACCAGTAGCTATGATTTCCAGACTCTGCAATTTTACCATTCTTCTAATGTTTTTCATACCTTATATTCCTATCTTTGACAGAGCTGTCCAACATAAAGGTGATAAGAGGGACTCAATTTATAACTTTCTGTAAAGGGTTACTTTTTTTTTTTCTTTCAAAGAGTCAATTCACATGGTGTTACTCCGTACACAACGTTGCTGCTTATCCTACTCCCTTAATGTTAAAAATAATCAGCTGATTTGTTACATTATCACTAAAGTTGGCACCATTGTAGTCTGACTTATTTCAAGTGTTCAGTAAATAAAGAACTTTTAAATCTTTCTAATTCCCTTTGAAACTTTACGAAACCCTGCTATTTTGTAAAACCAACTCTAAAGCTCCTGATCCAAAAGAATTTTTAAACCACTGTGAAACTAATCTCTGAAATGAGTTCTTCTGTGTCTTAACAGGTTTCCTGTTTGCTCCAGAAGTTAGTTTGTATATCAGTTATTTAGGACTCCACTTATGTTTATGTGTATAAGCAGTATTAATACTTGGTGATTAGCTTCAAGGATCAGCTCTCACAAAAAAAAAAAGTTTAGCCCATTCTTATTTGCATTTATGCTAATTGAGCAGTTTTTACCATAACAAACTACCACTTGTAACAATATTTCTATGGAAATGTATATTCTAAGCACCACATATCCCCTATCTAAACAGTAGAGAAGCTTGATGATTTTTCCTTGCTTCCTCATTCTGGACTGCGATCCAGAGATTGGAAAGGAAGGGAGGCTATTAGTGAGTAATTATTTGTTGGCACCAGTATTTTATTAATTCTGCATGCTTACTAAGAGAAAATAGGTCTTTTGCAAAGTTGCTCTTCCTATGGTCAAACCGGGATACAGAACATTTGCCCTTACGCTTTGAGAAGTTGGTTAAGGATTGTGTTAAGTGTGGTGGTGTTATTTGGATAGTGGGAGGTAACTTCTGCTGCTTGCCCATTTGTATAGATAGGTTTTTTGAAAGTTGGAGACTGATTGGGTGTTTGTTTCTTTTAGGAAGCTAATTTGACCAGTTTTTTAGACCATTCCAAATAACTATTCCTCTTGTAATAATTTTTATATATTTTAGGTCTACTTTTAATGTATGTCTCTTTCCTTAGCCAAATGGTAACTCTATAATTCACTATAAATTGAAATGGTTTTTTTTTCAGTGATAAAATCCATGTCTTTTCTAAACTTGGAATGTGTTTATTGCCACAATAGGTGCTGTTGCATATAGACACCACCCTCAGCTGATAGCACAGTTGGTCAGTCCTCAAAGAAATACCTGTTGGGCCAATTATTGCTCTTTTTAGGTCGCATTTAGATTTGAAGTTCCTCCCTTCTGTTGGCTATCTCTATCATGTGATTAGAGCATGGTTGTGACATGCCTCAAAACCTGTTGAAAATTGAAAAAATGGTTAAGTCAGCTGCCTGACAGCCAGTTTGGTGTTTTCACTAAATTGGACAACGTTTTTACTTGATATACAGTTTTAAAACTCAGTTGTTCCTGTACTTACCACCTTTCCTTTAGTCTTGATTTTGTTTGTTGTATTTTCCAACATTTTTACTTATGAATCTTCATTTTAAAATTTCTTAAAGCCATTACCTAGGTTTCAAATCAAAGACCTGTAGTTTTATTTATTTCCTCTTCTCAGGGTATTTATGTTTGTTTTGCCATTTGATTCATATGATGTAACTTTCTTCTTGGAATTTTTTAAAAGTTGTATGTAAGTTAACTTCCTTTCAGTTCTACGTTATTAAAATATGTATTAATATATAATTTATTTCAGTATGATATGTGGTATATTAATAGATACTATTATGTAACATATTAATATAAATACTAAATATCTGCTGTCTGCCTTTTTTGACACCACTGTTCCCTCCTCTCATGTGCCAAGGTGTCTTCCAAGTCTTGCAGAGATTATGTCTATCATTTATTCATTCATATATACATATATACATTCTACAAATGTTTGTTAAAAGCAAGCTTTGTGCAAAAAAGTATTCTAAGCAAAAGGGATAGATATTCTATATCCCAACTCCTGTCCTCAAGAGACAAGGGCTGTTTAGTAGAGAAAATAGAGAAGTAAATAGTTAAAATGTTTTAAGTACTCATCCTCTCAGTTTTTAAAGTCTCAATTTCATAAATTGGAATATGATTACAGCGTGAGTTCAGTGGCTTTATATCAGTAAAGTAAATATTTGACAAGTCATGACTTGCATCTGTTGCCTTTATTACATGTAAATTTTGAATTATGTGACCAGTGATTTGGGTTTCATTTTGTATTTGCAAGTTTGGCATTAATTAATGTCCCTCTTATAGAACACTCCTGTTTATATCTCAACAAATGCAAATTTCCTTCATTTGCCCTACAACCTTCTTGGTACACTTGGAAGCAGATTTTCTTTTCATTGATGGTACTAGTTTTTAGTGTTTTAAATTGGAACATATCTTACCTTGTGAAGCTTTTAACTTTTATTTTAAGTTTCTCCCAGATGAAGTGCTATTGTCTAACATGTTTGGAATCCTGCTACCAAGAATCCAATCTTATGCCAGCTCAGCTGTTCTTTCCAGCATGATTTTCTCTTGCACCTTTAGTGAAATCTTCATATCCTCTTTCTCACCTAGAATAAATGCAACATACCTTCCTGGGGTTTAGAATCGGGTGGGCTTTGGAGGGAGAAAGGAAGGGCAGGTCTGGTGAGGAGAGATAGGTAATCCAACTGGTAAGTAATTAAAACATTATTTTGGGTTAAAAAATAAGCATGCCTGTATTAAGGACTGAGATACAAAATTTGATATAAATAATTGTCCTACTTGTGGCAGCCAGTTACTCTTGAGCTGGTTACCACTTTATCCCCTATGGAAGGAGTTCTCTCCCCTCAGAGATGAAGATGCCTCTGTGGAAAATTTTGATGGGCCCTACCTATCTGATCTTATAAATATATTTGTGTTAAAGGGAGAGACTAGAGAAGGTGGTCGCCTTTCAAAGCATAGCCTTATTTCCTTGGTAGTCACTACATTGTAACAGCAGCCCTTGAGAAATAGTCCTACCGCTTTGGTGACTAAACCCAGTGAAGCAATACTGATGGTACAGATCTCAAGTTAAATAGGCAAGGTCAGTGGAGGAATGGTTCAGGAAGATGGATCCTCAAATCATTCATCTGTGATAAACTATCTACAACATCTATTAGGAGAGCCATCTGGGGGTGGTTAATGTTTATTTAAGTCTTTATGATATTAAAAGGCAAAAGATTATAGGGAGTTTATTTATGAAGGACATTTTTCTTGCCACTGTTTCACTGAATGTTAAAAAGCAAAAATGTCACATTGGATTTTTTAAATCTCGTAAATGTAACATTTTCTACTTCCTGTGTTCCAGTGTGTGAATTATTGAATGTTTAGGAATTGGTCATTCTTTTAGAACAAATAATGGAATACATTCTTTTCAATCTATACAGATTCAAAAGCAAATTCTTACTTTCATTGAGTTCTCCACATCATGCTTCACATTAACTTGTTTATTTAAGAAACATTTCTTATCTACCCTGTGCACTGGGGGAACAGATAAGACAAAGGCCTCACCCTTGAGGAGCTTACAGAGGGAGAGATAGACAGGTAAATAGACCGTTGTAATAACTGTTCTCTGAAGGAAGGTTCTACTGTGGGCTTTGAATGGTTGGAATAAGGGAACACAGAAAGTGGATGGTCAGGAAAGACTCTTTAGAACAGTAAAAACCTCAACTGGCTCCTAAAGCCTAACTGAAGAATAGCCAGTTAAACAGGTAGAAGGTGCTCCAGTCAGAGAGATCAGCATGCCCAAAAGCACAGGATCGTGAGAGTTACCATGTCCGAGAAGCGAGGTTGTATTCAGTATGAATGGAGAGGTAGACCGAGACAAGATCTAGATGGGAATTGTATGCCGTATCTAGATGTTATTTTGAAAGTTAAGGGGAGCCTATGAAGAATTGTAGTATCATAGATCTGCAATTTAGAAAGATTGCTCCCGTGTGAAGAAAAGAGGCTACTGTTATAATCCAGGAGAGACATGCACAGGGACCCCACTGATGGGGTTGGGGTTGAGGATAAAAGGATAGATTCGACAGTTTTTAGTTTGTGGAGTATTTAGAACTTGGCAGGAGATTAGTGATGGAGACATTGAGGCCTAGATAAGGAATTGGAGGTTTCTGCAACTGGACAACCAGATGTATGATGAGGCCTTCATGGAGAGAATAAAACAATTAATACTGTAGTGGCTTGAGGGGGAGAAAGGTGATGAGTTTGGCTTTTAGCATGTTAGATTTGAGATGGCTGTGGGATAGCAAGGTACAATATATTAGGTAGCTAGATAAATGGGTCTCAAACTCAGGAGAAGGGACTAATAGGTAATGATAGCCTTGATCAGCATTCATTGTTGAAGTTATGCAAGAGTGAGATCACCAGGGAGAAGATATATAATAAGAAGGCTGAGGATGGAAGTAACACATCTATTACAACATCTATAATAAGAAAACAGCAGAGGAAAAAGAATCCATAAAGGAGATTGATACTGAGTGGCAAGAAACAGAAGATAAAATCTGAAAGAGGATCTTTCAGGATAGTAAGGGAGGAGAGACTTTAGAAAAGAATTGATGAACATTGTCAATTGTGGAAGAAAGGAAGTAAGACAAGACCTTTATATTATCAGCTCCTGGGATAGAAGTAAAGAAAGAAGCAATGGGGCAGTGTCTGATAGAACCAGGAAGAGGAAAACCCTAAAATAGCCAGTAGATATTCACTGGGAAATACAGCTAGTCAATTTGCAAACACTGGCTGATACTGGGAGGAATTTTGCTCATAAGAATGAGAATTTTGGTCCACCATAAGAACCAAAAAGGTTGGAGTAATACAGCTTTTATGAACTCATTTTTTGTTTTTTTTTTTAATTTTTTTTATTTCTTGGAGAGAGAGAGCGTGAGCAAGGGAGGGTCAGAGAAAGAGAGGGAGTCACAGACTCCGAAACAGGCTCCAGGCTCTGAACTGGCAGTCAGCACAGAGCCCAACGTGGGGCTCGAACCCACAAACCGCGAGATCATGACCTAAGCGAAAGTCGGACGCTTAACCGACTAAGCCACCCAGGCTCCCCTTTTATGAACTCTTAAAGTTGACATTTCTGTGCCCTCTTTCTAGGACAGGGTCGTCTTATTAATGAACAGTTGTTGGGGGTGGAATAGAAATGAGCAGAATAGGGGAAATATAGATGAAAAATTATGGCAAAAGAGAATGGAGCCCGAACAGTTGCAGAAAGCAAACTTTAGTTTTGAACACTACACAAAAACAACAGAAAAAGGAATTATATTTAGTATAGAAAATCTATACTAACTCATAGCATAGATTTGAGATGCTCATTTTTTGAATCTCATTCAAAAAAATTCAAGAAAGCTAATTTCCCATAGAAATGAGCAATACACAGTCATAAGAAAAAAATAAAAATTGAATAATATCTACAGAAAATGAAAGCATGCTTAAAAGATTAGTCAAGTACTGTAACCTTTTTAAAAATAAACTAAATGATGTTCAGAAAATGATTTAACAAATGAAAGAACAAAAAGGAGAATCAGAGAAAATCAAAAGTGAGGTAATATAACTCTGCAAATAATTGGAAGTAAAAGAAAAATAATTACAAGAAATGAATTAAACTAGAAGGAACACAAGTCCAAATAAATAATGCCATAAGAGAAATTGAAGGAGGAAAAGAAGAAACCTTTAAGAATAGAAAAGAAAGGTACCTGGGTGGCTCAGTTAGTTAAGTGTCTTACTCTTGATTTTGGCTCAGGTCATGATCTCACGGTTTGTGAGATCAAGCCCTGTGTTGGGCTCTGCACTGACAGCATGGAGCCTGCTTAGGATTCTCTCTATCCCTCTCTCTCTCTCTGCCCCTCCCCCACCCATTCCTTCTAGCTCTCTCAAAATAAACATTAAAAAAAAAAAAACATAGAGGGACATCTGGGTGGCTCAGTTAGTTAAGTGTCCAGCTATGGCTCAGGTCATGATCTCACCATTGGTGAGTTTGAGCTCCACATGAGGCTCTGCATTGACAGCATGGAGCCTGCTTCAGATTCTGTGTCTCCCTCTCTCTCTTCCCCTCCGCCGCTCATGCTCTGTTTCAGAAAATGAATAAAACATTAAATTTTTTTTAAATAATAAAAAAGAATAGAAAAGAAATGGCAAAAAAAAAAAGAAAAGGATTTGTGAGAAGTGACTTATTAAGGATAGACTGAGAATATCCAACATACAGATGAATAGAAACCAATGAAGAAAAAATTAGAGCAAGTGAACAGAATGAATACGAAAACTACAGTTCAAGAAAACTTTCCTGAAATTAAAAAAAATATATAAGCTATATATTTGAAGAATATAATGTGTGCCTAAAAATATTGACCCAGAACAACCATTAGCAAGACATGGTCATACTAACTTATAAGGGAAAATTAGATCAGCATTAGACTTTTCTATAGCAATACCGAAAGAAAATGAAGCAACATATTGAAGATACTCAAAATGTGAGCCAAGAATTTTCTTACTTTCAAGTATAAACAATAAAGTTATCAATATATATGAGCTCAGAGAATTTATTTCCTATGAACACTTCCTGTAGAATCTACTTAAGAATGAACTTTGGACTACCAAAATGACTAGAGAAATACCAACTAGGTGTGCTTTTTTGTTAGTAGGGTGTCATCCATTGATTTGGGGGCCTCTTAGCAGACAAAGCAAGGAAGTATCTATGTGTGTACAAACCAAGATATATGCATATATCTGTAAACATTCTGTATATAACCATCTCTATATAAGCTAAACATGACTGTAATGATGTCTCTAATCTATTACCACAAGGATCATTTTAGATTCCTCCTCTTATCTGTAAATTCCTACTCCAACAGGAAATATCTGGCTCATATCATCCACGATCCATTTACTTACTTTCAACATAAATGTATAGCACTATAGAATCGCTAACCCATGTGCCCATGAGAAACAACTTTATCAATGAGAGCACAGTTCTTACACGCAACTCCTTTTTGTTTTAGTCTTATAGACTCTACTCACTTTCAGTCACTTAGGTCAGCACATTTTTCCTCTGCCCTGTCAGTAAAATTGTTTCATGCATTTGTAATTCAATTAGATTATCTTTTCACATTCTGCATTGCTTCCTGAGATCCCCTAACCTTCTAAATAGCTTTTTAAAATTTGTGTTCCGTTTTACTTTTGTGCTGTAAAGTTCCTTGAGTTTTCACAAATGCATAATATCATATATATGTATCATTTCAGTATTGTACAGAATAATTTCATCACCTAAAAAATTCCTTGTACGTCACCTATTCAACTCTCCCCCCTTCCTCTAAACTTGTGGCAGCCACTGATCTGTGTATTATTTCTATAGTTTTGCCTTTTCTAGAATGCCTCATAATTAGAATCATACATGAAGTAGGTAGCCATTTCATACTGGTTCTTTTCACTTGGTAATTCACATTTAAGATTCATCCATGCCCTTTTATGGAAAGCTTCTTTCTTTTTATCACTAAATAATATTCCATTGCTGATTATATCACAGTTTGTTTATTCATTCACTATTGAAGGACATTTTGGCTGCTTCCAGTGTTTGGCAATTAAGGGTCAAGCTGCTATAAACATTTGCAGGTTTTCAAATCAGTTGTGTAAAAGCCTACGAACATGATTACTGGCTTGTATGGTGAGGTTATTTTTAGCTTTGTAAGAAATTAGGAAACTGCCTTTCAAAGTAGCTGTACCATATTGCATTCCCACTAGCAATGAATGAGAGTTCCTATTACTACCTCACCAGCATTTTAAAATTTTTAGTCTTTATAATAGGTATATGATGATACTTCACTGTTATTTTAATTTGTAATTCTCTAATGATAGATAAATTTTTTCACACTTCTTGCCATGTCTGTATTTTCCTTGGTAAGGTATATGTTTTAGTATTCTGTCCACTTTTTAATTAGGTTGTTTTCTTACTGTTGAGTGTTAAGAGGCTTTTTTAAAAATATATTTTAGATATAAATCTTTTCTCAAATAAGTGATTTGCAAATATTTTCTGCCACTCTGTGGCTTGTCTTTTCATTTCTTATGTTTCTGCCACAAAATAGAAGGTTTTAATTTTTAAGAAATACCAACTTATCAATTTTTTTCAGTAATACATTATACTTTTGGTATTGTATCTAAAAAGTCATCACCAAATTAAAAGTTATCTAGATCTTCTGTTTTCTCTAAAATCTTTTTGTCTCTGTGTGTTTCATTTAGGTCTCTGATCCTAAATTAAAAAAAAATTATTTTGAGTTAATTTTTGTGAGAAGTGTAAGGTCTGTGTCTAAGTTCTTTTTTCTTTTCTTTTTGGCATGTAGATGTCCGATTGTTCCAGCATCATTTGTTGAAAAGATTATCTTTATTGATTATCTTTGATCATTTGTCAATTAGTGATCAGTTGACTATATTTGTATGGATCTATTTCTGAGCTCTCTGCTATGTTCCACTGAGATACATTTCTGTTTTTTTACTAATACCATGCTGTCTTGATTACTGTAGCTTTATAGTAAGTCTTGAAATCAGGTGGTGTAACTCTTCTTCACCATTCTTTTGGCTCTTCTAGGTCTTTTGCCTTTTTATATAAACTTTAGAATCAGTTTGTTTGTATATACAAAATAGCTTGCCAGGATTTTTATTGGATCCTGTATTGAATCTACTAATCCACGAACATGGAGTATTTTTCCATTTATTTAGATCTTCTTTGGTTTTTTCCATCAGAGTTTTGTAGTTTTAAGCATATAGATCCCATACACATTTTATTAGATTTATACCCAAATATTTTATTTTTTCCTATGCTGGTGTAAGTTTTTTTTTTTATTTCAAATTTCAATAGTTTATTGCTGGTATACAGGGAAGCAACTGACTTTTGTATACTAACTTTATGTCCTGCAACCTTGCTGACTTTTAATGACAGAATGACCACTCTTTCTTGTGACACTCTAAAAGCACTTCGTTACTGGGCCACAGTGGTGGTGGTCACTTTGGATCCCTGGCCGCCTCTGTCATCCCATCTCACACACAGGCCTGTGGGTTGGTAAAGCAGCATAGAGTCACTAAAAGCGTAGAGCCCAGATGTGACCTCTGTGAGGCATGGTTGCTGGACCTTTCCATGAAAAGTGAGACTTCCCTGCCCTGGCCCCCAAATCTGGAGCATTGAGCTCGACTGCCTCAGCACGATGGCTGGTCTCAGCAGCTGCATTTCTGGGTTGGGTTCAGCCATCCATATACCACCATGGGGGAAGGGACTGCAGGCACTTTCATTAAAGCTACCTGAGCCTTAAAAAAAAAAAAAGTAGTTTATTCTAAAAGGATTTTTTTTTGTAGATTCCTTGTGATTTTCTGTATAGACAGTCATAACATCTGTAAATAGGAACAGTTTTATTTTTTCCTTTCTGATCTTTATGCCTTTTATTTCTTATACTGTCACATTGACTAGAATGTCCAGTACTATGCTGAGTAGGAGTGATGACAGTAGACATACTTGCCTTGTTCCCAGTCTTAGAGGAAAGACATTTAGTATTTCATCACTAAGTATAAAATCAGCTATAGGTCTATCTTACCTAAATATTCTGTTTTAGTTGCTTTTGTCTAAAATTTATTTAGTTAGGGGAAGAGCAGGCACTGCTGCCCCTGCATGGTAGAGGCAGAAATCCAGGGTCCCCAAGCAGAGGGCTGAGGGAACTCTTTCTTACTTGTGGGGAAAAGGGACAGGTTCCAGCTCACCACCAGACCTCCGATGCTACCTTCCTGTCTGTAAAGGGTAGGATTGTCTTGTTGCTGCTCCCGTGGCACAGCAAGGGGTAACCTCATTTTCACGGGGCTATGTTGGGAGTCCTGACTTTCCTCTAGGCCTCCTCTGACCCTACCCTAGGAGAGAAGGAGGCATGCTCATTTCCTGCAGTGTGAGTGCACATCTAGGTTCCCCATGTGGTCTCCTCTGCTGACATTGCCAGTTGTGAGGTGGGGATAGTGAGGAGCATTGCTGCTCAGTGGGGATGAAAATTCCAGCTTTTTTGGTAACTCGATATTCTCTGACAGTATCCTCGCAGGGGATGCCCTGTTACAGCCTGGTGAGGGTAAAAGTCTAATCTTCCCACTTAGGCTTTGCAGGTGTGAGTAGGAGTTAGGCCACAGTTTTGTTATTGTGGTGGTGGTGGTGGTGTTTGCAGTCGAGTGGCTGTTGTTTAAAAACCTCCTGTCTTGTGAGGCTGTTTCCTTATCCTTTGGCTAGAGAGAATAGGCTTTTATATCTCTCATCTATAATAATTGATCTAAAACATTCTTAGAAAAAAATCCTTTCCAGATGGGTCTAAATTTATAGTGTTTATATTGTTTCAACTTTTTGTGGTAGGAAGACACAGGCATACCGAGTTCAGATACTTGTAATTATAGAAATTATGGTAGATTTCCTATCTTCTGTGTGTATATAAAAAGGTATACCTTATGCACCAGAAGTTTTCCCATTTTTCAGTGGTACTTAAGCCAAAACTAGATATATTCATGTATTTACCTATCTAAGCATTCATATATTCATCATCAGTATTCTAAATGGTTTGCATAAGCTCTTGAGTATAAGGCTGTTAAATGCGTGGAAAATTATATGCTAGACTCTATTGATTTGATTAGTTTATGCTCTGGATCTGATGCTTTTTTCTTACTGCTGTTGTTTAAAATATCATTTCTCAATGCTATGTTGGAATATTTTGCTGTGAAACTTTAAAACATTTCAGGAATTATCACATAATTTAGGAAAGGAGAGATTCCAAGATTAGCCACACAATAAGTTCTAAGCTGATCATTGCTACATTATTAAAATATATTATTCACATAATAATTATGGGCACTATTGTTTTCTCATGACATGAGGAATTTTTGTAATTGAACTTTGATTCTACAGCCTAGAAACTTCTATCACTTATTTATTGTCCTCAAAATTCCTTCTTTGGCTCAATGATTACTTGTTAATGGCACAGGTATTTGTACAGATTAATGCTGGGGTGGCCTTATAAGGAAGACATGGTAAAATATTGTCTCCTAGTTTTATGTTTCAGCTTAAAATGATGCACACTTTGCCAACTGAGGATATGTTATTTAAAAATGTATACTAGTTTATCATAGAGATAGTTAACATTTTGTTTTTAAGAAGTTAGAATCAAGGAAGTGATACCAAGGACTCCTGTTTTAATTTAATCATTATAGCAAAACACCTGATATGATTTGCTCCAGTTTCCCCATGAGTTCTTGGACAAATATTTACACAAAGAATAGAGTGGCATGACTAAGTTGAAAAATTCCTAATAACTTTGCCACATTTAACAACTAAGTTGGCAGAGAAATCAAAAGCCTAAACATCAGGTACAGCCCTTTCATCCTTTTTCAACTATCACTGCCTGAAAAACCTTCAGTCTGCTACTTTTGTGCCAAAAGAAGTGCATTTAAGTATAACAAAAAATTATATCCTATATAGATGCGAGCATACCTGCCAAACTAAATTATTTCTTTTGTGAAAAAATGGAAAGTTATTTTGTTATTGTTATTGCATCAATAACTTTCATTAGTGCTATCTATAGCTGAGGACTAGCAATTCAAATAATAATCTGTAATCCCATGACTGAAGTTTTCATGCTAAAGATAATACTTGGTATCAATAGGCCATGTGTTTCCAGTTAGTTTTTTTCCCAGTCAAGGTTCCTAAGAGAGCTCAACCATCGATATTCTCTTACAGTCCTCCATTTGGACTGATGGTACATACACACATCTGTGAAACCCCAGCTACAGCCGTGGTGCAGTGTGTGGCCACGAAATAACCCCCTTCAGCTGTGCTTTCTCTTCTCTCCCATCCCTGCTTTCTTTTCAGATTTGAACCCATCACAGTTCAATTGACTTACTTATTTTCTGTGTGAACAAGACCGTAGTTAGGGAAAAAAAAAGAAATATCAACAAGGTGTTTGAAAAACTGAATTTGTAGCCAAAACATCTCTTAATAGAACTTAGTTTGTAAACTTGTGAAAATACTTGTTCCCATTTCTAACCACTTTATTTTGCTATATGGGTCAATCAGCTTAGAATCTGTAAGTGTAAATTGTCTTTATATAATACGGTATCTGACAATTTTTAATACTAGACATAGGACTATGTTTGCACCCTTTGAGGTGCTCTAGCAGTACTGATCAAGATAAACCTATCTGGCACTTGCAGTACTGAATAAGGAAAGTTTATAATATAGATAGGTCTGTGATTTGCAATTGGATGTTCTTGCTTCCAAGTTACTATAAATTGTACCTCATCTTGAACTGAAATAAAATATAAAGATGACATTTTGACACTAATAGTTACTATTTGCAAAAGTGAGGTAAATTACAGTAAGCTTGGTTATTTGTCATATTTGTGAACGTGGGATGTTATGGTTAATAAGCTATTAAGACTTAAAGGTTTTATGCAGCATATGCATATCTATAAATAAATTTGTAAAGCAGGCATCTTTGGCCATGGTTTTTCCTCACCCCCTCTATGGAATCCTTCCTTGCTCTCAGAGTATATTCCTTTTCCTTCTGCCCTGATATGCCATCAAAACCTACTTTTTAATAAACTTTTTATTTTAATCACCCAACACTCATCATGACAAGTGCACTCCTTAATCCCCATCACCTGTTTTACCAATCCCTCCACCCACCTCCCCTCTGGTAACATTTGCTTGTTTTCTATTATTTAAAGTCTGTCTTGGTTTTCCTCTCTTCCCCTCCCCCCGTTTGCTCATTTGTTTTGTTTCTTAAATTCCATATATGAGTGAAATCACATGGTATTTGTCTTTCTCTGATTTATTTCACTTAAAATACTCTCTAGCATCATCCATGTCCTTGAGAATGGCAAGATTTCATTCTGTTTTATGCCTGAGTAATAATTTGTTTTGGGGCACCTGGGTGGCTTAGTCGGTTAAGCGACCGACTTTCGCTTCGGTCATGATCTCGCGGTTCGTAGGTTCGAGCCCCGTGTCGGGCTCTGTGCTGACTGCCAGCTCAGAGCCTGGAGCCTGCTTCAGATTCTGTGTCTTCCTCTCTCTCTGACCCTCCTCTGCTCATGCTGTCTCTCTCTCTCTCTCCTAGAAATAAATAAAACATTAAAAAATATTTTTTTATATAAATAATTTGTTTTATGTATATACTACATTTTCTTTATCCATTCATCATCTGATGGATACTTGGGCTGCTTCCTTTTCTTGGCTATTGTAGATAATGCTGGTGCATGATCCCTCTGAAGTAGGGTTTTGTATTCTTTGGGAAAATACCTATAGTAGTATGTATGATAGCTGGATCATAGGGTAGTTCTATTTCTAACTTTTTAAGGACTCTCCATACTGTTTTCCAGAGTGGCTGCACCAGTTTGCATTCCCATCAACAGTGCAAGAATGTTCCCCTTTCTCTACCTTTCTTGTCCAACACTTGTTGTTTCTTGTGTTGTAGCTCTTAGTCTTTCTGACAGGTATAAAGTGCTATCTCGTTGTGGTTTTGATTTGCATTTCCCTGGTGGTGATGATGGGCATCTTTGCATCTCTTGGCCATCTGGATGTCTTCTTTGGAGAAATATCTATTCATGTCTTCTGCCCATTTTTTAATTGGGTTATTTGTTTTTTGGGTTTGGGGTTTTATAAATTCTTTATATTTTATGGATACTAACCCTTTATCAGATATGTCACTTACAAGTAAATATCTTTTCCCATTCCATAGGCTGATTTTTAGTTTTGCTAATTGTTTCTTTTGCTGTGCAAGAGCTTTTTATTTTGATGAAGTCCCAATAGTTTATTTTTGCTTTTGTTCAGTTTCTTTCATTAATGTTTTATTGTTTTCAGAGTACAGGGCTTTCACTTCCATAGTTAAGTTTATTCCTAGGTATTTTCTTGTTTTTGGTGCCATTGTAAATGGGATTGTTTTCTTAATTTCTCTTTCTGCTGCCTCCTTATTGGTGTATAGAAATGCAACACATTTCTTTCGATTGATTTTGTAGCCTGCAATTTCACTGAATTCGTGTATCAGTTCTCACAGTTGTTTGATGGAATCTTTAGGGTTTTCTGTATGTAGAAGCATGCCATCTTCAAATAGTGAAAGCTTTAGTTCATTCTTACCCACTTGGATGCCTCAGCTAGGACTTCCGGGACTAAATTGAATAAAACCAGTGAGAGGAGACATCCTTGTCTTGTTGCTCTCAGTTTTTCTCCATTGAGGATGATGTTAGCTGTGGGGTTTTCACAGATGGCCTTTATTATGTTGAGGTAGTTCCTTCTAAACCTACTTTGTTGAAGGGTTTTATCATGAATGGGTATTATACTTTGTCAAATACTTTTTCTCCATCTGTTGAAATGATTATAGGTTTCCTATCCTTTCTCTTAGTGATGTGATGTGTCATGTTGATTAATTTGAGAAATATAGAACCATTTTGCAATAAATCCCACTTGAATGGGGTGAATGACTTTTTAAATGTATTGTTAGATTGGGTTTGCTAGTATTTTATTGAGGATTTATATATCTATGTTCATAAGAGATATTGGCCTGTAATTCTGGTTTTTCTGGTGTCTTTACCTGGTTTTGGTATCAAGGTGATATTGGCCTCATAAAATGAATTTGGAAGTTTTTCTTTCTTTTTTATTGTTTGAAATAGATTGAGAAGAATAGGTATTAACTCTTTTTTAAATATTTGGTAGAATTTGCCCATGAAGCCGTCTGGTCCTGGACTTTTGTTTCTTGGGAGTTTTTTGATTACTGATTCAATTTCTTTGCTGGTAATAAGTCTGTTCAGATTTTTTATTTCTTCCTGTTTCAGTTTTGGTTGTTTATATGTTTCTAGGAATTTATCCATTTCCTATAGGTTGTCCAATTTCTTGGCATGTCAGTTTTCATAATATTGTCTTATAATTGTTTGTATTTCTACGGTGGTGGTTGTTATTTCTCCTCACTTGTGATTTGGTTTATTTGGGTCCTTTCTCTTTTTTCTTGATAGGTCTGGCTTGTTTATCAATTTTATTAATGTTTTCAAAGAACCAGCTCCTGGTTTTATTGATCTGTTCTACTGTTTTGTTTTGCTTTGTTTTTTAGTTTCTATATCATTTATTTCTGCTCTAATCTTTATTCTTTCCTTCCTCCTTCTGGTTTTAGCTTTTGTTTGTTCTTTATCTAGCTCCTTTGGGTGCAAGTTTGGGTTGTTTGAGATTTTTCTTGTTTCTTTCACTAGACCTGTATTGCTATAAACTCCTCTCTTAGAACTGCTTTTGCTATGTCCCAATGGTTTTGAACTATTGTATTTTCATATTCATTTGTTTCCATGTACTTTTTTGTTTCTTATTTTATTTCCTGGTTTGGCCATTCATAGCATGTTATTTAACCTTCCTGTATTTGTGGTCTTTCCAGATATTTTCTTGTATGTGACTCCTAGTTTCATCGCATTGCAGTCAGAAAAGATGCACATCAAAACCTACTTTTACGGAAGTAACTGACCCTACAATGAAGTTAACATCATTCATACATTTAACTTACAATAGTTGCAAATGCAACTATTCTTGCTCTTCAAAAATTTTTAAATGTGAGGTAGAAAATATTTTTAATGTAGATATCATGGGCAATTCCGCCTGACATCCTACTCAACGAATATATACCAAGTGAATGTGAAATAAGAAACCAAAAGCTGTAGTATTCTCCATTGGTCTGAGTTTCTCCTTGCTTCTCATAGAGTGAGCATTTCACCATTCTGAAGGTATTTCAGATATTAAGACATGTGCTTTTTTATACAAGACACCTAAATGCAAGCCAGTGACTCCAGCTGTGCTGAACCAAATAAACAGTCATTTGTTCTAATACCAGAGGGGAAAATGTCTGCTTTGGACTTACTAAGAAGTGTCTATCAGCCTCGAGTCTGATACCTTCTAAAGAGATTTTGAGGGATAATTTTATCTACATAATTTTGACCTCACCATGCCTACGTAAGGTTTGAATTCATTATATATAGTTCAGTGAGCTTTCTCTTTTGCCTGGTGTTTGCATTTTAACAGGAAATAATAGATTTCATCTGCTCATGGAATTATAGACACTATTTAAACCTCAATTAAATATGTAAAGAAAGACAGCTAGGTATCTTTTTACCATTTCTGCCTCTGAGGAAGAACTTGGATGACAAATTTGTATACTTTTTTTGTAATAGCCTTTCTAAAATTACATCAAATAAGCAGCCACTTACTCTGCCACATTCTAAGGTCAGCCCTGATTTTACACACCGATGTCCAGGTTTCTTAAAAAATATGATAATACTAAACATTAAACTATGTATTTTACCTTTGATTCTATAGAACCTTTAGATGAAGAATGAGAATATTGCCACTTAGACACTCTCCAAATTCCCCTTCCAACTTCACTCACTTTATTTTTTTTTAAATGTTTTATTTATTTCTAGGAGAGAGAGAGAGAGAGACAGCGTGAGCAGGGAAAGGTCAGAGAGAGAGAGGGAGTCACAAACTCTGAAACAGGCTCCAGGCTCTGAGCTGGCAGTCAGCACAGAGCCCAACACGGGGCTCGAACCCACGAACCGCGAGATCATGACCTAAGCGAAAGTCGGACGCTTAACCGACTAAGCCACCCAGGCGCCCCATTCACTCACTTTATTTTATAACTATCTTAGGTGTGAAATTCTATGATTATTACATGAGGTATGAACTAGATGATAAATTTAATACATGTTTAATCTGAAGAGTTTTAACACCTTGCCATATTTCAAAGTCATCCCTGTGAATGACTATTCACAGTTACAGTTATTGCCATAACTATTGCTATGAAAAGATACTAATTGGTAGAGAAATACAGTTTTAGGGCATAGTGATTTTATTATGTGAAATAAAAACATTCTTTTTTATATGCCTTAAATCCAATTTGAAAGAATAAGAGGAAAAAACCCTTGATTCTTAGCATTGTCATACAACATTTGAGCTAAGATTTTGACTGAAAAAATACATTTTTATAGAAAATAGTAGTTCAGTGTTGTTGCATCACAGAATCTTAAATAGCATGGTTTGTAAATGAAGTAACTTGTTTTTCTGGACTTACAGTCCACTGGGGAGAGAAAGATTATAGTTACTGCCTAGAATGTTTTCATGTTTTTTTTATGCCATATCAAGAATATAACAAGAATTATTTACATTTTGGCTGCATGTTATGGACAAGGACCCTGTAGAAAAAGACAAGGGATTATGATCAGTAATTGTTGCCAGACTCAGGTGCTGAACAAAACCCAAAGAAAGTTTTTAAGCATCCTGTAAGCCTTTTTCCTAATACTGATGGGGCAGTGTTCCTCTTTTTCTCTGTCTCAGATTTATAATTGTCTTATTTTACTATGGTTATTTTTTTTTATTAAATAAACTCTATCCCCAACGTGTGGCTTGAACTCATGACCCCAAAACAGAGTTGCATGCTCTTCTGACTCAGCCCTCCAGGTGCCCCTTACTATGATTATTTTTAAGAACTTTTATATTTTGTTAGAAAGAGAACTATAACCAAACAGATGATACTTTCCTAGTGGAGAAAAGCTGAGAATAATATTGCTCAATTGGAAACAAGAAAGCTAAAGTTGTGGTAGCACTTCCTCCAGGTATTTAGCTTAAGATTAAGCAGAGTTGTCTGAAAATTAACAGGAAAAGAAACTACTTGTGATGTGTTAAAACCACAATTTAAGAAAAAAATCATAACGTCTTATTATAGAGTATGAAGAACTAAAGGTCATAGTCAGACTGCTTTAGTAATAGGTAATAAATACACTTTCCCTCACCTACGATTTTTTTAAAAAGTGATCAGCAAAACACCAAATCCCTACTTAAGATTGCTTGTTTTTTGTTTGTTTTTGTTTTAATCCTTCTGGGGCCATGTGTCTAAGAGCAGTGGCACTGTCTTCATATTTTGGACAAAAAATGGTCTTCAGGTTTTCTGTGCCTCAGTAAGGGACTACAGTCCAAAGTTTAAATTAATGTTAATTGTGGGAAACTGTGAACTTATTTTCTCACTCTGGCAAATCCTAGAAATAACCCATAAAAGCCCATTTTAATCACATAAAGTTGCTGAACTATAGATTTGGTAGCATAAATGATGTTTGCCTTCTATTATAGCAGTGTTTCTATGAGATAATTAAGCAACCCAAATTTTAATTGTGGATTTCAGCTACACTCCTCATTCTTCCAAATCACCTCTTCCCTCAGGAGACACTAGTAGAAGATTCCAATGAGAGGTAGGAAGGGGCAGAAGGCCTGAATGGGGGCCAAAATTGGGAAATAATATTAAGGAGCCTTTTGAGGATTTCTGAAGGTCTTTGCTTTTAGCATTGCAAGCATTGCAAAAGGCAGGTATAATAATAATGATGAGTGTGGTCGCTATGCTCTAGAAGTTCCAGAAGTCTAACAATACACTTGTCCCAATTAATCAATTAATTAATACTAATTAAGATTAATTAAGAATTTAATTGATTAATTATACTGATTAATATTAATTAATTAATACATGAAAGAGGTTGTAAAGGTATATGAAGCCCAGTAAAATTCAATGACTATGTTTCTTTCCCTTCTCGCTCCTACCTTTGCTATGGTTATATCTTTGCCTTTGTCTCTGAGAGTCCTCCTCCATACATTCTGATCCCCTGCTCTCTCTCCATACATCCTGCTTCCTTCCAACCTTTTATATTCATTTACCTTTCATTTTGGTCCATTAGGAAACTTTGGGACCACAGATGTGTAATACACAAATAATAGAACGTAATTCAATCTTCATTTTAATTTTTTTTTTTTAATGTTTTATTTATTTCTAGGAGAGAGAGAGAGAGAGAGCAGGGGAGGGTCAGACAGGGAGTCACAGACTGGAAACAGGCTCCAGGCTCTGAGCTGGCAGTCAGCACAGAGCCCGACGCGGGGCTCGAACCCACGAACCGCGAGATCATGACCCAAGCGAAAGTCGGACGCTCAACCGACTAAGCCACCCAGGCGCCCCTCAATCTTCATTTTAAAGTATTAACCTAACATAGCTCTCTGAAGTAAAGATCTGTTTTATTATCTAACAGAATGCCTAGCACACAGCACTCAAAAATCTGTTGAGGAAGTAATGAACAAATGAATGCTATTTTTGAGGACAGGTATAGAGTTGAGTTTCTAGAATGAAGAGCAAAATGGACCCTAAAGGGGTAGACTGAATGATAGATTGGTGATAGATTGGTGATTGATGATAGACTGAATGATAGATAGATAGATATGATATGAACTATGCCAGTGGTGGAGCAGATGAATGAACTCACCCCTTCTCTTTCCCTCCTGTAGCACATGAAAACAGGAATCCAGGAGTCCACAGTGGGAATATGATCAAAAAGGGATATAGAAAGAGTAGGCATGTATATATGAAAACAAACTTATTAAAGTAAGTGAACTTAAAATTTGGCTTTCATTTTGTCTATATATTTTTTAATTGAATTAGATTAAATTGCCAATGACAGAAAACCCAACAGATTTCTTATACAGGACAGGTTCCTTCTCTTTCATATAAAGGAAGGCAGTTGGGGCTGATTTAGAAGCTCCATCTAATCATGTACCCAAAGTCCTTGTATATTTTTCCAGTAGTCTCAAGATGAGGCTTCACTCTCTTAAGAGTGATGTCCAAGATGGTTGTTCCAGCTCTAAATCACATCCACATTCCAGACAGAGGAAGAATTTACAAGGAGAATGAACATACACTTCTTCATTTTAGTGACATTTACGATGCACACTCCATTTCCTTTTATAATTGTACTGGCCAAAGCATACTAACTTGTTCACACCTAGATGCAAGAAAAACTGGATAATATAGCTTTATTCTTTTATTTTTTTTAAAATTTTTTTTTAATGTTTTATTTATTTCCAGGAGAGAGAGACAGCGTGAGCAGGGGAGGGTCAGAGAGAGAGAGGGAGTCACAGACTGAAACAGGCTCCAGGCTCTGAGCTGGCAGTCAGCACAGAGCCCGACGCGGGGCTTGAACCCACGAACCGTGAGATCATGACCTAAGCCAAAGTCGGGCGCTTAACCGACTAAGCCACCCAGGCGCCCAATATAGCTTTATTCTTAAAGTGGCAATGTGCCCAGCTAAAGATTCAGAGCTTTATTAACCATGGAAGAAGCAGAGAGCAGACTCTAGGGACAACTAGCCTTCTCTAGCACATAGACAAATGGATGTTCTTGGGAAAATATTAGTAATAAAAAGTAGCCAATGAATTGTCAAATTAGAGATTGTCAATATTGTATTTTTTTTAATGTTTATTTTTGAAGGGGGTATGAGAGAGAGGGAGACACAGAACTCGGAGCAGGCTCCAGGCTCTGCGCTGTCAGCAGGGCTCGAACCCAAGAATGGCAAGATCATGACCTGAGCCAAAGTCAGATGCTCAACTGACTGAGCCACCCAGGTGCCCCAATATTGTATTTTTTTTCCAAAGTGATTGTGCCATTTTATATTTCTACAAGCAAGTTATGAGTTCAGTTGCTCTACATCCTCACCATTCTGGATTTTTTTTTTTTATTTTTAATGTTTTATTTGTTTTTGAGAGAGAGACAGACAGAGTGTGAGTAGGGGAGGGGCAGAGAGAGAAGGAAACACAGAATCTGAACCCAAAGTGAGGCTCAAACCCATGAACTGTGAGATGAAGTCAGACGCTTAACTGAGTGAGCCACCCAGGCACCCCTTGTATTATTTTTAAAATATATATTCTATTTAATATGTAAAATCATTGAGGCTGGGTGTGCTTGACATTAAAATTATCTGCAGATACATGGTAAATATTATAACTAGAATTATTATACAAATACTAAATTTTATTTTTTTTAATTTTTAATGTTTATTTTTCAGTGAGAGATAGAGACAGAGCACAAGCAGAGGAGGGGCAAAGAGTGAGGGAGACATAATCTTAAGTAGGCTCCAGAGCTGGCAGCACAGAGCCCAATGCAGGGCTCAAACTCACAACTTTTAAGATCATGACCTGAGCCAAAATCGGATGCTTTACTGACTGAGCCACCCGGGCGCCCCACACATACTAAATTTTTTAAATTACTTCAATACTTGGGGTGCCTGTGTGACTCAGTTAAGCATCTGACTCTTGACTTCAGCTCAGGGTGTAATCTCACAGTTGTGAGATCAAGTCTGGCATCAGGCTCTGCCTCACAGAGCCTGCTTGGGATTCTCTCTCTCCTCTCTCCGCCTCTCCCCTGCTCATGCACATGCATACATGCATGCAGTCACTCTCTCAAAACTAAACTTTTAAAAAATAAAATTACATCAATACCTAATAGTTTTTATCCTAGATACACATTGTTCAAGCCCAAAACACCAAAAGGAGAAAAATTTTTTGAGTATTTCACAAATTCTACGATGAATAGTTGTTTAATTTATATTCCAAGTATGACAAGGCTCAATGTATGTAGTTCCTACTGCTAATATTTACTGATTGTTTACTATTTACTGACCACTTACAGCCACTGTACTTGATTTCATGTAATCCTCTGGCCCTCTAAAGTTACTATACTATCATTCCCATTGCACAGGTCAGGACATCAAGACTAAGAGAGATTTAATTTATCCTTGGACCTCAGGGTTGTTGGACTCTAATGACAAGGGTTTTGGTCATGATACTTTACTACTTTTTCTTTATAAATGTTTAATAGTATAGTTTATCTAAGTATCATTTTATATCTGCATAGAAACACAGCTTGAATCAATTGTGAGAAAACCATTCTTACTAAATGCTTATTTATTATGAGTATTTGTCCTGTCCAGATGGCAACCTGATAGTATGAAGGTGTCAAAACATTGGCACTGTCAATGTTGTCAATTACTTATTTCTAGCAGTTTTCATATCTTGTTCTTATAGCAAACCCATGAAGTAAATAACATATTTTACAGATGAAAATTCTAAGTCATGAGAAGATAAAATAATGCGCAGGGGTTGGAATCTGGATTTTTAAGTTCAGATTCTTTTCATTTAATTGTGTGCTGCTTTAAGCTCTAGAGATAATTGCAGAAGGACATTTTGGAATAAAAACAGATAGGCATCTGTCCGCAAGTACACAGTTACATGTAAAATTAATGTTAGTATCCTGTCCATAAGCATCTCCATCAAAACTGTCTTTGGCAACAGCACCTTGCCTTGCATGTGTTTAGGTATAAAGTAGAAGGAAGTATCAGGCTTCTTGAGAGTCTGCCTTCTTAAATCTACTGAATAGGTCTACTGCACTCCATTTCTACCATCATCTCTCTGGTTTATACCCCAGTTACCTCCTGACTAGATCATTGCATTATCTTAAACTTAGTCTACCTGCATTTAGCTTCACCCCACAACTAAAATTATCTTGGCAACTTCTCCTAATCTTCTAAAACCAAATCTCAATAACCTAATTTCCCTGCTTGGAACATTTTAATGAGGCCTTGATTTCTTCCCTTCTTAATTCAAAGCCCTGCTATACCTGTAACATAACTCCACTGTATGTATTTATTGGATTATAAGGCTCCTTAGGACTGGAATTGTATTTCTTTAATCTTTGAATACTTTGAAATATTTTGTGTGGGTTCTTGCAAAGCACTGTGCTCTCTGTAGATAGTTGTTAAATGGAAATTATTAAATTATTTGATCCTGTAAAAGCCAAAATGTGGTTTTTAAAAAATTATAGGGCTGTTATCCTCAAGCAGTGGTTATAAAAAGGCTATGTTCTTCCTACCTTTGCCATGACCCTAATCCAACTCTCCCCTTCATTAAGGGGCTTGGGTAGATAGAAAAGGTTTGCAGTATCTCTTCACTGAGATCGAGGCCATCTTCCGAATAACATTCTTATTTATTGTAGCATGCCTAGATATGTATCTGTCTTCTCACTTGTTCATATAATTTTAGGGAAATGTTTACTGATCTTATACCCCTCCCTAATTCTTCCAATTCACCAAAAAGGATTCAGTGCTGGAAAAGATGGGCCGTTTCGTACACCTAGAGTTTTTGGTTTTATAAAGGTGACTGGCTAGCCCATTAGCTTTACAGTGGAGAGGTAAGTGCCGTGACAGGGGAAGTGTACAAGGGGAACATCTAACCTGATGAGAGGAGTTGGGAAGGCTTCTCTAAGGTAGTGACTTGTAACTTGAGACTGACAGTGAGGCATGCGCCAGGGTCAGAGAGAACATGTGCACAAGTCCAAGAATGATCCCTTTCGGTGACTGTCAAGTTAGGTAAACTTGTGAGGCTGAAGAGGAAGGGGAGCAGTTAGTCTCACTACCTCTTCCTTAGCTGTACGGTTTCCTTTGCCTGTGTTCATCTTGCACGCTTGTGAAAGTCCTTGCTTTCACCACTTTATGCCACTACTCAGAAATCTTTTAGGGCTCCATTATTGCCTCCTGCTTTGTCCAGTCACCTCTTTCTCTGGCTTTCTAGGCTCCCTACAACTGTCTCTAACCTATTTCCCACCACTTACTTATTCCCCTGCCAGAGCCGAAAGAGTCTCCTTATAGTCTCTTGAGTTCCTGCAGCTTGCTTTCTCCTCTGTTCCATTCCCCTCTAGCTGTCTTTTAAGACTTTACTGATAGCTTCTAGTCCTGAATATTTGCAGCTTGTGGCCTGTCATTTAATGCATAATTATATTTTGGGCAGTATTGTCTTCTGTTTCTGAGTCTTCTGTCATTAATTCGATTGTAAGCTCCCTGAGGGCTGGCTCTGAAGCTACATTTCATTTCATTTCATTTATAATAACATTAGTCAATTACATATGGAGTGATAAATGAGGAGGTACACTATGCTGAAATCAATAGTATCTTCATGCAAAAGATTACAGAATTGCATTCAAATGATAGTGTAGGATAGTTGGAGCAAATAGAATACATTTTAGGGTTCTCCTCACAATTTTAACACTCCTCTGAGAACTGACAATTTATAAAATGGCATGATTTACTACATGTTTTGTTCTTGTTTTACAACCAATGAATGTAAATTCGAAAGTATGCTAGATGAATGTAAAACTTTAATAACACATATGTATATACTTTCTGAATTTGAAAATTAAAGAAGTTTAAAAAATAGTAAACTAAAAACAGTGGCTTTGGTAAAAATTAAATATTTAAACAACATCTCTTCCATTTTTAATACATTTTCAATTATATCAGTGTCATGGGAAAATAATCATTAAGGCAGTTTTTAAAAGCATGCCTAAAGGAGCATCTGCCTTCCATGGCCAGACACTGGTTATACTTCAACCGGAAGGTTCCAGAACTGTATACCTATCTCCTCTTTCTGTAAGTCTTCATCAGGCGTCTCCATGGAAACAATCTAATTTAAAATGTCTAGTAGAAACCTCATGAGAGCCCCTTCCTCAGCTGTCAGAACTGTGAACAAGAAACCTTTTCCCTCTGCTGGTCTCAGCCCCAAGTTGTCCCAAAGTTTCAGCAGTGCCTCCTGAGTCTTGAGCAACATGTCCTCACTCTAGACAATGCACTAAAGTTGTGTAACTGCATTTGTAACTGTTGAGAGATGGAAAGGAAAGGACACTGGACCTGAAGTCACAGACTTGCTTTTGACCCATAGCTCTGCCACTTTTCATTTGCATGACAGGTTTCTTCTTGGGTAACACAAGGAATAATGAGGTCCCACAGGCTGTTGTGAGAAATAGCACAAGCTACTCTATGTGAAATGGGTGGACTCTAAAACTCTATATATGTTTTACTTTTTGTTCCATAGTTTGTATGTAGAGTCACATTCATTATATAACATGAGATTTTATGGTTCTTTCCAAGACTTTTGGATCTTGAGAATTTTAGACATATATTTTTCCTCTGTGACTTACTGCTTTCTAATCCAGGTCCTGGTTATTTTTATTCTTTCTCTCTTTCACTTATTCTTACCTACCCTATCTTCAAACTAATGGATGAAATAATTTTAGGCAACTAAGAAAAGAATTACTTTGAGACATGAAAAAAAGTTCAGTTGCCTCATCTATTAAAGCACTAAAAAAATCTCCCACTGTCTTTTCTCCCATTGTACTCTGCTTGCATAAGAACACATTACTAGCAGTCTGTATCTTTATATAAATACTCTGGACATAGAGCGCTGTTCTTGCCTCTGTGGACATTTCATAGTCCTTGTTTCTCCAGAACCCATTTTTCTTATTGTCCATTTTTATTCCTCTCATTAGACCAGATTCTCTATTCAGGGGGGCCCTAGCAATGGCTTATCAGGTACTAAAGCTTAGATTCTGCGAGTTCCAGACCTAGGGATCTTGCTCATGCTAATACAGGACCAAAGAATGGAGAATCAGAGGAAGCAGACATGTGAGTCTAAGTCCCAAGTGTTAGGCCAAGTTAAAAGGCCATTTTATTAATATTTACCTGCCACTTTTGCTGGGGTGGGGTGAGATGGGAGGGATGGCATGGGGGGAGCACGGGTCGAACATTCTGAGGGTAATTACCTTAATGTCTAAGAACTTTTGTTATGTGTCAGTCTTTGACTACATCTAAGTATCTTACCTTTAGTCATCAGTGGCTAGGAAGTCTTTCTAGGACACACAGCTCTATTATTCTTAGAAATTATAGCTCTCCAAAAGTCCTTGTAGAACTTAGGACCTTTCTTGCTTCTTTAGTTCCCCCATTTACTGCTTTCAGTAAATTATTGCAGATGTTCTGTAGTAAACAATTTTCTTAAGCAGAGAGGATAGAAAAGTATCCTGAAATCATAATCTTCATACACTAAATCTCTGGTTCAAAGTAAGTATGAAACGGTAAGAATTTTACACTATTACATGAACAATTTAGAATCTAAATCTACATGGGATAGTTAATGTATATTTTTCGAAGTAATCTTCAAACTCAGCTCAAAGATACCTTTTCTTTTAAAAAAAATGTTCGTTTATTTTGAGAGAAAGTATGAGCAGGGGAGGGGCAGAGAGAGAGGGGGACAGAGGATCCAAGGCCGGCTCCTTACCAACAACTGTGAGCCTGATGCGCAGCCCAAACTCACCACCCATGAGAACATGACCTGAGCTGAAGTCGGACGCCCTATCAACCGAACCACCCAGGCATCCCCAAAGATACCTTCTCTAATGTCACCAATATGTACCATTGTGCAATTCCAGTACTGTTTTTCATTTCTTCAACTCCAGATCTTTAGGAATGTTATTTTTTGATACAAATAGCCATGGTTCAGAGGACTTTTTAAAAGGATCTCATTGTCCAACACGCTGTTTCTATGGACTGTTCCTTTTTCTGTGCGAGGTCTTCGGACTGGGAGAATCATTTTTAAGTAGTGGATTTTCTGTTTCTCTGGTATGTGCTGCTCAGTTTTCCATGTGGCATCAATTAATACTGCTTTTAAGAAATGCCTTTTTATGACCTAAGGATACTATAAGTAAAACTATGTTGTTTAACCTTCTTTTACTCCAATATTTGCCTGCTCAAATCTCTATGACCTTCAAAAGACATCATTAGGAAAATGAAATGACAAGCCATAGACTGGAAGAAAATATTCGCAACTACATATACTAAACAATTTGTATTCAAAATGTATAAAAAATACTTCCAACTCAGTAACAAGAAGACAACAACCCAATTTTTAAAAATAGACAAATGAGGGGCACCTGGATGCCTCAGGCAGTCAAGCATCACACTTTAGCTTGGGTCATGATCTTGCAGTCCGTGAGTTCAAGCCCCACATCAGGCTGTGTGCTGATGGCTCAGAGCCTGGAACCTGATTTGGATTCTGTGTCTCCCTCTCTCTGCCTCTCCCCCACTTGTGTTCTCTCTGTCTCTCAAAACCAAATAAACATTAAAAAAAATTTTTTAATGGACAAATGATTTAAACTGATGCTTCATTAAAAAAGGTATATAAATGATTAATAACCACATTGAAAAGTGATCACTATTAATAGTTATCCAAAATGGGCAAGTAAAGTCCACAGTGAGATATTACTACACAAAGGCTTCTTAACCTCAGCACATAAAGTTTGGGCCAGATAATTTTCTGTTGTGAGGGGCTGCCCTATGTGCTGTAGGATATTTGGTAGCATCCCTGGCCTCTACTAGCTTAATGCCAGTGGCAAACCGCTCACCCACCAGTTGTGAAAATGAAAATGTAGGGGCGCCTGGGTGGCTTAGTCGGTTAAGCGTCCGACTTTCGCTTAGGTCATGAACTCGCGGTTCGTGGGTTCGAGCCCTGCATTGGGCTCTGTGCTGACAGCCAGCTCAGAGCCTGGAGCCTGTTTCAGTCTGTGTCTCCCTCTCTCTCTGACCCTCGCCTGCTCATGCTGTCTCTCTCTCTCCTAGAAATAAGTAAAAATATTTAAAAAAAAAAAGAAAATGAAAATGTAAACCAATGTCAAATATTTCCTAGAGGGCCAAATCATCCCCAGGTAAAATTCGCCACACTATACCACTAGATTGCCTAAAATAATATTTATCATGCAAAGTGTTGTTAAAGGTGTATAGCCACTGGAACTCTCATACGGCTGGTAGTAATATAAAAATGGTACAACCACCATGGAAAACACTTTGGCATTTACTTGAAAAGTTAAACCTATGCCTATTATAGGAACCAGCCATTTCACTCTAAGTCAAGAGAAATGAAAGCATATGTTCACATAAAACTGTTCAGAATCCTTAGAGAATGTACTGTTCTACATAGGTAAGAATTTTATCCATGGAATGAAAATCTTAAGTACAAGGAACCTTTCTTTGTTGACTATGTAATAATTTTTCACACTTCCTTCTAGGATCATTTTGCTTTTTCCCCGAAATGAAGCTCCTCCAGTAAATTTTTATTGGTGGTAAACGTGTGTTTTATCTTTTAAAATGTGTTTCTTGCATTTGCTTTCTCATATGTTAATAGAATTCAAGAGTGGCCATTTTTTCTCTCAGTGCTTTGAAGTTACTATTCCATTCTCCTCTGACTTCCATTGTTAAAAACTAGTCCATTTACTATCCCTGTGTAGATAATCTGGCTTTTCTCTTGGATAACTTTTAAGATCTTCCCTTTTTCTTGGAATTTTTCAGTTTTGCTATATGTCAAGATACGAATTTCCTTTCTTTTATTCTGCATGGGATTCATTGTGCTTCCTGAAAAAAATGAGGATTGGTATCTTTAATCAGTTCTGGAAAATTCTCAACCATGACCTCTTAGAATATTGCTTTTCTCCTTCCAAATATATGTATACAATATATCATTACTACATATATACTGTGTCATTATATGTATACATTACACCTTCTATTTCATTCTCCTTGTATTTTTCTATTTTTGGTCTCTTTGCATTGTATGCTACATTCTGACTTATTTCTTCAGATTTACTTTCTAGCGTACTAAAAACTTCCTCTTTAGCTATGCTCAAATATGCTGTTTATCAATTGAGTTTTAAGTTTTAATAATTATAAAATCTGTATTCAATTCATTTTAAAATCTGCTTATTTTTTGATGATTTCTTGTTCCTCACCCATACTTTCCATTTCCTTTAAAAAAATAAAAGACATATTAAACTGGTATTCTGTATCTGTAATTCTAACACCTCAAATCTTACAGGTCTGAGTTAAGTGATTATTGTTTCTTCTGACCCTCACTAATCGTGCCTTTTTCACGGTATATTTTATTATTGTAAGCTTTTATTCACTAGAATTTTATCTCTTTGGATGATCCATATTTCTGATTGGAGCCTGTAAACATAACCAATGCACTTTAACTGAATCTTTGCATTAGTTTTTGTTTAAGACCAGAAGGGTAATAGTATGTTAAAGCCCCAACTTCTCATGTGCGAACTACTTTGTGTTTATGAATTTTCAGGGGAGATTTCATCCCACCAAGAACAAAACTTGAAACAGCAAATTTTCTATCTCCTTTTGTTGATGGGATATTTTTCCTATTTCATGTGTTCATTGGTAGTATAACCTCTTGGGGGTTGGCTTTATAATTGAGTCTCTGGTTTACCCCCCAATTTCCCAAGTCCTAGGCTTTGTCTTCTCTTCCCATGCTGTTGCTCTAGGTTACTGGGGAACCATAACTACCAGCCCCAGTAATTGTTACCTCTCTGGGTTTCTCCTATCGGTCATTTTTTTTACTTCTGAGGATTTCTGTTACTTTGCCAGCTCAGCCATTTTATTTCTTACAGAAATGTTTCTAGGTGTTTGTCCAACATTTCTTTTTTTTTTTTTTTTTTTTAAAGGTTTTATTTATTTCTAGGAGAGAGAGAGAGAGACAGCGTGAGCAGGGGAGGGTCAGAGAGAGAGGGAGTCACAGACTGAAACAGGCTCCAGGCTCCGAGCTGGCAGTCAGCACAGAGCCCGACGCGGGGCTCGAACCCACGAACCGCGAGATCATGACCTAAGCGAAAGTCGGACGCTTAACCGACTAAGCCACCCAGGCGCCCCACCAACATTTCTTATAGAAATACTTGTAGGTGTTTTGTCCAACATGAGTAAGAGTAACTATTATGGAGGTTAGTTATTACCCTAATCTGTCAGAGAGTGGTGCTGTCAGAGCTCCTTAAGGCTTAGGACTAAGAATCCTTATAGTAAATGGCCTCCTACATTGTACTGTCCAAGTTCTTAGTTCTGCTTTTCAGAATATTTCTGACTCTTTCCTTGTGACTAAATGATTGACCATCATACTTTCTCTGCTGTCAATTTAAACAGTAGTCCCTACTCCCTTCTAAATTACTGTGGACTTAGAAGCTAGATAAACAAGCTTGTTGTCATTTTGCACAAAATAAAAGTTCATTGTCTTTAAGAAAGATGGGCCAAAGGTTTTTCTCTGAGTTATAGTACATACTCTTTGATATGTAAACTCTGTGGCATCTATTTTATGTGGTTTTTTTTTTTGCTTGTTCTAGATTCTGTTCTTAAGATTACCCTCCCCCAATCGTATTTAGCCACTAGGAAAAAAACTGCAGTATTTTCTTATGCCTTAAGTTGATTAAAGTGACTATTTTTTATTTGGAAAAGTCTTTTTTAAGTTTTTATTTAAATTCCAGTTAGTCAACCATATGTTTTCACTTATGGGTGGATTAGGAGAAAATTAACAGAGGACCATGGGGGAGGAGAAGGGAAAAAATAGTTGGGGAGGGGAAGGGAGGCAAACCCTGAAAGACTCTTGAATGCTGAGAACAAACTGAAGGCTGATGGGGGTGGGGATGAGGGGAAGAGGGTGATGGGCATGGAGGAGGGCACTTCTTGGGATGAGCTCTGGGGTATTATATGGAAACCATCTTGACAATAAACTATGAAAGAAAAATAAATAAATTCCAGTTAGTCAATAAAGTGACTTTAATACTGATTATGGGCCACTTTGTCTTCATTTATGTTTTCATTTTTCCCCTTTACGTAAAATGTTATATTTCACTTATGCTAAAAGATAATTTTACTCATTTAACTATTTTGGTGATGTTTTAGTTAGACTCAAGTCTACAGCTTACTCTTTGGTGTCATTTGTACAAATCTTATAATGAGAATGTGTTTTTAAATACTTGTGTGCTAGTAGGTATAATTTCAAAGCAAGATTAACATACTTCCACTCCCCAGATCTTTGCATCTAGAACAGAATGTACTCTCAACATAGCCCAAAAGGGGCATATAAATACTCTAAGGTTATACTTTAAAACTGTAAACACAACATAGGTACATCCAGAAATAGTTAATTATAAACTATACCTAAAACATAGTGCCTGGTGTTTTGTAGATTAAGAGACAGTGTGGTAAACTGTCAAGTGGTAGAAGACATTCCTCATTTAGCTTTACAAAATTGTGTAAGGGTTCAGAGGGGACTGGAAGTAGGTAAGTGGAATAAAGGAAACTGGGATCTGATTTATATATATATAAGGCAGTGGCCAGGGTGAAGGGAGAAGGGATATTGAGGGATGTTAGGAAGCATTTCCTATTTTGGCAGTAGGCCCAGTGAGGAGCCAATTCAGATTTCCTGGAGAGGAATGACATTCTAAAGTTTCGGGGGGCGGTCCACAGAGGGTGGGGTGAACAGTCAGTTATAGAGAAGAGATTACAGGTAAGATAGGAAGGGATTAAGAGAAAAAAGTTTATGGCCCTTTGGCCTCTTTCCTGATAGATACATAATCACTGGAATATTAACAGTGGGAAAAGAACTAAAAACATTATTAGGCAGCATCATGGTATAGTAGAAAGAATATGCCTTTGGAGTCAAGTTGAACTCTAATCTTTACTTAAGCCGCTTGCTTGCTGTGTGACCTTAGGTTAGATACTTAACCTCTCTGTTTCTCATTTCTAAAATGAAAAGAGCGTCTACCTAAAGGGTTATTATGAGGGTTGAATGAGTTAAAATGAGTTAAATATTAGATGAGTTAAAACATATGTAAAATGTTTTAGAAGAGTACCTGATACATACTAACAACAGTATGTGTTAGCTATTCTGTTAATATTGTCAACTCTGAAACTATGAAATATAGTATCTATCTGCTTCCAGAGTCAAATCTGAAACTAAAAACCTGAGTTTTTGGTTTTAAAGCTCCTCATCAGTTGGCACACAATTACCTAACTGCTACAATAACAGATGTTCACCATAACACACAATCCTGCCTTCCAAGCCTTTTGTACTTCTTTGCATTTGTAGTTTAAGGCATTCTTCAGTCCAGGTGCCCCTTTAGAAGCAAAAAGACTATAGTGGGTGGATCACTATAAGAAATTACAAAAAGAGGAGGGAAGAAAAAGGAAGATGTGGATATTGTTCTCAAAGGCCAACTGAGGGGAAGTGGAAATACTTGTCTAATAATAGATGCTTAATTAATATTGGTTGAATGTTGAATAAATTGGTCCAATATATCCATACATATAGAGGTTCATGAATTTAACAAAAAGATACACAACCAGTCTCTGGTGTATAGAAATATGAGTGTTAAGTAATTGATGAAACTTTCAGTAAGATTTGGGTGGATACTGTTCAAAACTATTAAGACTTAAGAGCTCAAGGAAAATATGAGCTTGATGTAAAGTTTGTCTTTCCCAAATAATGTATTGAAAATACATTTTTCTTTCTTTCCCTTTTTTTCTGCAGAAGGCATCTTTATTTTTTCTTCCAAAGTTTTATGTAAACTCTAGTTAACATAGAGTATAATATTGGTTTTAGTAGCATTTAGTGATTCATCACTTACATATAACAACACCCAGTGCTCATTATAACAAGTGCCCTCCTTAATACATCCCCAACCCATGAAACTTCCTTTTTCTTGATTCAGTATAGCTTTGTTATCTGTGACAATTGGGGAGAGAGGAACAGAATAAAGTGAGGATATGGCCAATAAATAAAACCTAGAACTAGTCTTCAAATATTTTTAAAACCGCCCCCCCCTCCCTGTTTCCTTGGGTATATAGAAAGCAATGAACTATTGAGGGGAAGTATACATACATACATTTTGGGTTTGGGTTTTTTTTTTTTAATTTTTTTTTAATGTTTTATTTATTTCTGAGAGAGAGAGAGAGACAGCATGAGCATGAGATCTCACAAACCGTGAGATCATGACCTGAGCTAAAGTCGGACACTTAACTGACCGAGCCACCCAGATGCCTGTCATACATACATTTTGGAGAGCATCTTACAGTATTAGTAGCAAACCTCCTGTTTTATAGTACAGGAAACAATTGATAGGACAAGTCAAGCTGATTTACTTAAAATAATTAATTTTAGGGAACTAAAACCAGCAAATGGTTTAAGCAGCACTTGACAAAAAAACTAAAAGTGGTTTTTGAAGATTTTTACAGAAAATATTGGTAACTGCTTTAGAATATAGAGTTAGCAAGCCAAAAGCAAAATGAAGAAAACTATCAAGTATCGTTTCACAGTGTTTGTGTGTCTCTATTGCAAGTAACTCTCTCAATTTGAGCAAATAATGGAGGTCAGCACCAAACATTACAGTGATGAAATCTATAACTCTTTGAAAATCTCTTCTGGATCCTCAGAAAATTTTCTTCTCTCAGCTGAGAATATGTATTGAGTGCTAAAGAGGAAAAATTGCATAGAATAGCACTACACCGTTTGTTCAGTTTCCTTGCTTGCTTTGAAGGTTATACTTATATGTGACTGTCATGCTCATATTTTTGGATTGGACTATAGCATCTCATTGTTGTCTACCCCCCTTCCCCATGAATTTTAGAAATTGAGTAGCAGGGAATTTAAAAAGAGAAAAAAAATTTCTTAGGGATATTCCCACCCTTATCCTCTATCCACAAAAAAAGAAAGAAAATTTCCTAGAAAATTCGATATTTTATTATAATTACACTAATATTTTAAAGGTGACTTTAATGTATACAGTATCTGGCACATAAGAATAAAAACAAAATTATCACTATGTTACTAAAATCTATTTTTTTAAAGATTTGGTGAAGAGATTTTAAATCTTTGTTACTTTTAACTCAGGACAGTATATCCTGTTTTACAACAGTGTTCTGTTCTGACGCTATATAATTTTTTTTAAAAACATTGAAGGTTGGACCTCACTGGTATCTGGAGTGGTTGAGTCCTGACCTGTTTGCTTTGTGGTTGGCTGAAAGCTGTTGCTAAGCTTGTTTTTTTGTTCTTAGAAAAAGTTAAAAGTTGAGTGTGACCTATTTGAAATGCACCCTGCTTTTGACTCTGCTTTGCTCTTTTTCCTGGATCCACATACTTTTTTTTCTGATATCTTTTGAATTTAGATATTTTTCAAACCCACAAATTTGTAAATTTAATGTACATTATTTTAGGGTTCTAAGGTTTTAATTGTATATTTGTAATGTGCAAGTTAAAGTATTGTGGTTTAGTTTAAATCTCGTTAAATACTTGAAAGTTGAAGTTTCTGACCTAAAATTAAGTTCTGGTTGTAAAAAACACATGTATTATTTAAGAACCTGCCTATTACAAACAGAAAAGATTATTTGGATATCAGTAATATCTTCATTGTTAATAAAAACAATCTCAAGGTACTTCATTGTACTTTTACTTCATTGTACATTTCTTAGGTCAAATTTTTGTGATTTAGTATAAAAGCTATTATTCATCATGCTGGTATGTGTGTCACTGCAGGGTAAGATTGACTTTATTCATGTTTTCTGGAGAAGGGTTAGAAGGATTGATAATCCTTGCAGTTATAGACCAGATCCAGGACAGGCTAAATGTAAGTTCTATGGGAAGGCAAGTTTGGTTTGTAATTCAGTAGACTGTCATAAACCATTTTGATTCTAAGAGCCTTTTCTCTTTAAGGCTGCATTTAACATTGGTAGGAATGAGACTTTGAACTAAATCCCTCCTGCATTCTGCTGGAATCAGCAGAAATCCAGAGATCATTCTCTGAACCTTAAAGCCTGACCCAAGCCTTGGATGAACAATGTAGGGAACTACAGACTAGCGTGGATTCTCCAGACTTACTATGAGTTCTAGTGTGCCAATGAGGAGATATGGTGTATATATAAGGCAGTGGTATCAATATGTGTTACTAATTTTTTTTTGTCAGCATAGTCTTTAGTCAAACAATATTACCAGAATTCTGACATATGTAGTATCTAAAATTGGCCTTTTATTAATGATGTCTTTAAGTTCAAATAAAGTTAAATTATTAAGTCAGAAAGTGAGGCTATTTTATGTTTTAAACAAATTTGAAATTAAGGGTTATGGATTATGGCTGCAGTATTATTTATGTACCTTCTTTCTTTTAATGTTTATTTTATTTTTGAGAGAGCGTGAGTGGGGGAGGTGCGGGGGTTGGGGGGTGGGGACGGAAGATCTGAAGCTGACTCTACACTGACAGCAGCCAGCCTGATATGGGGCTTGAAACCACAAACTGTGTGATCATGACCTGAGCTGAGGTCAGATGCTCAAACAACTGAGCCACCCAGGTGCCCCTCTGTAGTTTCCGGTATGCATAATATCCAGGAAATCTGGATTCACACAGCAAAGCACCCTCGCTATACTCTCAGTGTAGCAGTCCACTCACTGCTAGTTTTACTCCAGCAAATGCAGAGAGGCATGAATTTTTTTTAAAGGCTGGAATACACTAACTATACCCTTCCTTATCCTGACACATTTACCAAAATGTTCAAACATATGCCCACAGAGATGGTGAAGGAAGCTTTATGTAGTCCAGGAACTGAATTATTAGTTAATTATTAGGCAACAAATTACTACTATGGCAATTTCCAATGCATTTAATGTTGATTTGCATTTGCAGTTTGCCTTGAAAAAGAAAGCCCAAATCTAATATTTTATAATAACTCTAAAGAACTTGTAAGGAACGGATCCTAAGAAATACAACTTGAAAACCAGTGATAATGTAACAAAAGAAGCCTGGTGTAGGACGCGGCCAGATTCTAGTTAGTTTAAAGCATGTAGTAACTCTTGATAAAATCAGAAATTACGTTAACAGCAGAACTTTAGAGCTGAAATAAAGTTTGAGAGAATATGAAGTTCACCTGCCCTTCATTTTAAATTTGAGGGGGCTAAAATTGGAAGGGCTGTTAAGAGATTTACAAACTGGGTTTCTGTTTTTTGTTAGTCTGTTTCAGGATTGGGCAGTAAACTAGATGACTCCCCATTTAATGTTCCTTAACAGAGTACCAAGCTATCTGCCAATCTGTGTGACTTATGTGAGAGGTGTAAGTCTAGATAAAATAGACACCCAAACTCAAGATATTTCTGCTTGTTCATAGGATTTAAGAAATTAAATGCAAATAATTTGGAACTTAGTCAATATCTATAAATAATTATTGAATGCTAAGTGCTTACTTAATATTAAGATTTCTGTCAATTGCCAAAATAAGAGCATTGACCCCCATACATAAACCTATGCCAAAATGTATTTTTTAAATTAGAGTTATAAAATAATAAGAAAGAATACTACCTTCTCCAATTTGTAATAGCTGAATAAAATCCTATGTTAGTATTTCTCAATCGTTTGCCAAAACTTAGAAACCCATAGTTTTGTTACTACAAATGATCTTGAATTCTGTTCAAATTTAAGTTCATGTAAAAACAATTTTAAAGTGGCATTATCTCTGTCTCTCTTTTTAATATTTTTAGCTACACAGAAAGTTAATAGTGATAAGTAAAAATAAACATCTCTGTTGAACTATATTGGTCTGAACATATGCGTACTCTATGTACAAAAGGAGAAATGGCCCAGGGATGCAGTGAGGATTTTGGAGGGCAGAGGAACATATGGGAAAGTTTGGTGAATGGTGTTTTATTTCTAAGATGCTTAATAACATGCAAGTAGTCTCTAGGTGTGGCCTTGTACTTTGTGACCAGGTTCTACCATTTGATACCCTCATGGGAAACTAGAGGTCTCAGAAGGAGGCAAAGAAAGAAGGTAATTTAACAGATTAAAGGACCCACAACTAAAGATTATTACAGAGATGGGGGGCCTGGGTGGCTCAGTTAAGCATCCAACTTCAGCTCATGATCCTGCAATCCATGAGTTCGAGCCCCACATCTGATTCTGTGCTGACAGCTCAGAGCCTAGAGACTGCTTAGAATTCTGTGCCCTACCCCCTCTCTGCCCCTCCCCTGCTCATGCTGTATCTTGCTCTGTCTCTCAAAAATAAATAAATGTTAAAAATAAAGATTATTATGGAGGAACTGAGTGGGGGGTCTTTGAGTTCTATAAGAAAAGCACATATTGTAGATCTCTATTCACTACATGGTAGTAGGAATCACGGGGTGGGGTGGGCAGGGATAGGGAGGTCAGGAGAGTTGTTACAAATTTAAAAAAATAACCTGATTAAAAGATTTTAGTGACACCTTGCTGGCTGCAGTCAGGTGAGCATGACTCTTGATCTCTTGGGGTCCTAAGTTTGAGCCCCATGTTGGATGTAGAGACTACTAAAAAAAAAAAAAAGGAAGAAGAATTTTTTAAAAATTATAGGTTACATACTAAAACCAGTTCTTGCCTTGTGCCCACAAACAGAAGTACTTTGAGAATTTAAAAAAAAAAAATACATGTTTTCATATATGTTTTTAGGTAGAGTTGAAATCCAGCTTCTCAAAAAACATTTTAAAAATTATACAATACAGTAGGATATGTGCCTAGTCTGAGAAATATTTTCTACTTGAATATGTCATATATTTAGTATCTTGGGTTACCTTTTTTTGGAGTCTGTTTCACTTCCTTTTTCTCCTTTAAAACTTACAAAGCTACTTAGTAGCTTCGATGTACATATGGGATAAAGTCCAAACTCTCAATTTCCCACCACACCTGAACCTCAGCCTATTCCAAATTATACTGATTCCTTCTTATTTAACTCAACAATAATGCTAAAAACTAATACACCTGTAAAAAATTGTAGCATTTTTGAATGAGTTCTCCCATTTAATTTTGAGATCTCAATAGACTCTTTCTTTCCTGTCATTTCACCTTAGGCCTAAAGATGTTTAAAGCCAAACTTGGTTACAGAATGTTCATGAATCTTGTCAAACAGTGGTACGTATTCAGACAGTATCTGACTTGTAAATACCTGCCTGACTTAACAAATGAACCATATATACCATTGCCCAAACCTATATAGCTAGCTTAGCAGTGCAAGCAAAGAAAAATCAAAGAAGCTGGGGAATATCTATGAATTCTCAAGAAGATGGGGAAAAACTATGAAAAACAGAAGTTTCTTTAGCTTGAACCCAGGGACAAGCTGATTTCCAAGCACAGCCTGCCTGCCTGGATAATGGACCTGAAACCTCCAAAAATGTTTGTCTAGATGGCCCAAATCTTTCATAAAATTAAATTCATTATTGAGGTAAGCTTTTTTTTTTTTTTAATAGAAATATCTCTGGAGCTCATTCATTACATACTTATTGAGGGTCTACCGTGGTAGGCACTTGGGCATTGGAAATACAGCAGTGAGCAAAAAATACAAACATTCTGATTTTACAGAGCTTATATTCTGTTGAGTCAGACTAAGTCAATTACTATGAGATATCAGTACCTCATACAATGAATAGTATGAATTCGTTTAAGAAGCTTGCTTTCATCCTAAGAACTCAAAAATCTTCGTGCTTAACCACTTATTCTAAGAGGAATAAGGTTGGTAGGAGGACCTTTTAGTAGACTTAGGTGGAGACTTAGGTGGATTCAGGCGAGTTCTATAGTGAAGGACCTCTAGGTAACATGAGGTCACCAAAGGCCTGGGAAAAGACACTAGGAGGAATGATAGGGATAGTGAAATAGAGGAGATAAGCTCTCAAAGACTAAGATCATTCATTCCATGATTTTTTTAAAAGCCAGATCTCATCCTGAGTATAAGGGAGACAAATTTTTCCTTCTTCATTCCCTCTTTTCTTCTCCTCAGAATCAAGAACTGAGACTAATACTGGGACTAGAGTATTTTATGTGAAGCAAAATCAGTCAGAGAAAGACAAATATATTATTTCACTCATATGTGGAATTTAAGATACGAAACAGATGAACATAGGGGAAGGGAAGCAAAAATAATATAAAAACAGGGAGAGGAACAAACCATAAGAGACTCTTAAATACAGAGAACAAACTGAAGAGCTGTGAGTGAGGGCATGGGCTATATGGGCAATGGGTATTAAGGAAGATACTTGTTGGGATGAGCACTGAGTGTTATATGTAGGGGATGAATCACTGGACTCACTTCTAAAATCATTTTTGCACTATATGCTTAACTAGCTTGGATGTAAATTTAAGAAAAAATTTTAACTTCTTTTAAATAAATAAAATAAGAATGGCAAGAGTTTAAGAAAACTGAGACTAATACTTAGTTACCAAAACTTGCAAATTATTCATTAAAAGAAGCAACCCAGCTTCGGCTGCTTTGGATTTGGGTAGACCTGGGTTCTAATCCTTAAAGGCAATTTACTACTTTCGTGATCTTAGATGTGTTACCATGCTTTTATAAGTTCCTGTTTTATAAATTAGAAAATAGGAATAATTATCTGCCTCATACATGTCAATTGCTTTAGTGTCTAATGGGTAGGAGTTAGTTAAGTTACTGGTCTTATTAACCTAGAAAACCTGACCATAATTTAATACGCTTCTTCTTTGGGGAAAGTGCTTTTCTAATTTAAAACTATTGACATTGTTTGGAATACTGCTTATTTACAAACGTGGATGATGGCCTATGTTTCTAAAACCCTATTAGAGATTTAAAATTGTGCATTTCTCAAAGAAGAAACCCTAAAGGAGAGAATAAGGCAAAGGTCTGTCAACATTCTTGTTCCTTTATAAGTGATAAAATTCTAAAAATTAAATTGAAGAAGTGAGAAAAGTAGAGGACAAATAAGAGAACAATGTAAAATTAAAGTTCAGTGCTAAAAGGATCTCAGTGTACTCAAAACATGTTGAAAGGAAAAAAGTGCTTAGCAGACAAGCTATATATATAAAAACAGGAAGATATGAGCTGGAGGAGAAAAATCTTGATAAAATTAGTAAGCAGAAGTAATCTTATAAACCAGCATTCATTCTAAATAAAATGTTTTAAATGACAGTAGGACATTTTTCAAGAATGCTTTAAGCCCACTCTTAAAAGAGTTCTTTGGCTTAATCACTGAAATCACTGTTATGTGTGTTTTCTAACCAATTACTAAATATAATTACTTTCTAATAAATAGATCTACAAATCTGTGTAGTTTAATATAATTCCTTTGGTTAATGGGAAAATTCAAGCTTTAATATGTGGTCCATGAAAGTGTGATTATGCCTTTTGGCCTGATAAGTATTCATTCTACTAAAACATATCTCTTATTTTCCATGAATTAACTACATTTTTAAATGTCTAATGGATGTAGGAAAGCCACTTAGGATAGCAGCTAATTTGAGATTTGTTTCCTCAGTTTCAAAAATAAGACTATGAGGCATGATTTCCTTTCTCAAGAAATATATTATGTTGGAGAAACAAAATCTACCTTCATCCTACACTTGGCTTCATTCCCATTGTTCTTCAGACCACCCTATTGCCTTGCCAAAATTGCCTCAACAGCCTTCCTAACCCATCTTTCTGCCTCTAATTTTGCCCCTTCCAATATAATTTTCTAAACTTAGCTGAAATGCGAGTCTGATGTCTTTCTACTGTTTAAAACTTTCAAGAACTCCACAGTACTCTTAACAATGAAATTTACATTCTTTAATGAAGCTTGAACAAGGTCCCTCCTTACTGTTGATCTTTTACTTGAACTCTGTCGCTGTCTTCTTCCAGACTCAATAAACTTCCTTTATTCAGCTTCTCTATTTGGACCATTCTCTCTCTCTCAGTCTCTGGGCCTTTGCACATACTGGTTACTTTGCTTAGAACTCTGTCTCTATTCTCCCAAGCCCCTTCTCCTGACTCCCCCGGCCCTCAATTTTCTGGTCAGAGCCTCTCCACTAATCCTCTAAACCCCAGCTCAGATGTTCTTCCTTCAGAAAGCTTGTCTTAAACCACAGCTTCAAGTCCAGACTCTCCAATACATCGTAGTTCTCAGCTCAGATAAAGTCATTTAACACCACTCTGCTTTTAGATAGGTGTATCAGCTTATTCTTGAGAATAAGCTTTCTTGAGAAAATTAGAGTTGAAACCATTACTACTAATGACAAATGCAAAAACCTCACTTTGATACAACTGAGTAAGTCTACCAAAACATTTTTAGAGGAAAGGAAATATTTCAGAATTACTATTACTTCTTGGATTAAATATTAGGATTCTTCCTAGAAATCATGTTGAAATGTTTAAGTAGCGGACTTTATAAAGTAACTGTCAGCCTATAATGATAACCTGTAATAAATGTCAAAAGTTTAGTCCCTTCCAATTAGTGTTCTGTGCTCAGGATTTCATTTTTTTAGCAGATGTTTATTGCATGCCTGTGACATGACAAACACTGGGGGTTCATTAGGAGAAGCACCTTCAGGACATCTGGCCTACTCAAGAAGTGAAATCTATACAGTGATATTGCAGGTTAATACATTGGTTGGAATTCTTGGTTACTACAGATCTATTTGGAGGCAACCCTTTTATGTTGGAAAATAAAGTGACTAATTCACCATAGTGCTCTATTGTGAAGAGCAGAAGTTAGCACTCTTCGAAGAAATGGTCAGTCTTTTTAGAAACGATAAAGGAATCTTGACATTTAATGGCTTAAAGGTCCTCAATAAACCACTGAATTAGAACATGAGTTAAAATTATCTTTCTTTTTATGTAAGGCAGCATCAAAGTACATAAACTGAAATTGTCTAGGGGAAAAACTCCTAATTGCAGCTTCCTATACAATTTCAATGCATGCCTCTCGATAAATATCACTCTAAGTATCAAATACTACTCTATATATACTTTGCAGTTTTGATTTGTATTTAATGATTTCAAACCATTTTTGAGTTAGCTGAATGCATGCATTTCCCTTGCCTCTCATTAAAAAATAGAAAGGTAAGCATTCTCCGTTTTGCAAATGACAATTTTAATGTCACAGACAAGGTTATGCCCTACTAGACAACTCAACCCCATTGTTGTATTCCTTCCAGAAAATAAAAATCACAGCTCAACTCTTCTAGAAGCAGAGTCATCATTTTCCCTTATTCCTCTCATTATCCAGCGTCATAGCACAGAACCTCATATGTCAAGTCCATTTATCTTTCCAAGGTTCATCTACCACCAGTTTATTTTAGAGGGTATGTCATATTGCTGCAAACTGGATGATTTACTGGGCTTATTTTTGCTGCTTGTTGGTTTGTGACTGAATGGGCATTTGATTATCCTGTTTCCTTTTGTGGCTGTGCTCAGAAGAGAGCTTGGAAGCCTCTGTAGCCCTTTCTTTTAAGTTAATATTAATCCAAAATTGCTTTTCTTGACCAGTAAAAATATTTTGCGTGCTTTAGCAAATTTATAAAAACAGTGTATGAGAATATGCAGTATTTATCTTATTTATCTGGAGAAGATAAAAAATAACCATTTTAACTTGCCCTTAAATTACATTTTAAAAGCTGTAAGAGTAACTTAGTCTTCCCTGAGACATTGTAACCTCCACTCCTAAGACTGAAACTTATTTGCATTTCGGAGTCCTGGATCTGTGTCTGTCAGTATTTATTGATTTAAATTCCTCTTTTTTCCTTCTGTCAGAATGTTTCAACTTTTTAAAAAATCTGGACATGTAAACTTTTGCAAACACAAGAGCAAACATGCAAAAAGAGATCTAATTTAGGAGGTGATTTTTAAAAGTTAATGAAGCCATGTAAGGAAATCGTGTTCACGCAGGACTTGAGAGATTTGCGATCCAGGTCCAACAGTGTCAATTATTTATGCTCCCTTTTAACCTATATTGTCTCAAGTTCCTCATCAGATTTCAGAGAAATTCTTTCTTTGGAACCCAGGGCACTTATGGGAGAATATGAGAAACGTTAAAGCCTTCTAGTTTACTTACGAAGAAAAAGGAAATTCAGAGATTGGCTACCAAGGCTTATTATCCGTGTGGGAGAGTGATATTTATAGTTTCTACATAGCTTACCAAAAATAATTTTATATGGAATATAGGCCATGATCCCATACTTGTTCCAGCATTCTGGGCCCATTCAGCGTTGTTTGCGCATCACCGGAAAGGCCCAGGGGGATTTCAACGGTTTATAAAATGTAAAGCGAACTTGGTTCTTCCAGGTGGTGTCGGTCCGCAGAGAGGTGGGTTGCGCTTCGGCACAAGGTAAACGAATCCGAGTGGGTAGGAGGGAGGCCAAGCTCTCGGTCGCTGATGCTGGGGACAGGAGCGCGATCGCCTTTATTGACGCCTGAGGGGCTCGCGCCTCATCTCCCAGCCTTAGAGCAAGGCCACCGAGCCAGTTCTGAACGTGAGAATTAGCTCCTGGCAGGGAGCTCCGGTGCTCGAGGTTGTTTTTCGCCGGGCCGCGTCCGACCGCCCACCAACGCCCGCCCCTCGGCGCCAAGCGGGCGGAGCCCCGCGGCGCCGCGGGCCGGCATTGGCGCGGGCGGCCGCTGGGCCGGCGGAGTGACGGCGGGGGCGGGGCCGCGCGGCTTGTTTGTCCGCGCCGCACCGCCGCCGAGGTCCGCGCTGCCTGAGGCGCTGCAGCCCGGAGCCCGGCCGTCCGGTCAGCGCTCGCCTTTTCCGCGCCGCCGGCCTTCTTCTGCGCGTCCGCAGCGGTCCCAGCGCCGACATGCGCCTGGCCACCACCGCGAACCAGGCGTACACGGCCTCGCTGGCCGTCTCGGAGCTGCTGGGCTGCAAGCAGTGCGGCGGGGGCCGCGGCCGGGACGAGGTATCCGGGCGAAGGGCCGGGCGGGCGGGTAACCCGGCACAGCTGCCCAGGCTGCACGGAGGTGGCTCTGCCTCCCCGCCTTCGTACCTAACAGCTCCGGAGAACGCTCCCCAGGGAGAGTGCCCCGGGAGCGACCGCCCGGCCGGCCGCCGGGCCCGGCGGGGGCGTCTCGGGCGGCCTGTGGTGGGAGGGGAGACGGTTTCCAGCGCGAGCCGGCCCGGGAGAAAATGCTGAGGCTGGCAGACACAGCTGCCTCGGTCATTTAAATGGAAGTCTCCAAAACGTAAATAACGTCGTCGTCTGTGCAAGTCTCCACAAGTCAGAACCGAACAAAGCTCCAGTCTTACGGTAGAACAGCCTGTGGATTTTCCCCCCTCAGCGTCTTGTCAGAACATTGTCGGTGACCCCCACTCCCTTCGCCTCCTACTTAGAAAAAGGCAAAAATAACATTTGAGTCCGTTAAAAGATGCTGCTGCGTGGAATACGTGTGTTCTGCCGGCTCTATGACGTTACGCACAACGCTCAGCCTTGGTTATCAACCCTCCCTTCTGTGTCTGAGATGGGCCTTCAGAAAAAGCGGTTTAGTTGTGACATTTTGTTTTTCCTAGGTGGTTGTAAATACGGCCCCACTGGAAAGTTGCTAATACACCTGACCAAAATGTGAACCTTTAAAAGGCTTTAATTCAAAAGGTGTCAAGGGAGAAAGAGAACTAGTCATTAAAATTTGAATTGAAATCAATACTGTTACCGTAGGTCAAGAAATCTAAATAGGAAGTAATTTCCCCGCAGCATCCCCCACTTAAGGGACTCAGTTTTAGTCTTTACATTTTTCGTAAGTGGAGACCACGTTGTGGACACTGCATGTATTCAAGTAACGGTTAATTGAAGACACCTCGTGAGGGTTGTAGAGCACACTTTTCTGGATTTTAACACTCCTGAATACATAATATGCTCCTCATCGTTTACAGATAATGCAACAACCTGAACAACAATAAAACTTGCTCTAACTGTTGCTTTGGAAACTCTTATCAAAGAAGCAAAACTGTGTGAAAGTGTTGAAATTGCATTTACGGTTTCTGTTTGCAAGGCCATAACAGATCTGTTCTCGTTTTGACTCGAGGTGATCCTCAGCCGTCGTGCTTGACTAGGTCTGTAATTTCTGATGGTGTTGGGTGCAGAATCATGGTTCTTGCCCAGATCTAGAATCTCTAAATATAGCCATGTAAACTGGAAGATAAAGAGATGCATTTTAGCTTGCTCCTTGATTACAGTGCCCGTGGGATTGTGTTTAGGAAACAGAGGAAGCCTTGTAGAGTTGTATTTTATTACTTTTAACACATCCAACATGTGGGGTAATAAGTTAGGAAGAAGTGCTTTATAGGGAAAGTATTCATTTTACAAAAGAATGGCATGACTCTTTCAGATAGCATGCTTCCATTATGCTTTAAAGTGAGACCCTTTCCAGGGATGGAACTCCTAACTAAAGTATAGGGCACACATATGGCCTTACAAATCAGGTACTTTGAAGTCAGGTTTTTGTTGTTGTTATTTTTTTATAATTTTTTTTGAGTTTTTAGTTTTTTAGAATGTATCTTATAGAACACCAGGTACTAGAAAAAGAGGTACCTGAATTTTCAATATTTTTAAGCTGCCAAGTAGAGGTAATGACAATTTAAAAAAACACCAGTATGTTTGTTATAGCAGTAATATATTTTTATTCCTTCTATATCGTTTCAATTCTATTTAAAATTTTTGAACATCAGAAGCCTAGCACCAGCTCTAGGCGGTGATTCTCCTTTTTTTTTTTTTTTTTTAAATTTTTTTTTTAATCTTTTATTTATTTCCAGGAGAGAGAGACAGCGTGAGCAGGGGAGGGTCAGAGAGAGAGGGAGTCACAGACTGAAACAGGCTCCAGGCTCTGAGCTGGCAGTCAGCACAGAGCCCGACGCGGGCCCGGACCCACGAACCGCGAGATCATGACCTAAGCGAAAGTCGGACGCTTAACCGACTAAGCCACCCAGGCGCCCCCAAAATTTTTTTTTTTAATGTTTTATTTATTTCTAGGAGAGAGAGAGAGGGAGACAGCATGAGCAGGGGAGGGTCAGAGAGAGAGGGAGTCACAGACTGAAACAGGCTCCAGGCTCTGAGCTGGCAGTCAGCACAGGGCCCGACGCAGGGCTCGAACCCACGAACTGCGAGATCATGACCTAAGCGAAAGTCGGACGCTTAACCGACTAAGCCACCCAGGCGCCCTAGGCGGTGATTCTCCTAAAGAAGGGAGAGTGGGGTGGGAGCTTTCAATTTTTACACAATTTATTGTTGCCTAGTTGAAGCACATACTGCTTTTGTAATTTTTTGAAACTCAAAACTAATATGAGTGTTGTGGTTATTGGTATAAAACATCTTGACAGTTTTTTAAAAGTGCCCCAAGCCCAGTGAGAAAAATGATTCAAATGACTTAATCATATTTACTTTTCAACTAGTTTTGCCAGTGGGTAGACACTAGAAGCCAAGGAATGCTTTCATTTTGCATTTGTGGCACAACTGTGGTATCCAAAAGGACCTTTAAGGTGTCAAAAACTCTACAGAGACTCAAAAGAGTAATAAAGACAGTCCATTGATACAGGTTTCTAAATGTATCTTTAACCAATTTGGAAATGATCAGAACAGGACTTTTAGTATATAAACACTGATTCAACAGTGATACAACACACAGAGTCTTTCTGTGGTACTGTCACCATTTGCTAAGAATTTTCATATTGTGAAAATGAGTGTCTTAGTATTGTATGCTAATGAAGAAATAGATGTTATGTCAGAGACTTGCAGCAGTGTTGTCATGGCAGAGGCTGTTGCTATCTTTTTCAAAATGCTGATTAGGAGAATTGTTGAGAGGAAAGAACTGTTAGTTCCCATGTTAGTTTTTCCAGCCACACCTTCACCAAGGGCCGGTGAGGTTTGTGCTGTGATTAGCATCTGCATCTGCTGTTTTAAACAAGGCCAGTTGCTGTCAGCAGTTCTGTGTCTTAGAATCTGGTTTGGCCAAAATTTATTCAAAGTCTGTAATTCATTTTCTTAACAGCAACAGATAAGGCATAATTGAAATAGCCTTTAGGAAATTATGAAATGCAGTTAGTTTGGCTTATGATCACTCTATTGAAGATCCTATTAAAAAAGGTATTACCTTTTTTAAATCAATACCTGCTAAAAGATGGGGTAGAACTAATTTCTCATGTTGACTAGGAAAAGAACTGTTCCAAAAATGAATTTTCCAGGAAATTAAAACTTTTAACCTTTTAGAAACCAAGAATAGTATTGTATAACAACAGTGGTATCCAAAAAGATCTTTAAGGGGTCAAAAATTCTTCCAGAGACTCAAAAGAGTAATAAAGAACCAGATTTCCTAGATTCAACCCCTATCTGCACCACTCACTAATACTGAGCTAGATACTTGATTTCAAATTATATACATATATAATTTATAAATTATATGTAATTTATGTTTATAATTGTATGTCATATAAACATTATATAGAATTTGACATATATAGAAGTATACATTATTTATAAAATGATCTCGTTCCTGCCTGAATCTGATCTAGGATGAGGTGGAATGGAGCCTTAGAGCTCATCAGTTCATATTCTTGTATCCCTCTCCTGTGCCTAGTCTTTTAAGAAAGAGAACAAAGGACATTGAGTTTAACCTTCAAATACAGAGAATAAGTTGAACAGCACTAACTATATTTCCCATTATATTAGTCTTCATCAATCCTTTTTGGGAAAGACTTGATTTTATTTTATTTTTTTAAGTATATCATGTCTTCCTGCCCCACCCCCACCTCCCAGTCTTTTCTTTCACTTCCTCTCCTTTTCCTTCCTACCATTTTCCTTTCTGCCTTTAGGGAATGGCACAGACCTCTCACAACCTCTTCATCTTAGGAGGAAATTGACCCCAGTAGTATTAATGTGAACTGAGTACAATTCTAGTTTACCTGGAACTAGACTTGAGTAAAATAATGAAATTGGAATCTTGAATGTCTGAGACTTCTTTCCATTCCTTTCCTTTCTTCAGTTTTTCTACTCTTCTGTGTCCAGTTTTCTTGCCAGACGTACCTCATTAAAGAATGACTATGACCTCAACAATACGATTATTAGCATAATAAGTCTAAAATCCATTCCCAAGAATGTTTACTTTTAATTAACATCCTCCTTTAAAACACATAGTTTTTCACTCTGAAATAATGTATGTCTAAAGGACTGGGAAGGAAGGAATAGGGGAGAAGTGATACCAATATGACCATTAAATTTGGCTGTAGGGATGCACTTTCAAAGACTTGAACATTATATAGGACCATTGGGAAAAGCCTTTGCTATACTTATAGGAAAATACTCCATTCTGAAACACTGATAGCCACTTTGAATTCTAAAGCTATTGTTTTATGGCAGTTCAATATGTAAAAGATATATTTGGTATAGAAACAAAACCAAAATAATATAATTCAACCTCTTTGTTTTGAGGCCCATGTGCTTTCAGTCTTGTTATTAAAAATATGTATATGCCACCCACATGTCGCTAATTTAGTTGTAAAATAAAGTCCTAGAAATGGAATTGCTAAGTTCTTTTTCTCTCTCCTTACAGATAGTAACAATACATGTACACATCTTATGCACTTGGCTCTCCCAAGACACACACACACATACACATATATCTTGGAGGTCTTTTAAATCCAAGTCATATAGAATTGCTTCATTCTCTTTGTAAGGACTGCATGTTATTCTAGTCTGTGGTCATACTACATTAAAATAGTCCTGTTGATGAGCATTCAGGTTGTTTTGTATTTTGTACTATTAGAAACAATGTTGCAGTTGATTATCCTTTTACGTGTGGCATTTTTGTGAGTACAGGTCAGCATTTAAGATGAAATTTTTGATTCAAAAGATTTATGACTTTTTAATTTCAATCATTATTACAAACAGCCCTCTCTATAGGTTGTAGTAATTTATACTTCTTATGTATTTCTTGATCTTCCTCACACTTCAGAACACTCCCAGGAGAAATGTATAAGTAATGAGTGGCTATTTATCTACCTCCTCTTCAGCAGCCTATTATTAAACTTTTGATCTTAAGCAATCTTTTAGGTGAAAAATAGTATCTCAGTGTAGCTAACTTTAAGTTTTATTGTGAGGTTGACCATTTTTCAGCCATTTGTATTTCCTTTCCTTGGTCAATGTCCTTTGTTCATTTTTTATCAGGTCATTGTGGGGTTTCTTACTGATTTATAGGAGTCTTCAGATGTATTCAAGAAATTTAGCCCCTTTGATATAGGAACTGCAAATATATTTCCTGATTTTCTGTTTGCTTTTGACTTTTTTTTTTTTTAATATTTTTTTTATTTCTAGGAGAGAGAGGGCGTGCGCGCGCGAGAAAGAGAGCGTGAGCAGGGAAGGGTCACAGAGAGAAGGAGATACAGACTCTGAAATAGGCTCCAGGCTCTGAGCTGGCAGTCAGCACAGAGCCCGACGCGGGGCTCGAACCCACGAACCGCTAGATCATGACCTAAGCGAAAGTCGGACGCTTAACCGACTAAGCCACCCAGGCGCCCCCTGCTTTTGACTTTTTTATATATTTATTTTTCCCACATGAAAGTCTTTATTTTTATGTCATCAAATTTACCAGTCTTCTATTTACAACTTCCGGGTTTTATGGCATTTTTAGGCCTAACTTCATCCATGAGTGTTTTCTTCTAGCACTAATGCTTTTTGCTTTGGTTTTTGTTTGTTTGTTTGTTTTGTTTTTTAATACTTACGTCTAATTTAAGTATGATTTATGGTTCCAACTTCACTTTTTTCTGAGTGGCTCTCTAGTTGTATCAAGATCATTTGTTGAATCATCATTTTCTCCTCCATTTGAAATATTACCTTTTAATATAGTAAAGTCTCAAGAAAGTAGTGTCTCTTAGGTATAAAAAGAGTAATAAACTCTTGAAAGAGGTGTTTTCCTAAAATGCATTTTATTTAATATAGTGAAGCAATGAAAAGGGATAAATATTGAATTTAACCTTAATGTTTGGATCAATATATTTTGTTTCAAATCTATGTAATTGGATCAGAAATTCAGCAGTTAGAAAGGCTAATAGTCATTGTTTTATATAAATGGCTGCATTTGTGCCAAGATGATGCATTGAATAGAAGGAATGTGGGGTTTTTTTCTTGTATTTATTACAGGCTTTTAAAATTAAGAGATACATGTACCCAGACCAATGAATTGAGTGCCTCCTCTAGTGAAGGAATTGCTATGTTCAGTATAAGTGTGTTGGCAAGTATATTTGAATCCACATCTTAAGTTCTCCCAATAAAGATTTTCTTCAGTTTTGTCCTGCCTGCTTAATTTTTAAAAATCCACTGTGCTCAAAATGTTTTCATTCACTTGGCCCAGATTTTTTTAATTGCTGCCACATATCCTTCTCTGTCTGCATGACCACCGCCCCCCCCTTTTCTTTTCTTTAAAAGGAACATCCTGAAGACTTTTGGAAGCAGTAGAGGGTACAAATAGTATTGGTATGCAATCATATAAGCCAGGGTTTATAAATATAAATAGATGCGTAAACTTTAGAAATTTTTTTGTTTGTTTTTTGTTTTTTAGAAACCAGATTGATAGCACTGGGTGCTATATGGAAACCAACTTGACAAACTATAAAAAAAAAAAAAAGATTGGTAGGACATGAGCCTTTAAAAAAAAGTTTGTTGTTATTTTAGTTTTGTTTCTGTAACCACACATTGGGGAAACGATGGACCTTTAACACTTGTCAGTTTTGTTAAGCATACTATAGTGTCACATCAAATACACAATTCTAGTAGACTTCAAGTACAGGTTCTATATTGACTATGTCAAAGGGCAGAAAACCTTCTTTGTTCATTACTTGAGCTCTAAAATATAAGCAAAGTGATAACATACTAGAAATAAAAGATTTAAAGCAAACTCAGTTTCTCAGAGATTGTTTTACTCAGCCACAGAGAAAACATGCCCTGCAGTACTTTTTCTTTTATAAATTTAAGTAACTACTTTTTATTTTTCATACTGTTTCTTCTATTGTGAAGTGTTATTGTAGATGTAATAATAATTACACTCCTTTCAGTTTAAGTCATCTAGGCAGAGGTTAGTGCTTTTTCATTTCATGACCAGATATACAGGGGTTGATGGTTGGTTGAGTTTTGGATGTACAAACACATTGGTCTTATTTTGTATCAGTGACAATCCACAGGATTGGTTGCTATGTGCTGAACTTTCTGTTCTAGACTTTCTGCCAAGTACTTTATGCAAAACTTTGGTTTTAGTGAGACAGGTTTTATTGTTTTTAGTCTGTGTCCTATTATAAGCTCTTGTCAGCCATACGATGCAAACAGAGGAGTTGGTATGTATATATGGCCATGAAAACAAACCACCAAAACAAGCCTGTCTCTGTTCAACTGTTTGTTTTCCCCCACATTCCTGTAGCCTCAGTTCATGTTGTTTACTGCTAAGAAGTCTAAGATGGTGTAATTTTCTTTTCTAGGAACTTGGAATTAGAATTCCTCGACCACTAGGACACGGACCAAGCAGATTCATCCCAGAAAAGGAGGTATGTTGTTTGTGAAAGTACATAGTGAACTGTATGCTTTTAAGGAAAAGCTTTCATGACCCATGTCTTGGCATCTGAACAACTGTTGGACAACAACATGTTTTACGAGTTGATCACAGTTAATCATCATGCTTTGGCAGTGAATCTGTGGGATTAAAAAGCTGTTATGGTCATGTTGATTTCTAGTATTTCATGATGCTTTTCTAACAGCCGTATTTAATCTAGGAAAGGCAAGACTTGTTTTCGACCAATGATACTCCATCTCTTTATATTTAGATGTTTAGGTAGATGCATGCTTGTAAGCTGAGTTACTTGGTCTTGGCCATCTCTACAGGATGGTGTCAATGCTAGATTGGATGTTTAATTCTAAATATGCAAAAGCTTCTATGCTTTGTTTTCAAAGTTGGTTTGATGTTAATTTTGGTTCTCCTTAAATTGAGAGTAGTCATTATAAAGAAAAGGTAAAGGCTTTAGAGTCTGTTTGCAAGCTCTGCAAATTTGATAATCTAAATCTGCCTCTTTATCTGGATTCTGGCCAAGTCTACAAGCAGCCTGTCTAGATGGCCTTTAATGTTCGGCCTTCGTTTATCTCCTACTACATAATGTGCAACTGTTTATTCTGTCTTGGTTGCCAGTTGAGTTAAATTTTCAGAATTATAACCTTTATCTCAAGCCAAATTTAACCTGCTTCTAAATGACACTTAAATATGTATGCACTGCATTCTAATACCAATTTACAATTTATGTAACCATGGTTTTCCTCTCTTTCATACAGATTCTCCAAGTGGGAAGTGAAGACACACAGATGCATGCTTTATTTGCAGATTCTTTTGCTGCTTTGGGTCGTTTGGATAACATTACATTAGTGATGGTTTTTCACCCACAATATCTAGAAAGTTTCCTAAAAACTCAACACTACCTACTGCAAATGGATGGGCCATTACCCCTATATTATCGGCACTACATTGGAATAATGGTTTGTAAACATTAAAGGAAAATTCTTCCTGCCTCCCTTATTAATCATTTTAAGAGATGGTTAATGCTTTAAACACAGGGATGAATACTTACTTTCTAACTTATTGGATTCCTGTTAGATAGTACGTGGTTTTCCTCTTAATAAATAAGTATACTCTCAAGTGTATCACTAAAAAGAAAAGAGTATTTATACACTATTGACAACCATTTTCCACTAAATCAGAATAAAGAACACAGGATCTATTATACTATTACAGATAGTTCACACTGACATAAGTGGTGCTACTCCTGTTCGATTTGTAAATTATACTCCATTATTTTATGGTTGGCACCTTAACTGACGTTTGTTAATCTGAGGATCTGAAAGTTACATAAATACAATTCCTAAGGCTCAAATACTTTTATCAGGTATTTAGTTTATTCTCAGGATATTCCTGAGGTGCTTTCTATGGTGTGTGTTATTTTTTAATGTTTATATGAAACTGCATTTCTATGAAAAATTTGCAAACAGACTAATCAAACACTTGCTATTTTACACATTGTAACATAGAAAGATTCATAGTTGTTTAAGATTTTAATATTTATAGTTAGATTGATCTTTTTGTTTTCTCTTAAGGCTGCAGCAAGACATCAGTGTTCCTACTTAGTGAACCTCCATGTAAATGATTTCCTTCATGTTGGTGGAAACCCCAAATGGCTTAATGGTTTAGAGAATGCTCCTCAAAAACTACAAAATTTAGGAGAACTTAACAAAGTGTTAGCTCATAGACCTTGGCTTATTACCAAAGAACATATTGAGGTAAGTAGAAGTAATGTATCTAGGGTGGTTTTTTTTTTTTTTAATAGACTTTAATTATTCGAGCAGTTTTAGGTTTACAGAAAAATGGCACAGAAAGTACAGAGTTCTCACGTTCTAACCTCCTGAACCTCCTTCCTAGTCTCTTTTATTAACATCTAGCATTAGTATGGTAACATTTGCTGTAAGTAAAGAATCAATATTGATCTATTAACTAAAGTCTGTGGCTTACATTAGGGTTCACTCTTTGTGTTGTACAGTTCTATGGGTTTTGACAAATGCTAATGTCATCCAGCCACCAGTACACTATCAGACAAAAAAGTTTCACTGCTCTAAAAATCCTCTGGGCTCCACCTGTTCATCTCCCTCCCCTTCTCCCTGAAACCCTGCAACTGCTGATGTTTTTACTGTCTATAATTTTGCTTTTTCCAGAATGTTACATAGTTGGAGTCATACAGTATATCATCTTTTCAGACAAGCTTCTTTTACTTATCAGTATGCATTTAAGGTTTCCTCCATGCATTTTCCTGGCTTAACTGTTCCTTTATTTATTACTGGATTATAATACACCACTATATGGAGTTACCATAATTTGTTTGAAAGCCATCTTCAGTTACTTCTGGTTTTGAGCAATTATGAAGAAAGCTGCTATAAACATTCACATGCAGGGTATTTTTGGTGAACATAAGTTTTCAACTAGGGTAAATAACTAGGAATGTGATTGTTAGATTCCATGGTAAGCCTGTGTTTAGCTTTGCAAGAAACTGGGAAATCGTCTTCCAAAGTGGCTGTACCAGTTTGCATTCCCACCAGCATTGGATGAGCATTCCTATTTCTCTACATCCTTACCAGCATTTGGTGTATCAGTGTTTTGGATTTTAGCCATTCTGATAGGTGTGAAGTGGCATCTTGTGTATCTTTATAAAATGCCATTTAAATTAGTGCCTTCTGGCTCTGTTTATTAATAAAATAAAAGTAGATTGACATCTCTAAAAGTAGCTACCGTAGAGTAGAAATTCTTAAAAATACAACATATTCTTGGGTTTATCTTTCTATTTCATAAAACATGTTCAATACTATTATAAAGTGAAGCATCTTATTAAGATATAAGATCTGAATAGAATTAACATAGTATCTATTATATTGTCTGGTAATGCAAAATTACACAGGTAATTATAAAACAAGTAATGAAGAGAAAGGGTATGATCTGTAAGACTTTGAAGAATCATAGACTTTACCTTGAACATAATTTTTAAAATCTAATTTGATGATTTAGGGATATGAAGAGTCAAGTTAAAACTACTGCCTTTAAAATTCCTTGAGAAAGCTTGATGATAAAGAAAAACACAGGCATATTTTATACAGTAGCTTTCACTTTAAATACATTTTTATTACACTTAGATTGAGACTTTGAACAACAGTTAAAGCATTCATAGTCCAGCATCTGAAATATGACAACTGCTTTTAAACAAAAAGTATTCTGTTACATTTTTAAATCAGGATTTTGGAAAATCAAAATAATAATGAATATGTCATAATCCGATTAAGCTCTGTTTACATGATCGATAAAAAAATAGCATTCTAGGTTCTGTGTGTCTCAAATTATAATTGTACCCTAGGTTTTATACAGTGACTAATCCTGTTTTTATTTTTATTTTTTAAGTTTATTTTGAGAGAGAGTGCATGCACACATGAGCAGGGGAGGGGCAGGGAGAGAATCTCAAGCAGGCTCAACACTGCAGGCTTAATGGTGTCAGCTCAGAGCCTCATGTGGGGCTCAAACCCATGAACCGTGAGATTATGACCTAAGACAAAATCAAGAGTCAGATGCCTAAGCGACTGAGCTACCCAGGTGCCCCCTAATTCTGTTTTAAATTGATTAAATACCAAGATGAACTATTTACTTTTATCAACACCATAACTAGTATAAAAATATGTTCTCTTTTTTTTTCCTTAAGGGACTTTTAAAAGCTGAAGAGCACAGCTGGTCCCTTGCAGAACTGGTACATGCAGTGGTTCTCCTCACACACTATCATTCTCTTGCCTCATTCACATTTGGCTGTGGAATCAGTCCAGAAATTCATTGTGACGGTGGCCACACATTCAGACCTCCTTCCGTTAGTAACTACTGCATCTGTGACATTACAAATGGCAATCACAGTGTGGATGAGATGCAGGTCAACTCAGCAGGGAATGTTTCGGTAAGTATTATTTGTTACAGGATTATCATAAAACTAATCATAATAATTGCTGCTATATTATTTTTTCCTGTGACTTCTTGGAAAACCTACCTTGTTAAATCCATAGAGATATTAAGCCTCTCTACCTGTTCATTCAACAAGTATTTATCAACTGCCTCTAAATGCTCAGCAATAGTTTAGGGCTAAGGAACAAAATAAAATAAGACCCTTTAGGAGGTTACACTCAAGTAATTTTAGGATCAGGAGGCACCAGCATGTGCCCATTGAGAGCCAGCTAGTATTGAATGGGTGCTGCAGTGAGATGAGGGGAGGCTGAGACCATGGTAATTAGTGGTGGAGACTCCCTGATGCTGATCACGTTCTTTTCCTCCCTTTTGCATAAAAGAAACAGGCTGGTTTCTTAATGACCTTTTAGAAGAGTTCATCAGCCTTACCTAGAAATTTCTCCTTTTAAAATTTTTTTTTCATGTTTAACTTGGCACAAATATATATGTAAGTGAAAGTAAATTTATTAAAATGTTTTCACTTCTATTCCTTCTCTAGCTTTTATATTTTCTCAATTTTGTTATTCCCTTGAAACAGATTAGAACAAGTTGAATTTTTTATAAGCAGATTTTAATTCCTAAATACGATGAGTCAAAATCCCCTCTGCATTCTTTTGCTATAGAAATCACAGAAACAGCATCACAGTTTCCTGAATACTTTGCATGCATAGATTTTCACGGTTATATTATTCCTTTGAAACAGATTTGAACAGTTTTGAATTACCTTTAATGTATATATTTGACTGTGGGCAAGTTATCTTACCTCCCTGAGCCTCTGTTCTTTCATGTCTAAATAAACATAAGGTTATTTGAGGTTTAAATGAAATGTTTCTAAAGAATATCTCTAAAAGGCCTAGTACAGCTGGCATTTATCAAGTGCTAAATAAGAAGTACCATTTACATATGGTGAGATTAGCACATAAGGAAAATAATTTTCCTAGGATTGATCACTGCTGTGCTCACAAGGCCCAAGACCATCAGCTTCACCCTGTTGAGCTACTTGGATTAATGTTATAGGCCATAATACTGGCCACTGACCATTTAGTAAAACTTTTATGAGATGGTCTAAGGGAAAATGGTATCAGTTGCTAGGATGCTTGGAGCTGGATTGTTGTCCTCTCTCACCTTTGATTTAGTACAAGGCTGAAGAAAATAAAGGGGTTGGGGGTAGTCTTATAGTGCCTTTGGAAGGGCCAGAACTTGCCTTAAATCTTCCTCAACCACGTAAGTTATTTTGTCTATTAGTGCTTGAGAGAATTTGAATGTAGTATGGGTTAAACTACACAAAAGGAAAAGATATTTACCACTTTTTTTATATGAAGTGAAGAGGCCACCTCTTAGTACTAAAATGGTATGCAGTACACCAGCATGCCTTGTTTCATTACAGAAAACTCCAAAATTTGTACTTTCTGTGTGGGTGTATAGAAAGGCAAGAATGCTTTCCTGAACAGGGGATGAATGAGCAGTAGCTTTAGTTTGTTTGTACATAGGTACGGTTGGAGCCCTAGGTATGTATGTACTCTGTACTACTTAGAAGTAGGTTTTTGAATGTAACAAGTAAGTTAACTTGACTTGTAATATATTTTGGGAAATTGGTTCACTACAAATTGTGACTGTAAACATTGTACTATAAATATTTTGTAGTTTTTCCCTAATAAAATTTTTAGGGTAAAGGGTAAAAAAAAAAATAGCACAAGGCTAAAAAGTACTTGATTATTTCTGGTTATCCCTCTATTACATGAGATTAATAGTAAAATAATAGAAATTTTAAATTTCTCTATTTAATTCCCTGAGTTGGCTATTTAAAAGGCTTATGGCCCACACTGAGGGCACTTGTCAGTGAGCTAATAGTTTATTCTTCAGGTACATATTAGATGTCTGATTCAGTTCAATTCCTTTTCCTCTTCACTTTAAATTCTATCAAGAATTGTCTTTCATAAGAATACTTAAAATTTGGGCTATTTTAGAAGAAAGTAGATAAACAAAATAGGTAATATAATGAAGGATAATGTGAGTTGACAGAAACCTTGATTATTATTTTTTTTTTAAACCTTAGGTCATCTTTTTAGCCCTTTATTTGGCTACCAACTCTGGCTTAGGAGTAATTAAGGAGAACTATGTACCAGAAGAACCTCTAATACATCATAGGAACACTTTCCGCCATCATGAAATTGTGAGAGAAAGTACTCACTATAGGGTGCTTCAGTGTAACTGTTAGGGTCATATGAAAATATAAAGTACCAGTAGTACAGATTATTTGTATCTTAGTGTAGAACTATCCTGACAAGCTTTCTGCAACAAATATTTTGCAAATAATCTACTATGTGTCAGGTACTGTGCTGGGCTCTGAATATATACTTATAAATTAGACAAGTCCCCTGTCCTTATGAAGGTTTGGTCTGAGGAAGGCAGGCATTAAACCAATATCATGCAATAACAATTACAAATTGTATCTGGTGCTCTGAAGGAATGAGCAGAATGCTGTGTGACCATAATTAGGGTGGCAAGGTTTGGGATGGGGGGACAGAACAGGAAAAGCAAGTAAGCTGACATGTGAAGGACCAATGGGTATAAGCCAGGAAAAGAGTATAAGAGTAGGGGAAGAACATTCCCAGCAAAAGATATTTTTTTTTAAGGAAATTATTTTTATTTTATTTTTTTTCCATTTTCTTTTTTTTTCAAGGTGTATTTTATTTTAATTTTTTTACAAATAGTTTATTGTCAAATTAGTTTCCACATAACACTCAGTGCTCATCCCCATAAGTGTCCTCCTCCATGCCCATCCCCCCTACCCCCCACATCCATCAGTCCTCAGTTTTTGTCAGCATTCAAGAGTCCCTCATGGTTTGCCTCTCTCCCTTTCCCCCACCATTTCCGCCCTTCTTCTCCCCCTTGTTCCTCAGTTAAGTTCCTCCTAATCCTCCTATACGTGCAAACATATGATATTTGTCCTTCTCTGCCTGACTTATTTCACTCAGCATAACACCCTCAAGGTCCATCCATGTTGCTACACATGGCCAGATTTCATTGTTTCTCATTGCCATGTAGTATTCCATGGTATAGATAAACCACATCTTCTTGATCCATTCATCTGTTGATAGACACTTAGGCTCTTTCCATGTTTTAGCTATTGTGGAGAGTGCTGCTATGAACATTGGGGTACAAAAAAGATATTTTTAATGAGAAAACAGTTTTGTGTTTGAATACTGAGACTTGAAATTGGAAGATTTCTTAATGTTTTATAAGATAAATTTCACAGATTTGATCCCACTTTCATAGTAAGGATGCAGCAGGGTATGGAAGTATGTATTGTTTGGCTAGTTCAAGTGCACTGGCCAGTCCTCATGTGTCAGACCTGTTCTACAGATGTCACTGCTCTAGTCATCCCAGCAAGAGACAGCTGCCAACCCCATTGGCAGAGGTCAGGTGGAGAATTCCAACCCTTTAAGGACAAATTTCATTCTTAATTGGCAAATTCAGACTGATTACTATAATTTGAAGGTGGTAGACACGTGTTGACAGTGTGCCCAAATGTGCATAGTTGAGGCAAAACCACTTATACTTTCATATCTTGTTTAACTGAGCCGTTCTAAGTTGACGATAAGTGTTAAGAATTAAAATTTAAAACTCAGCACTAACAATAACGTTTTTAAATAATTTTTATTTTAAAATCTATAGACCTGTATATGTACACCAAAATTATAAGATCTATTTTTCCTATATTTTGTTGTCTCATAAGAATTTGTGTCTTAATAAAAGAAATTTTTTAAATTTCATCCTTTGTCTGACATATGCAACATTATATTTTTTCTTCAGGTAAGTGATTCCTTTTTTGAGGTTGAAGCCCTCATGGAAAAGATGAGGCAGTTACAGGAATGTCGAGATGAAGAAGAGGCAAGTCAAGAAGAGATGGCTTCGCGTTTCGAAATAGAAAAAAGAGAGAGCATGTTTGTCTTCTCTTCAGGTAAAAGCAATCATTACATAGTCAGCAAAACTTCTATTGCTTACCAAAAAGAGCCCCGTTTTATTACTTAGAGAATTTTATTTTTTTAATGTTTATTTTTGAGAAAATCCCAAGCAGGCTTCACGCTATCAGCACAAAGCCCAACTTACGGCTCAATCTCAGGAACCATGGGATCATGACCTGAGCCAAAGTCAAGAGTTGGACACTTAACAGTGAGCCACCCAGGTGGGGGTGAGAATTTAGATAAAATTTTTTAAAAAAAATAGAAACTTTTATTTAAATTCTCTAATAAAAGATAAAAGTTTAAAATTTTTTTTTCAATGTTTTATTTATTTCTGAGAGAGAGTGAGCAGGGGAGGGTCAGAGAGAGAGGGAGACACAGACTCTGGAGCTGGCTGTCAGCACAGAGCCTGACAGGGGGCTCAAACCCACGAACTACCACGAGATCATGACCTGAGCCAAAGTTGCACCTGGGTGGCTCAGTCAGTTAAGCTTCTGACTTTGGCTCAACGTCATGATTTCCCGGTTTGTGGATCTGAGCCCCGCATCAGGCTCTGTGCTGACAGCCAGCTCAGAACCTGGAGCCTGCTTCAGATTCTGTATCTCCCTCTCTCTCTGACTTTCCCCTGCTCATGCTGTCTGTTTCCCTCTCTCAGAAGTAAATAAAACATTTAAAAAATTTTTTTTAAGAAATAAAGTTTTAAAACCTCAATCAAAATACATCTTTCCTTTTAGAGAAGCTGTTATTGCATAGGTGTTCCTACCTATAAAGCAGGCAACCTAGAAAAAGAAGTTTTAGTATAAATAGCACTAGACTAAAAGAGGACATTTGATTGGGGTTTTTGTACTAAAATCACTGCTAATAAACTTTGTGAATGTAAGTCACTTAACATATGAATGCTCTTTTCTTTTAAATTAGGACATTGGGGGTACCCGGCTGGCTTAGTTGGTTAAGCATCTGACTCTTGAGTTTGGCTCAGGTCATGATCTCACAGTATGTAAGATCAAGCCCCAAGTCCATGCAGAGCCTGCTGGGATTCTCTCTGCCCCTCTCCTACTCACATACTCTTTCTAAATAAACAAACATTAAAGAAATTAAATAAAATTAGGAAATTGGGTTTGTAAAGCTCTGAGATTACTTTTTAGCTTTAAAATACAATGATTTGTGAAATGGAACTGCTTATTAGACAGTTGACAACAAACTTAAATCCTTTATGTTTGGCCTTTATATACAGGGTATAGGATTTAATATATAAATCAGGTAATTTACAGGAAAAACAGTTGAAGTGTCTCAAAATGTATTTTGATAACAGAGTGAAAAAGCATATGTGTTAAAAGCACCAAATTTCTTAATAGCAAAGAAAAAGATGTTTTAAGTTTATTTATTTTGAGAAAGTGGCAGAGAGATCCCAAGCAGGCTCCACGCTGTCAGCACAGAGCCCAGTTTCACAAACCCTGAGATCATGACCTGAGCCAAAATCAGGAGTCAGACGCTTAACTGACTGAGACACCCAGAAAAAATAAAATGTGTATAAATGAAGGTTGGATGTTACCTTGTTTCTCCTTGAGGAAAAGTTTTTTTTTTTTTCTGTTTACTTCAGACAAACATGAAAGCAATCCAGAAAGGTTTAGAGCAGTTCAGGAAACATTGTAAAAATGATTCACCACTCCAGTATTGTTTCTAGGACCCTTTGAGGTGTTAGATCATATTATATATTGTAGGACATTAATATTTAAACAGAAATCATTCAAGTGCTAAAGTATAGAGCATAAATGATTTATCACCATAAAGATTACCCAAAAGGTGTTCAAACTTTGAGTACATGCTTTTAAGTAGAACTGGGGACATAGAAGGTATAGGAAAGAGAAAAATGCAAAGCATCAAAATTCAACCATGAATACTTTTATAACAAAATCTAATTACATTCCATTTGCTGGTAAATAAGCTACTTCTCTTTACGGTTTTTAGACTTCAGTTGATTACTGACTGTCAGAGAAAGGGCTATCCTGTTTTTACTTGTTATAGGTAAAATGAATTTTAACTAGCATTCTGTTTTTGAAAAGCTTTCAGTGGCTTTTTAATTATTTCAGATGATGAAGAAGTTACACCAGCAAGAGATGTATCTCGTCACTTTGAGGATACCAGTTATGGCTATAAGGATTTCTCTAGACACGGGATGCATGTTCCAACATTTCGAGTCCAGGTAAAATTGCTCGTGATTAGTTAGAAGTATCTCAGTCTGACTTAAAATACGAAACCCCCCTGCCCTGGATTTGAGAATTATAGAATGTTGAAGATGTAACTTTTCTTTATCAGGCAATTCCCTTAAATATATTTATTTTATTGTTAAAGTTCCTAAATCAGTTGTTCAGAAATCAAAACATTCACCCATAAAACTAAATTACAATATTGGATTTGGTTCCCAGATGGTGTGCCAAAACTCAAGTCCGTAATATATCTAAATAATGAATAATAGTAGCATTTATAGCATTGGATTTTCTTCTCCTCTCCTATTGAGCCAGAGTGTTAAAGTGGGGCCCTGATATGCACCACGCCTGAGTAATAAGAGAAATGTCCCCGGCCTCTCAAGCATTATGTGTATGTGAGTAGAGGGAAAGAGGATGAAAAATTCAAAAGTGAAATTTATTTAAAGTGTGCTTGCTTTATTTACTCTTTTTTAGGGAAAGTAAGTTTTTGGGTGTTCTTACTGATAACATAGACAGTAAAATCATGACAGTTACATTATCCTAATTCTCTGTGAACTATGTACTGAATATTACTTGAAGCAATGAACATTTTTGAGGGTTTTAAATTAAACTTTGAGAGGATTCACATAAATGTTATTCAAAATTACTTAACACTTCTCAGAGTGAATAAAATTAGTGATGTGGGGAATAGAAATATTTTTGGTAGATCCAGTTTCTTTAGCTCTGAAATCATGAACTTTGAAATATACATTAAAACTTCCTCAGTATAATTCTGAGTCTATGGAAACTTAGGGACTTAGTGTCCTCGAGGATACTAGACTCCTCCTGTTTTTGCTTGGTAGGGGGTACTATGCTAAAAGTGCTTTGCAAATATATCTCAGGAGCAACAGTAGCCATAGTCTCTGGTTCCACAGTAAAAGTTGAAAATCTTCAATTAATTAGCAAGTATTTATTCTGTATTCTAAGCCATGTAAGACTGTTTCCAATCCAGTCCATTAATATAAACATACTGCAGCATAACTGTATTTCTTAAATAGTCTATTGTATAAATATTTAATTTAGATGAGTTGATATTCCCAACTTTATTATTGTGAGGGTCCAAGTAAGTAAAAGCTATTTTATCAAAATTATGAAAATTTGAGAACTATAAAATTGTGTTTCTTTGCTCAAGGGATGAAGATGTTGTTTAAAGGGACAAAAATTAGGCACAAGGAAGCATTATAGAATATTTCTACTTGATAGTATAATTGTGTCAAGAAATAGATTAGAATTGAAGAGATCATGTGGGTTGGAAATGTTATGGTGGGAGTTAGGATTTGAGAGATTTGAATGGTACAAAAGCATAGGCATCGTAAAGCAGAGGAGACTATAGGCAATACATTGAGCTTAGATTAAAGGACAGAGTGAGGGAAGGGATCATAAAGAAATTGGCTGGGCTGCTGAGTGCTTCAAGCAAAGTATTCCTACTTCTGATTAGTGTGAAGCTAATTTAAAATTGATATGTTGTTACTCTGGTTAAAACCTACAAAACTGACCAAAGAGGTGTTTCAGGAAAATAAATTTGAGAGCAATATAGAAGTAGTGTAGGGGCTTATTTTGCTTGAGGTAGAAAGAGGAGAAGCAGGGAGATTTAGTGTAAGAAAACTAACTAGGAGACTCAGTTAATGCTAAGAATCCGGAGGTAGGAGGAAAAGGAATGAGTGATGGTTGTGTTGAATTAAAAATTGACAAAATTTGAGGACCATTTGAGTAGCTGCAGCTATGGAAAAGGAGAGATAACTCCCACGATGGGTTGCCTCTGGATGCTGAATGAGGAGACAGAGAAAGCTGAAAATGGATGGCCTGTGTGTAAGAATCTCACTGGTTTTTAAACTCACTGAGCTACGAAAGGCTTGCGTGCTGCAGGGAACATACTAGAAAGTCAGTGGATTCCAAATGCCAGTAATCTGACCTATTTCTACTGCTCTGCCATATGAACTATACTTGGCCACATTTTAATTATTCACATTTGTTATGTTCTCTGTATTTAGGACTATTGCTGGGAAGACCATGGTTATTCCTTGGTAAATCGCCTTTATCCAGATGTGGGACAGTTGATTGATGAAAAATTTCACATTGCTTACAATCTTACTTATAATACAATGGCAATGCACAAAGATGTTGATACCTCAATGCTTAGACGGGCTATTTGGAACTATATTCACTGCATGTTTGGAATAAGGTTAGTCTATTATGTTTACAAAGAGATATTTTCCTTTGAGCTAAATTATTCAAGTGCTTGAAACACATACACAGAGATACACTATATATATATATTATATATGTGTGTAATTTTCAAAACCATCCCTTCCCCAATAGCTTATTTTTATGCCACTTATGAGTAAAAAAAAAAAAAAAACAATTTAATGCAGCTTGTTTTCTTTCCTCTCTCCTAGCTCGGCAGAAGGGAAGGGAAAGTTAGGGACATTGCCTTCAGGTACAGGGGAGGGCAAGCAAGCTGGTCCTAGAGCATAGAGGAATCTTTGGTATCTTTTCTCTTTGTATCATCTCCTATCTTCTTGGAACTAAGTATGCTTATAGTGCCCTTGGCTATTCTCAAGCTCCTTCTGAACAGTACCTACTCCCATGATACTTCATCAAAATGCAAAACTTTCTTATCCCATTAGGTATTCAGTCATATTATACAGGAAGTGCAGCCATTATATACCACCTTCTAACATATGCACATAAGCGCTATGTTATAGGACTTTAATTATTTCAGCTATAAAATCAGGTTTTCTCTTGCTATTCATTTTATCAGTGACCAGACTACTTAGCCTCCAGAATGGTAGTAGAACCAGCTTTGCAAGAGCTTTTTTTCCTTTTTGACTGAACAACAAACAAGAGACTTCAGTCCCTGGATGTTGTAGAAACTATCGCCCAGTGGGGCAGAGCAGACACCATCTTGGCTTAAAGCAGAACAGCTTGTCCTAAGTGTAGACACTGTGAGGCTGACTATAAATCATCCTTCCCTCTGGAATAATCCTCTGCCAATTCCCCACCATTTTTTTCCTCATCTGATCCCAGAAACTCCTGGAAACATGGGGTGGGGGGGGGGAGAGATAACTGTTAATTGTTTTCATTTACACAAGCAGATTATGATCTATATATCATGCAGTAGTAACCAATAACAGTGTTTAATATGTGGAATTCTTAATTTTAACAATACTCAAATTCTGTTTTCACAATTTCCTCAGTGCAATCGCTTCTTTGATTATAAATCTATACTGTTGCTTGGGCACTGGCAAGTTTCCTGTTCATCTCCCTAACTTCTCTGTTTCTTACCCCCTTTATAGTCATTCATTCACCTCCAATTAAACATGATAAAGCAGTTATTTTGGGGAGACAGCTGCCTACATGGGGAGGGAAGAAAAATACAGCATTTACTACTAATATCCATACTTTGAAAAGACAGCAAACTGTATGTTAAAAATATATAGTTCTCACTTTATCTTTTAACAGATATGATGACTATGACTATGGTGAAATTAACCAGTTACTGGATCGTAGCTTTAAAGTTTATATCAAGACTGTTGTTTGCACTCCTGAAAAGGTTACCAAAAGAATGTATGATAGCTTCTGGAGGCAGTTTAAGCACTCTGAGAAGGTAGGTACCTACTGTAGTTTGCTCTGTAACTTAGCAGTGATTCTTATTCTCCTTCACCTAATCTAATGGCTCCCAAATCTTTTCCATCAACCTCTTCCAACCTAGAGAAAAGCTTTCCAACACAGCTATCTCTGGTATCCCTTGTAAGGGAATCTCATTATAGTTCTAGAGTAAAAGAATAAAGACAGGGCAGACACGTGGCTGGCCCCACTTCAGAAGTGCTGGCATGGCTGTCACTGCTTAGGAGAATTGTTTATAGATAGAAATGTCTGGTCTTTGAACCATCTTTTTTAAACTATTTAAATTATTAAGTGGTGATTTGGCAGGGGAGGTTGGTATTCTAAATAAGCTATGTCTAGATTTTCTGAAATAAACCTGTAAGAAGAGATGTTATCAAATATGAGCTCAGTATCTATCCAAAAAGAGCATTAGAATGGCTTTCAGTTTGAGACAAATTTAAGACTTCTAAGTTATTCAGTGGCACATAGAAAATGTACTTATTTTGGGGGGGACACTAGATACACTGAAACACTGGGAATGCTTACAACCCTCCCTTAAATAATGTGTTTTGTATTCAGGTTCATGTTAATCTGCTTCTTATAGAAGCTAGGATGCAAGCGGAACTCCTCTACGCTCTGAGAGCCATTACCCGCTATATGACCTGATGCCTTTCCTCCATTAAAGATAATGGAATGATCCGCAGATATAGTCTACAAGGGGAAGGTACTAAGCCCCAGGACCAATGGTAGATAAAAGAATTCAGAAATCCATTGTGCCATGATTCCTTTAGTTTCTGCTCTATTACTGTGGAAATACCACTGCTGGCACGAGCAGTGAATGCTTGGCAGCTTCAAGTGTAGAGCTGTGAAGAAGGGCTGCCATTCACGTATTTTGCTTTTTGACAGTACAAGATGCTGTATAACTGTTTTAATACAGCAAATAGTAACTCTCCAAATCCTGTTGCTTTTATGTTAAATAAGATAACAAGAATTGGAGCATGCAAAGAATGGGAGTTGGATAATGACATAAGCTTTTTATACATAAAGAATTTTAGATCCTGGTGCTGCTATTTCTGCTGGTGGAATGAATAGAGTGGCTGTTCCAGTTAAGCTATTAGTAATAAAAGTGAACACTGCTACTATCTGAGCCTACATACATAATTTGCGTGGTTTCGAATTAAACTTGCATATGTGTTAATGTTTTGCATCTAAACATAGAATTATTATAGCTCGGCAAAGACTGTTTTGATGGCAACAGTTCATTTCTTTCATTATAGTTTTTTTTTTTTAATTTACCTATTGGATGACATTAAATTACAGTGGCATTCTTAAAGATTTTCTTCAAAACAATCTTAAATGAAAGTATATAAATTATAAGAAAAGCTAGCTATCTTTTGATATGCTGTTTCCCTAGATTCTATGACACTGGAGGGCAGCTGTCTTGTGCAGTATTTTGTTTCCAGCACTGAAGTTGTGGGAAATGTTGCTGTAGACTGCTGCGCAGTCCCAGGTGCATTCTGCCTGCCTCATGGTCCCCACTTTAAAGATTGTGCAGCTCTTTCAAACTAAAGCTGGAAAATATTTTTAGTCAGGTTATCAAATTTGATTTACAAAAATGCTAACTTTGTTTGAAATGCAAACAGATTTGGAAAAAATGTATTAAGTATTTGTATTCTGGAAGCGTCAATTGCTTTTGAAGTCTGTCAGTATTATTGGTATTTTTCAATAAATCCTTTTTCTCCAATTTTATGTGCTGTCTCAATCTCATAAAAGTTATGACTTCACAATCAATTACCATTCTGAATTTCTGTTTAATTGTATTAGCCAAGTAGATTCACACTTAAATGGCAAACTCTCAATGCCATTTGTCCCTTTTGAACAGAGATGTTCTAGAGTTCAAATAAGAATTATTAGAAACAGGGGCACGTGGCTCAGTTGGTGGAGCATGCAACTCTTGATCTCAGGGTCCAAGCCCTACATTGGGTGTACAGATTACTTAAAATCCTTTAAAAGAAATCTAGAAACAAGGAGTGACAACAGGACAAAAAATGAGCACTGGATGTTATATGTAAGTGATGAATCATTAAATTCTATTCCTGAAAGAAAAAGGATGCTAATGTCTTGTTTATGGTAATAAACATACGTTATTGCTTGAAAGGTCCTGCAAGTAGCATAGGTGGGTGGATTTAACAAATTGTGACTTTGTCTTTACAATAAAGATTTGCCACCAAATATTTTATAGTATGTATACATAGCTACAGTTTAAATACTGGAACTTTATAAATATATAAAAATTTAAACATTTAGTTAACTCATAAGCTTAATTTACTGTTATTGGTTAGGAATGCATATTTAACTTCTTTAGATGAACATTGTTGATATGCTTTTACTTCAGAGGGCTCTAAAAAAAACAGACTGTAGCAGGTAGTAAAAATATTGATGTGTCCAGCAAGGAAGAAAAAAGCTCTACATTTAATCAAAGTTGTTATAACTCTTACTCATCAAAACATTTTAGCTCAATCTAGTGCCTACAAATTTATAATATGTGGGTCAGAGTAGGGAGGTGAAATAGTTCCTGCCTTCAAAATTATATATCCTGGTGAGAAGACAAGACTGTTACTATCAATATATTTTATATTTAAAGAAACATAGGTCCATTTCTTTTCTATTTTTTAAAATATTTTTGAGAGAGGGGCACAAGCAGGGGAGGGGCAGAAAGAGGGCAACACAGAATCCTAAGCAGGCTCCAGGTCTGAGCTGTCAGCACAGAGCCTGATGCGGGTCTTAAACTTGTGAACCACAAGATCACAACCTGAGCTGAAGATGGACACTCAGCTGAATGACCTAGCCAGGAGCCCCACATAAGTCCATTTCTGATTAGCTTACAGTAATACATACATGATCCTACACATTGAATTCACATCATGCCTTTGCACTTTTCTGTCTGTAGAGTTATAGCAATACAGGTGAACCCAACAAGTTTACACTGCACATAGTTAAAATTTTATTCATTCTACACTTAGTTTTTTGTACTTCTTAAAAATGTAAGATTGTGGCACCTGGGTGGCTCAGTTGGTTAAGCATCTGACTCTTAATTTCAGCTCAAGTCATGATTTCATGGTTCATGAGATGGAGCCCTGCATCGAGCTTGGCAACAACAGCACAGATCCTACTTGAGATTCTCTCTGCCCATCCCTTACATGCTCTCTCTCTCAAAATAACTTTAAAAAAAAAATTAAAGATCACCTGAATGCATTATCTTAGTCCACTGAAGCTTTGAGAATCACAGGCTTTAGAAATCACAAGTTGAAAACTTTAACAAGTAAAAAAGTATGTTTATACCTATAGTAATCAAGGCTTGCCTGTGATACAAAGTTGATGTTTCAACACCTCATTTAACAGGTGTTTACTGTTACTCGGAATGTTTTCTCAAAACTACACCGGATTTGTAATGTTACAATAATCCTTTAAGACTTGACAAAACAATTGAAGGTTAAATACTTAATGGGATACCAAAAACGTCCACCTGGGAGAGGAAAGTTTCTTAAATAATGAAAAGATTTCTGGTGGAGTTTTCCAGGATTCAATTATTTTTTTTAATCTCAGGAGGTTTTACTTGTAAAAATTGGGAAAAATTTTTATTAGGCTAAATTTAACTCTATATCCCTTACTATAAGAATTCTGAACACATCTATGTATAATATTTAAGCTTAAATTATATAAATGGTGATGATTTCAAATTCATTTAAAAGCTTAGAGATTTTTATTTTTCTAATAGTTTAGGTATTTTAAATTAGTTTTGAATAAAACTTGACAGATAAGCATGTTTTCCATCATTAAGATATGGTGGAAATTTATTGGCACATTTGTGACTAGTGATTATCAAGAGACAGCAAAAGGCAGGTGAATAGGAAGTGACATCACCAGTGAAGTTCCAGGTCCTCATTTCCCACAGACACTGAGTTAACAACATTGAGGACCAAACACCTTTGTAAGGACACTAGAAACCAGCTGGGAAGCTACAGCACCCACGGAAACACAATACTAGGAGGAAGCTATACCAAAAGTGTAGGGAAGTTAGTAGAAATATGCTCACCACAGCCCCTCTCCCTACTCGGCACAGCAGGACACAAATGAGAAGAAACTCCCAATTTGTGGCTCTTCCCTTAGGACAGAAAGAGAAAAGTAGAACTTGTGTCCAACACTCTGGCTTGTCTTGGGACTGCTCGAGAGACTAGATTCTGTCTGACCTGACTTGGAATATAAGCGGGAGTGGGAGCAAGGTTTGGATACTAATTAGAAAGCATTGACAATAGAAGTGAGCACAGAGAGGTGTTAGAGAGCAGTAGGGAGTTTACAGTGTTCTGCACTGCAGAGGTTGCAAGACAGTACAGACAGATGCAATAGAAACTGAAACAGAAAAGTCCTGAGAAGAAACAGGACAAGTCTCTTAGGAAAATTCAGACAGTTAGAAGTAGATGTGTATCCTGGAACGAAAGTACACACACACACCCAGAGAGGATACATCCTCCAAAACAGTTTGAGAGGTTCATGAGCCTCTAGCTAGGCTGATTGGCAAAGCCAAGTAAAGGCTGGAAGAGGTGGCTGTTTTTCAAATGCCCAAAACTCAACAAAGTTCACAAGGCATATAACCTACAAAACAAAAATTTCCAGGGGTGCCTGGGTGGTTTGGTCAGTTGAGTAGCCAACTCTTGATTTCTGCTTAGGTCATGATTTCATGGTTCATGTGATCAAGCCCTGAGTCAGGTTCTGCACTGACAGTGCAGAGCCTGCTTGGGGTTCTCTCGCTCCACCCCTCTCCTACTCACACTCTCTCTTTAAATACTTTTTTTAAAAGCAAAGATCTCCTGAAACTGGCCCTAAAAAAATGAAAATTTCTGAATTAACTGGTGAAAATTTAAAACAATTGCTTTAAAGATACTCAGTGAACTAAAAACAAGATTAATAAGCCAGAAAAAGACATAAACAAAATGAGATTGTTGTCAAAGAGACAAACTATTAAAAAGAACAAATTCTGAGCTGAAAAACAAGTGAATTGAAAAATTCACTAGAGGAGTTCAACAGGAGACTTGATCAGACCTAAGAAAGCAGCAGCCACCCTGGGAGACAGGTTATTTGATATTATCAAGTCAGGGGGACAAAAAGTAAAATGAAGTGAAGAGAGCCTAAGGGACCTACGGGGCACCATCAAGCAGGCCAGTAAACATGTTATGGGAGAAGAGAGAGCAAAAGGAACAGAGAACTTATTTAAAGGAATAATGAATGAAAACCAATTTTGAGGAAAGAAGTGGGCATACTAATTCAAGATGCTCAACAAATTCTAAGATAAATCCAAAGAAATCACACTAGGACACATTATAATCAAACTAATGAAAGGCCAAAAAAAAAATCCTGAAAGAAATGTCTTATACTAGGGAACCTCCACAAGATTTCAACAGGTTTCTCAGCATAAACATTATAAGCCTGACGGGCACCTGACTGGCTCAGTGGAGCATGCAACTCTTGATCTCAGGGTCATGAGTTTGAGCCCCATGTTGGGTGTAGAGATTACTTTAAAAAAAGAAGATGACAAAACCTTACAGGCCAAAGAACAGTAGAATGATATATTCAAAGAAAGGAAAAAACTACCAACCAAAAATAAAGTATCCAGCAAAACTGTTCTTTAAAAATAGGGGAGAAATTATGACTTTCCCAGAATTTATCGGAGGGAGTTCATTACCACTAGACCTGCCTTACCAGAAATGCTAAAGTCCTTTACATTGGAACAAAAGGATGTTACGGAGCAATCCATTTGGAAATAAAAGTTCTCTGGTAGCAGTAAATATATGACAAATACAGAAACCTGTATTATTGTGATTTTGGCACATAAGTACACTTTTAGTTTTTGTATAGAATTGGAAAGATAGGCATAAAAAAATAAATCTGTTAATGGGTTCAAGATATAATTTGTGACATCAATAACAAGGTGGGAGTGGGCAGAGAATTTGTATGTAATTCAAATTATGAATTTAAAATAACTGTTGTAACAGACTTTTTAATATACTCCCCATGGTAATCACAAAAAATATCTCTAAAATTTACACAAAAAGAAATGAGAAAGAAATCAAAGAATGTCACTACCAAAAAAAATTAATAAAACACAAAGGAAAGACTAAAGGGAAATGAGGAAAAGCTATCAAACATACAGAAAACAATTAACAAAATGTTAGTAGTAATTCTTTCCCTATCAGTAATTACATTAAATATAAATGATTTAATTCCCCAGTCAAAAGACACAGATTGTCTCAATGGATAAGATAAAAGAGAGAATCTAACTATATGCTATCTATAAAAGGCTAAATTTCATCTAAGGACATACATTGGCTGAAAGTGGAAGAATGGAAAAATATATTCCATGCAAATGGTAACCAAAAGAGAGCAGAGATAGGTATATTATTATCAGAATGGTCAGTTCATCATGAAGGTATAGCAATTATAGGGGTGCCTGGGTGGCTCAGTCGGTTGAGCATCTGACTTCAGCTCAGGTCATGATCTCACAGTCTGCGGGTTCAATCTCCGCACTGGGCTCTGTGCTGGAGCCTGCTTCGGATTCTGTGTCTCCCTCTCTCCTCCTCCCCAGATCATACTCCGTCTCTCAAGAATAAATAAACATTAAAAAAATTTTTTTAAGATAAAACAATTATAAATATATAGGCAACAAATACTACAGCACCTAAATATATGAAGCAGACAACAGAACTGAAGAGAGAAATAGATTGCAATACAATAAGAGCAGGAGATTCAATAACTGACTTTTAATAATGGGTAGAACAACCAGAAGATGAATAAGAAAGGAGGATTTAAACAACGCTTATAGACTAGTTGCATCTATCAGACATACACAGAACATTTTCCCTGCAACAACAGCACAATGCACATGGAACATTCTCCAGGACTGAACACATATTAGGCCACAAAATAAGTCTTAAGAAAAGTTTTAAAAATTTATATCAGTATCTTTCTGATCACAGTGGAGTAAAACTATAAATCAGTAGTAGAAAGAAAAATTGGAAAGTCTACAAGTATGTGGAAATTAAACACATTCTTAAATTAGTGCAAAGAAATCACAAAGAATTAGAAAATATCTCAAGACAGGGGCACCTAGGTGGCTCAATTGGTTGAGCATCTAACTCTTGATTTCATCTCAGGTCATGATCCCAGGGTTATGGGATCAAGACCTGTGTCAGGCTCTGCACTGAGCATGCAGTCTGTTTAAGTTTATTTCCCTCTCCCCCTCTCCCCCTGTCAGCTGTGCTGACAGCTCAGAGCCTGAAGCCTGATTCAGATTCTGTGTCTCTCTCACTCTCAGCCCCTCCCCTGCTCATGTCTGTCTGTCTCTCTCTCAAAAACATTAAAAAAAAAAAAAAGATTCTTTCTCTCACTTCCTCTGCTCTTCTCACCTACTCCTGCATGCTCTCTCTCTAAAAAGAAAATAGAAAATATCTCAAGCCAAATTAAAATGAAAACATGACATACCAAAACTTATGGGATGCAGTGCTATAAATCCTTAGGTGAAAGAAGAGAGATCTCAAATTAACCATCTAGCTTCATACTTCAAGGAACTAGATAAAAAAAAAAAAAAAAAACAATCTAAACCAAAGCTTGCTAAAGGGAGGAAATAAAGTTTAGAGCAGAAATAAATGAAACAGACTATGGACGAGGGAGAATCAAAATTAACAGTAGTTTGAGGGGCGCTCAACTGAGTGGCTCAGTTGGTTGAACATCCAACTTCAGCCCCGGGTCATGATCTAGCAGTTCGTGAGTTTGAGCCCCATGTTGGGCTCTGTGCTGACAGCTCAGCCTGGAGCCTGCTTTGGATTAATATTCTATCTCTCTCTCCCTCTGCTCGTCCCCACAGCTTGTGTGCTCTCTCTTTCAAAAAAAAAAAAAAAAGATCAAAAGTGAGAGTATAGAGGTAGGAAACACAAAAGCCATAAAAATGAATATTTCTGTAAAAAAGGAGCTAAGGAACTAATGAGAAAAGGAATAACATATTCCTAAAACATGGGGAGGAGAAACGAATGAGTTCAAACTCAAACGACCATCAACTTAATATAGATTGCTATATGCAAAACAGGTTATATACAAACCAAATGGTAACTATGTATCAAAAAAAACTAATATGCAAAGAAAAAAGATGAAGAAATCCAAATGTATCACTAAGGAAAAGCAGCAAAACATGAAAGGGAGAAAGACAAGACAGGATTAGAGAAAATCTTCAGAAACGACCACAAAACAAGTAATGAAATGACAACAAATACATCTATTAATAAATAAATAATTACTTTGAATGTAAATGAATTAAATACTCCAATCAAAAGACACAGAATGACAGAATGGATTAAAAAAAAAGCAAAAAAACAAGACCCATATATATGCTGCATACAAGAGACTCATTTTAGACCTAAAATAAATTTTATAAAAAATATAAAATATTTTTATAAAGACACCTGCATATTGAAAGTGAAAGGATAGAGAAACATCTATTCTGCCTAAGGACATCAAAAGAAAGCTAAAGTAGCAATTTTTATATCCAACAAAGTAGATTTCATTTTAAAACAAAGACTGTAACAGGGGTACCTGGGTGGCTCAGTCAAGTGTCCAACTTCAGCTCAGGTCATGATCTCACAGCTTGTGAGTTCAAGCCCTGCATCAGGCTCTGTGCTGACAGCTCAGAGCCTGGAGTCTGCTTTGGATTCTGTGTGTCCTTCTCTTTCTGCCCCTCCCTGGCTCACACTCTGTCTCTCAAAAAATAAATAAATGCTAAAAAATATTTAATAAAAACAAACAAAAGACAAGGAAAGACACTATATATTAATAAAGGGGGAAACCCAATGAGAAGACATAATTGTAAATATTTATGCACCCAACATAGGAGTACCCAAATACATAAAACCAATTAATAAAAAACATAAAGGAACTAATTGATAGTAATACAATAGTAGGGGACTTTAACGCTCCACATACAGCAATGGACAGATCATCTAAATATAAAATCAAGAAGGAAATAATAGCTTTGAATAACACACTGGAACAGATCGATTTAACAGATATTTTCAGAACATTCTATCCTAAAACAGAAGCATATGCATTCTTTTCAAGTGCACATGGAACATTCTCCCGGATAACACATATTAACTGACAAAACAAACCTGAACAAATTCAAGATTGAACATTTTTCTGACCACAACACTATGACACTAGAAGTCAATCACTAGAAAAATTCTGGAAAGAACACAAATACATGGAGGTTAAATAACTTGCTACCGAACAACAAATGGGTCAGCCAGGAAATAAAAGAATAAAAAAGTACATGGAAGCAAATGAAAATAAGAACACAATGGTCCAAAACCTCTGAGATGTAGCAGAAGAAGTTCTGAGAGGGAAGTCTATAGCAATACAGGCCTACCTCAAGAAGCAAAAAAACAAAATCTCAAATAAACAACCTAACCTTGCACATTAAGGGCTAGAAAAAGAAGGAACAAAACATAAAGCCAGCAGAAAGACAATAAAAATTAGAACAGAAATTGATGATATAGAAACTAAAAAAGCAGGGGGGGAGGAGGGGTGGGCATGGAGGAGGACACTTGTGGGGATGAGCACTGGGTGTTATGTGGAAACTAATTTGACAATAAACTATTTGTAAAAAAAAAAAAAAAAGAAAGAAACTAAAAAAGCAATAGAACAATAAAATGAGGAGATGATTCTTTGGGAAAAAAACAATAAAACTGATAAACTTCTAGCCAGACTTATCAAGAAAAGAGAGAAAGGACCCAAATAAAATCAAAGGAGAAAGGAGAAATAACACCACACAATACAAAAACATAAGAGAATATTATGAAAAACTATATGACAACAAATGGGACAAATTAGAAAAAACTAAAGTCCTAGAAACATAAAAACTACCAAACTGAAACAGAAAAATAGAATATTTGAACAGACTGATAACCAACAAAGATATTGAATCAGTAATCAAAACATAACCAAAAAACAAAAGTCCAGGACCAGACAGCTTTACATATGATGAATTCTACCAAAAGAAGAGTCAAAACTTATTCTTCTCAACTTATTCCAAAGTCTTAGAAAAGGAAAGGAATCTTCCAAATTCATTCTATGAGGCCAGCACTACCCTTATACTAAAACCAGATAATGACACCACAAAAAAAAACAGAACTACAGGCCAATATCTCTGATAAACATATATGCAAAAATCCTCAACAAAATATTAGCAAACCAATTCAACAATACCTTTAAAATATAATTCACCACAATCAAATGGGATTTATTCGTGGGTTGCAAATGATTCAATATTTTCAAATAAATCAGTGTGATACATCACATAAGGGAAAGGATAAGAACTATATGATCATTTCCACAAATGTAGGAAAAACATTTTTACAAGGTACAATATCCATTCATGATTAAAAAAAAGAAAAAACCCTTAACAAAGCAGGCTTCAAGGGAATATATCTCAATAAAGGCCATCCCTGAAAAACACACAGCTAACATCCTCAATGGGGACAAACTGAGAGACACCTGGCTGGCTCAGTAGTTAAGCCTCCAACTCTTGATTTCAGCCCAGGTCATGATCCTAGGGTCAGGAGATCAAGCCCTGCATCAAGCTCCATGCTGTCAGCATGGAGCCTGCTTGGGATTCTCTCAGTGTCTCTCTGTTCTACTCACCCCTAAAAATAAACAAACAAACTTTTTAAAAATGAGGAAAAACTGAGGGCCTTTTCCCTAAGGTCAAGAACAAGACAAGAATGTCTACTATCACCAGTTTATTCAACATAGTATTGGAAGTACAAGCCACAGCAAACAGACAACAAAAGAAGTCAAAGACATCCAAATTGGTAAGGAAGAAGTACAATTTTCACTATTTGCAGATGACATGATACTAATATAGAAAACCCAAAAGACTCCACCAAAAAAATCACTAGAACCAATAAATTCAATAAAGTTGCAGAATGCAACAGAAATCTATCACATTTCTACCCGACAATAACAAAGCAGCAGAAAGAGAAATTAAGAAAACAATCACATTTACAATTACACCAAAAATAATAAGAAACCTAGGAATAAATCTAAACAAAGAGGTGAAAGACCTGTGTACTCTGCAAACCATAAAACACTGATTAAAGAAATTGAACATAACACAAAGAAATGGAAAGACATTCCATGCTCATGGATTGGAAGAATACTGTTAAAACATCTACATTAAGTATTGTTAAAATGTCTATCCTACCCAAAGTAATCTACAGATTTAATGTAATCCCTATCAAAATACTAACAGCATTTTTCATAGAACTAGAACAAACAATCCTAAAATTTGTATGGAACCACAAAAGACTTCTAATAGCCAAAGAAATCTTGAAAAAGAAGAGGAAAGCTGGTGGCATCAAATATGGTACTGGCACAAAAACTGACAAACAGATCAATGGACTCGGACAGAGAATTCAGAAATAAACCCACAATTATATGGTCAATTAAATCTTTGACAAAGCAGGAAAGAATATCCAATGGGAAAAAGATGGTCTCTTCAACAAATGGTGTTGGGAAAACTGGACAGCAACATGCAAAAGAATGAGACTGAACCACTTTCTTACACTATACACAAAAATAAGTGCAAATGGATTAAAGACCTAAATGTGAGGTAGGAAACCATTAAAATACTAGAGGAGAAAGAACACAGGCAGTAACTTCTTTGACATCAGAGGTAGCAACTTCTTTTTGGTATGTGTCCTGAGGAAAGGGAAACAAAAGCAAAAATAAACTATTGGGGTTATATCAAAATAAAAAGCTTCTTTAAAATTTTTTTAAAATGCTTGTTTATTTCTGAGCGAGAGAGACAGCATGAGCAGGGGAGGGTCGGAGAGAGAGGGAGACACAGAATCCAAAACTAGCTCCAGACTCTGAGCTAGCTGTCAGCTCAGAGCCCGACACAGGGCTAAAACCCACAAACCATGAGATCATGACCTGAGCCAAAGTCAGACGCTTAACTGACTGAGCCACCCAGGCACCCCTAAAAATAAAAAGCTTCTGCACAAAGTAACAATCAACAAAATGGAAAGGTAATGGAAAAGACATATGCAAATAACATATCTGATAAAGGGTTAGTATCCAAAATATATAAAGTACTTATACAGCTCAACACCCAGAAAACAAATAATACAACTTAAAAATGGGCAGAAAACATAAACAGATAGTTCTTCAAAAGAAGACGTCCAGATGGCCACATGAAAAAGTGCTCATCATCACTTATCATCAGAGAAATGCTAATCAAAACTACAATGAGATATCACCTCACATCTGTCAGAATAGTTAAAGTCCACAACATAAAAAAAGTAATAACAGGTGTTGGTGAGGATGTGGAGAAAGGGAAACACTCTTGCACTGTCGGTGGGAATGCAAGCTGGTGCAGCCACTCTAGAAAACAGTATGGAGTCTCCTCAAGAAGTTAAAAATAGAACGACCCTACAATCCAGCAATCATACTACTGGGTATTTACCCCAAGAATACAAAAATGTTAATTCAAAGGGATATATGCACCCCTATGTTTATAGAAGCATTATCTATAATAGCTAAATTAGGGACAAAGCCCAAATGTCCACTGGCTGATAAGTGGATAAAGATATGGTATGTATGATGGAATATTGCTCAGCCATGAAAAAGAATGAAATCTTACGATTTTCATCAACATGGGTGGCACTAGAGACTATAATGCTCAGTCAGAGAAAGACAAATACCATATGATTTCACTCATGAAATTTAAGAAACAACCAACCAAAGGGAAAAAATAACAGAGAAAGAGAGACAAATTAAGAAACAGACTCTTAATTATAGAGAACAAACTGAGTTACCAGAAGGGAGATGGGTGGGTGGACGAGTTAAATAGACAATGGAGATTGAGACGTGCACTTGCCTTGATGAGAATTCGGGGATGTATGGAAATGTTGAATCTCTATATTGTACACCTGAAATTAATAGAACATTTTATGTTAACTAACTGGTATTAAAATAAAAACTTTAAAAAGACATTACAAGAGAAGTACAGACCAATATCCCTGATGAATACTGTTGCAGAAATCCTGAATACTAGCAAAAAAATTCAACAGCACATCAAAAGTATGAAATAAGATTTATTCCTGGAATGCAAGGATGGCTCAACATACAACAAATGATCAATGCAATACACCACATTAACAGAATGAAGGAAAGAAAAAAAAAACCTAACATGATTATCTCAATCAATTCAGAAAAAGCATTTGACAAATTTTAACACCTTTTTATGATTAAAAACACTCAACAAACTAGAATTAGTAGGAAACTATTTGAATATAATAAAACCAATATATGAAAAGCCTATAACTAACATCACATTCAGTGAAAAGACTGAAACTTTTCTTATATGATCAGGTATAAGACAAGGATCCCTACTTGCACCACTTCTATTCAACATTGTTCTGGAAGTCGTAGCCAGGACAATTTGGTAAGAAAAAGAAAAGATATTCAAATTGGAAAGGAAGAGTCAAGTTATCTCTGCGACATGACCTTATTTGCAGAAAACCCTAAAGATCACACACACACCTATTAGAACTAGTAAATTCAGCAAAGTTGTAAGATACAAAACCAACATGCAAAAACCTGTTGCATTTTTGTACACTAAAAATGAACAATCTGAAAAGGAATTTAAGAAAACAATTCCATTTACAATAGCATCAAAAAGAATAAATACTTGGGAAAAAGTTTCACCAAGAAGATGAAAGATTTGTAGCCTGAAAACTACAATAAACTTCTATGAGAAATTAAAGACACAAATAAATGGAAAGATGTCTTGTGTTCATGGATTAAAAGATTTAAGGATATTGTTAAGATGTCAATATACCTAATCTATAGATTCAGTGTAATCTCTTTGAAAATGCCATTTTTTTGCAAGAATAGAGAAATCCATCCTAAAATTCATATGAAATCTCAGAGGAACCCCAAAATTCAAAACACTCTTGCGAAAGAACAAAGTAGATTTATTCCAGGAAGATGGCAGAGTGAGGGAGTCTTGAGCTTACCTCCTCCTGTGGACATATCATGGCAACAACTACATATAATGCAACTCACCCTGAAAACAACCTGAAGAATGGCAGAATACATCTTTGACAGTTAAACACATAAAGCAGCAGCCACAGTGAGAAACATAGGAAGAGAGACATGGTCAGGAATGAAACCTCCAAGATAGCCACCCACAGCAGGAGGGATATCACAGGTGCAGATGTCTCCCTGAGGAGCAAAGACTAACCCCCACTTTGAGCATCCCAGCCTTGAAGACCTCACTGAAAAAAAAAAAAGAAAGAAAGAAAGAAAGAAAGAAAAAAGCATCCATAACATCTCAATTTAAAAATCAGTGAGGCCTAACTCCAGGAAAGCTGGAAGGTTACAGAAAACAGAGACTTTGCTGGTAAAGGGCCAGTGCTATATCACTCTGTCTAAAACCCAGCACAGAAACAGCAGTTTAAACTTACTTGGATTATACATCAAGGAGATTAAATGACTAATTTTACGGTATGTGCCAGAGAGGCAGACATCTGTAGAGCTTTCTGCAGGAACAGAAATGCAAATTGGCACCATTTTTCTTGCCTACCTTCAGCTTAGCTGGCCAGGTGGTAGGAGGAATTAGTTATATTGTTTTCCATCTACCTTGCTAGCACTGCTCATGCTGCTCTGGCATTTCTCTGAGGGCCCACCCCAGCTGGCACCCCTCTAAAAATGGCTCCTGTCCCACCACACCTGACAGGTAGCCTCAGTTGGGACCAGCATCCCCCCAGAGTCACTAGTGCCTCACCAACCCCAGTAGGCAGCCCGGCAGGACTGGCACCTTTACAAAGCAAATCCTTCCCTAAGAAAGGGGAGAGCCTCACTGACCAGCATGCTCACAATGGTCATGCCAGTCACTCGGGGCGGGGGCGGGGGGGGGGGTGTCAGTTCTACCCACCAGTGCACCTGCAAGAGTTATGCCAGTCATTGCAGCCAGCCACCCTGGGAAACAACCCTGCTCACCAGTGTGCACACAGCAGTTGTGTCATAATGGGAGGGCACATGTAGCCCACACAGGAGATACCCAAGAGCACCTGTTTCTGATGACCAGGGGGGATTGTGCTACTGGGCCCCACAGGATGCTGTCTCCATAAGGGCATTCATTTCAAGACCAGGAGATAAGGCTAACCTACCTAATACACAGAAACAAACACAGAGAGTTAGACAAAATAAGGACACAGATGAATATGTTTTTTTTTTAATGTTTTATTTATTTCTAGAAGAGAGAGAGAGAGAGAGAGAGAGAGACAGCGTGAGCAGGGGAGGGTCAGAGAGAGAGGGAGTCACAGACTGAAACAGGCTCCAGGCTCTGAGCTGGCAGTCAGCACAGAACCCGACGCGGGGCTCGAACCCACGAACCGCGAGGTCATGACCTGAGTGAAAGTCAGACGCTTAACCGACTAAGCCACCCAGGCGCCCCACAGATGAATATGTTCTAAGTAAAAGAATAAAACAAAAAGCTCAGAAAAAGAACTAAGCAAAATGGAGATAAGCAATTTTTATCTGATAAATCAAAGTAATGGTCATAAAGATACTTACCAGATTTAAGACAAGAGTAGATGAACTCAGTAAGAACTTCATCAAGGAGATAGAAAATGTTAAAAGAATCAATCAGAGCTGAAGAATATAATAATTGAAATGAAAAATACCCTAGAGGAAATCAACAACAGGTTAAAGGATACAGAAGAACGGATCAGTGATCTGGAAGACAGAGTAATGGAGAACATCCATGATGAACAGAAAAAAGAAAAAAGAATTTATTAAAGATGAGGATAGGTTAAGGGACCTCTGCAACAACATCGAAAATCATAACAACATTTGCATTATAGAGGTCTCAGAAAGAGAAGAGAGGGAATAAAGGAACAGAAAACTTCTATGAAGAAATAATAGCTGAAAACTTCCCTAACCTGGGGAAGGAAACAGACATCCAAGTCTAAGAATCACAGAGCACCCCCAAACAAGTTGAACCCAAGGAGGTCCATACCAGGACACATAAAAATTAAAATGTCAAAAATTAAACTTAAGGAGAGAATCTTAAAAGCAGGCAGAGAAAAGAATATCGTTATGTATAAGAGGAATCCCATAACGCTATCAGCTGGTTTTTCAGCAGAAAATCTGCAGACCAGAAGGGAGTGAGTGGCATGATATATTCAGTGCTGAAAGGAAAAAAACCTACAGCCAAGAATACTCTACCTGGCGAAGTTATCATTCAGAATTGAAGGACTGATAAAGACTTTCCCAGACAAAAGTTAAAGGAGTTCATCACCACTAAACTTTAGAAGAAATGTTAACAGGACAGCTTAATTTTTTAAATTTAATTTTAATTTTAATTCAATTTTAAGTTTTTTAATGTGTGTTCTTTTTTTTTTTTTAATCTTTGAGAGAGAGACACACTCAGTGTGCACAGGGTATGGGCAGAGAGAAAAGGAGACACAGACTCTGAAGCAGGCTCCAGCCTCTGAGCTGTCAGCACATGTTCATGGCTCGAACCCATGAATCATGAGATATGACCTAAGCTTAAGTCGGATGCTCAACCAACTGAGCCACAGAGGCACCCCAGAAGGGCACATTTAAATGGAAATGAAAAGGCCATACCTAGAAGTTAGAAAATTATGGAAGAAAAAAAATTCCCCAATAAAAGCAAACCTATAAAGATATAGATCAATCACTTATAAAACTAGGATGTAGGGGAAAAGATAAAAAGTAGTACAATTAATTATATCTATAAAAATTAAAGGATACATGAAGTAAAAATATATAAAATATGACATCATATACATAAAATATGGACGGGGTAAAAATGTAGTGCTTTTAAAATGTGTTTGAACTGGGGTGCCTGGGTGGTTCAGTCAGTTGGACATCTGACTTCAGCTCGGGTCATGATCTCACAGTTTGTGGGTCTGAGCCCCACATCAGGCTCTGTGCTGATAGCTTGGAGCCTGCTTCAGATTCTGTGTCACCCTCTCTCTGCCCCACCCCTGCTTGTGCTCTGTTTCTATCTGTCAAAAAAGAATAAATTCTTTAAAAATAAAATAAAAAATAAAATGTGTTTGAACTTTAGCAACCATCAACTTAATATAGACTGCTATATACATAGGATGTTATATATGAATCTCATGATAACCACAAACTAAAAGCCTGTAATAAATAATAATAAGAGAAAGGAATCCAAACATAACACTAAAAAACGTAATCAAAGTATAAGAGACAAGAAGAAGAGAAGATAAAAGGAACAGAGGACTGTAAAAACAACCAGGAAACAATTAGCAACATAGCAATAGGTACATACTTATCAATAATTAATTGTAAATGAGCTAAATACTCCAATCAAAGGACTGAATGGATAAAAAAAAAAAAACCATGATCCACTTATATGTTGCCTACAAGAGACTCATGTCGCACCTAAGGAAACACAGAAACGGAAAGTAAAGGGCTAGAAAAAGACATTCCATGCAAATGAAAGTGGAAAACAACCAGGGGGAGCAATACTTACATATCAAAATGCACTTTAAAAACAAAGACTGTAAGCTTCTGCACAGCCAAGGAAACAACCCAGAAAATTAATAGGCAACCAACGGAATGGGAAAAGATAGTTGCAAATGACATATCAGATAAAGGGTTAATATCCAGAATCTATAAGGAATTCACCAAACTACACGCCCGAAACACAAACAACCCAGTGAAGAAATGGGCAGAAGACATGAACAGACACTTCTCCAAAGAGGACATCCAGATGGCCAACAAACATACGAAACGATGCTCAGCATCCCTCCTCATCAGGGAAATACAAATCAAAACCACACTGAGATACCACCTCACGCCAGTCAGAGTGGTTAAAATGAGCAAATCAGAGAACTTGAGATGCTGGCGGGGATGTGGAGAAACGGGCACCCTCCTACACTGTTGGTGGGAATGTAAACTGGTACAGCCCTCTGGAAAACAGTGTGGAGGTTCCTCAGGAAACTAACAGTAGAACTCCCCTATGACCCAGCAATAGCACTGCTAGGAATTTACCCAAGGGATCCAGAAATGTTGATGCATAGGAGCACATGTACCCCAATGTTCATAGCAGCACTCTCCACAATAGCTAAAACCTGGAAAGAGCCTAAGTGTCCATCAACAGATGAATGGATCAAGAAGATGTGGTTTATCTATACCATGGAATACTACATGGCAATGAGAAACAATGAAATCTGGCCATGTGTAGCAACATGGATGGACCTTGAGGGTGTTATGCTGAGCGAAATAAGTCAGGCAGAGAAGGACAAATATCATATGTTTGCACGTATAGGAGGATTAGGAGGAACTTGACAGAGGACCAAGGGGGAGAAGAAGGGGGAAATGGTGGGGAAAGGGAGAGAGGCAAACCATGAGAGACTCTTGAATGCTGACAAAAACTGAGGACTGATGGATGTGGGGGGTGGGGGGGATGGGCATGGAGGAGGGCACTTGTGGGGATGAGCACTGAGTGTTATGTGGAAACTAATTTGACAATAAACTATTTGTAAAAAAATAAATAAATAAAGATAGCTTTTTGATTTAAAAAAAAAAAGACTAACAAAACACAAAGAAGGGCATTACAAAATAATGAAGGAATCAATTTAACAAGAAGATATAAATTTATAAATATCTATGCACCCTACATAGAAGCACATAAATATGTAAAGCAAATATTAACAGACATAAAGAAATTGACAGTAATACAGTAACAGTACAAGACATTAATGCCCTACTTACTTCAATAGATAGAACATCTAGCCAGAAAAGTCAGTAAGGAAACAGTGGCTTTGAATGACCCAGATGAACTTAACAGATATATATAGAACATTCCATCCACACAGAGCAGAATACACTTCTTTTCAAGTGCACATGGAACATTCTCCAGGATAGATCACGTTAGGCCACAAAACAAGTCTCAGTAAATTTAACATTAAAGTCCCATTAAACATCTTTTCTGACCTTAACAGTATAAAACTAGAAATTACAAGAAAAAAAAACTGGAAGAAACACAAATAAGTGGAGGCTAAACATGCTACTAAACATCCAATGACTCAATGAAGAAATGAAATTAACAATAAAACTCCCCTATGACCCAGCAATAGCACTCCTAGAAATTTACCCAAGGGATAGAGGGGTGCTGATGCATAGGAGCACATGTACCCCAATGTTCATAGCAGCACTCTCCACAATAGCTAAAACCTGGAAAGAGCCTAAGTGTCCATCAACAGATGAATGGATCAAGAAGATGTGGTTTATCTATACTATGGAATACTACATGGCAATGAGAAAGAATGAAATCTGGCCACGTGTAGCAACATGGATGGACCTTGAGGGTGTTATGCTGAGCGAAATAAGTCAGGCAGAGAAGGACAAATACCATATGTTTGCACGTATACAAGGATTAGGAGGAACTTAACAGAGGACCATGGGGGAAAAGAAGGGGGGACATAGTGGGGGAGAGGGAGAGGGGCAAACCATGAGAGACTCTTGAATGCTGAGAACAAACTGAGGACTGATGGGTGTGGGGGAGGAGGGGAGAGATGGGCATGGAGGAGGGCACTTGTTGGGATGAGCACTGGGTGTTATATGGAAACCAACTTGACAATAAACTATTTGTAAAAGTAAATAAATAAAGGTATCTTGTACTGCCAAAAAAATAAAAAATAAAAACAAAAAACTTCTGTGCATCAAAGGGCACAATCAACAGAGTGAAAATGCAACCTATGGAATGGGAGAAAATATTTGCAAATCATATGATTGATCAGGGGTTAATAGCCAGAATATATAAAGGACTCCTTCGACTCAACAACAGAAAACCCAAACAGACCGACTAAAACCTGGGCAAAGGACTTGAATGGACATTAATCCAGGGAAGATATACAAACAGTCAACAAACAGATGAAAATATACTCAACATCACTGGTAATTAGAGAAATGCAAATCAAAACCACAATGACATATCACTTTAGACCTATTATGATGACTAATATAAGAAACAAATAACAAGCACTGGCAAAGATGTGAAGAAATTTGAACCTTTGTGCACTGTTGGTGGTAATGTAAAATGGTGGAGCCTCAATGGAAAACACTTTAGATATTCCCCCCAAAATTAAAAATAGAACTACTATACAATCCAGTAATTCCACTTCTGGGTATATACCCAAAAGAGTTGAAAGGAGGATCTCAAAGAGCTATTTACATACCACGTTCACAGGGTATTATTCGCAATAGCCATGAGGTAGAAGCAACCCAAATGTCCATTGATGGATGACTGGATAAGCAAAATGTGGCATATACATATAAGGAAACACGATTCAGCTTAAAAATTTTGTTTTAATATTTTTATTTATTTCTGAGAGAGAGAGAGAGAGAGAGAGAGAGAGAGAGAGCGCGTGAGCCGGGGAGGGTCAGAGAGAGAGAGGGAGACACAAAATCTGAAGCAGCCTCCAGGCTCTGAGCTAGCTGTCAGCACAGAGCCCGACACAGGGCTCAAACTCACGAACCGTGAGATCATGACCTGAGCCAAAGTTAGACGCTCAACCAACTGAGCCACCCAGGCGCCCCCGATTCAGCTTTAAAAAGGAAGAACATCCTGTCACATGCTTCAACAAGAATCAACTTTGAGGATATTATGCTGAGTGAAACAAGCCAGTACAAGAAGACAAGTACTATATGATTCCACTTATATGAGGTATCTAATCAAATTTATAGAAACAGAAAGTAGAGTGGTGGTTGCTAGGAGCTGGGGGAAGAGGAAATGGTGATTTTTTTTAAACAGAGTTTTAGTTTTGCAAGATGAAAAAGTTCTAGAGCTCTGCTGAAGAGCAATGTGAATATACCTAACACTACTAAACTGTACATTTAAAAACAGTATGGTAAATTTTATGTTACGTGTTTTTTTTATCAGTTTTCACAAAAGGCAAGGGTGCCTGGCTGGCTTGGTCAGTCAAGAGCATGCAACTCTTGATCTCAGGGTTGTGATTTTTGAGCCTCATGTGCAGTGAGATCCCTTAAGAAAACTCTTTTTAAAAAGCAGAGGGGAAGGCAGAGAGATGGTTCCAAAAGGTTCAGCTTGCACAGGAGTCTGAGGGTGAAGAGTTTATATGGAGAACAGGTATCCTGGTATTCCACCAGGAGTTCTTATCTTAGTTATAAATACTCAGTGGGCTGTTTTGGGGGGGAATAGTTTGATCTTTTTCACTGAAAGTAGAATATAGAGCCTTCTATGGATTAAAAAAAAAAAAAAAAGATCCTTAAATGGTTTTGAGAGATCAGCCCCTCAGACTATATAGTAAGGGAAGTGTTCCTATGGAATTTTGCTGAGCCCTTGTCAGAGATGAGGCCCAGACTAGAAGGGCCCTTGGAAAGTCTATTTGTTCCTGGAAATTTAGATATTATTTTCTAATGGTCTTTAAGAGCCCATCCAGTCTGAAGTACCTGCCTTCATCCCATTAGTCTTGGTATTTTGTAGGGTGAGAGAGGAGCCACTCATAATAGCTTTTCTCCAAGCAGAGTAGTGCCTCTACTTTTAGTTCCAAATCTTCACTTGGCTAATGTAGGATAATAGCAATCTCAGTTTCTTTGGTTTTTGTCATTTAGTCGAAGGCCAAACTTACCCTCCAAAGAATAGTAAACTAATAAATTAATTACCATCATAATGCTATAATTTATTGAGTACTACTATCACATCAGACATTGTGCTAGGCACCTTGCCCATTTAATGTTTCCCCCCCACCCCCCCGCAAACTGCAGTAGAATAAAACATTCCTATTTTATTATTCCCATTTTACAGGTGAAGTTAAAGAAATTAAGTAGCTTGCCCAAGGCCCACGCAGGACACAGCTGGGATTCAAGCTGAGACCTGCCATATACCTAAGCCTAGACCCTGATAATGTTCCATCACCTCCCTAGCCACAGAGAGCTACAACCAGAAGGACTGTGTGGTCTAGTCATTTTATTTCAAATGAAAAGAGGTAAAATACTCCCTTTTTCATCTATTTTACTTATTTAATAGAGTAGATTGTCCAAAGCAGTCTTCCCTAAGTTTTCCTGCTTACTCCTGCTCTTAATAGGAGCACAAGAAAAATACTGGTACCTGACCAGAAAATTATTATTAGAGGATGAAGAATCAATACAGATGTTTACATAGTGATGTGTTCCTCATAGTGTTGACCACCGTTCTTTCCCAGACACAAAAATCTAGGAGTCTTCATTGCATGGGTCACTTACTGAACTGACACACACTTAAATTCCAAAGTTGTTAAATCCAATTTTAAGACTGGAACTGAAGTATTTAATACAGAATAGAAGAAGTCATTTACTTAGAAAAACTGTGAATATATTTTCATCCTACATTTCTCAGAGCAGAGAATACATTTACATTCATTTCCCCCTAATACCTAATGAAAAATAAAGGCCTATTTCTTTTAAAATGCTTAGACTACTCCGTAAAATCAGTATCTGAAAAACTTGCACTATTTGTCCATACTTAAAAACAAATGTTCATGTTTGTTACCACTTCTTAAGAATGAAGGAGCCCTGACTTCTTGCTTCTGTTGTTAATCTGTATCAACGTTAGAAAGAAGGAATAGGCAGGGGTTCCAGGAAGGTGTGGTGACTCTGAATTCGGTTCAGAAGCTGCTGTGCCACAGGTCTGAATTCTGTTTCCCACTGGAGTTTGTGGTAGTTTTTTAGGTCTGGGTCAAAACTGCCATCCAGTGCTAGTTCTTCATCTGTATCCGAAAAATTAAAATCACAGCAATTATTTTGGCATGTAATCCTATTGGTTAAAGTTTAAATTTTGATGGCATAAGTTAAATTCATCCTTGGTCATCTCTAATTCCAGTGTGACACAGATAGGATTTGGGGGTTAAAAATGTGGTTTTTTATAGGAGTTAATTCTTGGGGCACCTGCATAGCTCAGTGTCTAACTCTTGATTTCAGCTCAAGTCATGATGCTCTGGTTTGCGAGATTGAGCCTGGAGTTGGCTCTGCACTGGGCATGAAGCCTGCTTAAGATTCACTCTCTCCCTCTCCCTTTCCCCCACTTGTGCTCTCTAATTAAATAAACAAACTTAAAAATTTTTTTAAATGAAAAGTATAAAAGTAGTGCTTCACCATAAAAAGGACAATAATCTTCTCAAAAAAAAAAAAGTCCTAGATTGAGTTGAGCTCTTATTTCAACTAATCCCCAAGTGTTTATATCCACATCTAAAAGTCAGATCACTATTTCTCTGGAGAAACAAAATATTAATAGTTACTCCTTATCTGCACATTAGAAAAGTGAATTACTTCAGTGGTTGACAGGTATAAAAGGAATCAGGAAATCTTTTCGGAAAGTAACACGGTTGAATTTGACACTTGATTTGAAAATCAATTTTGCTGGCTTTGAAGCAGCCCCCGTGTACTTCCTTGAAAAGCCCCCTGTGCTCTCACCAATAACAGTGACAAGTGAGAGACTTTAAGAATCTGAAGTAGTATTAGAACCCCAAGCGAGTCCATGTATAATGTCGAAAAGCACTAGTTTAAAAAGCAAAATTACAACCTTAATTTGCTTCTTATTCCAAGGGCACCCTGACTTCTGTAAACACTGAAAGTATATCCAACCAAAATAGGAAGATAAACGGCCGCTGAGGTTTCTGTGCCAATATTTTTGCTTGTTTATAGTGGGCCTCACCCCCCAGGTTAAGGGCTTTAGGAAAACGGACTGGCCTGCCGGTCAGAAGACTGGCTCTTCCACCTCCTAGGTCTGCGGCTGAGGCAGACATCATTAAGTCGTAACCACTAAGCCCTAAAATGACCACAAATATTGCTACTTACATAACTTTTTCATAAGGCCAGTTAAAATCCTATTATCAAATGCTTCATTACTGTTTACATCAAATTTTCTGCACTGAGTATTTTCGTGTATCCTGTGTACCTTGGCACTGCTGGTGTTAGTAGTTAGATAAGGAATCCCAGTTTGTACCTCCCCCTCCTCTCCTCCAACCAAGAGGACAGCTATGCAGCTCAGAGATAAGTTCTGAACAGACACAAACACTTCAGCAAGGCACTCCCTGTGAGGCACTCCCGGCCCCTGTAGGCAAACCTGGACCTCCCCACCCACCAGCTCACCAGGGCCTTGAAGAGAGGAGATGGCGTTCTGGGCCTTCAAAGCCCTTATTGGGCTACTTGCAGACAAGAGAAGCCTGAGAGACGGAGAGCTTTCAGATTTCTCCATCCTCTTCCTGCCTACGGTTTTCCAGGTTTTCTGAGCACAAACTCCTGTCAGACAATGAATTCTCTTCTTTAATGCCCTTCTTTTGAAAGAGGCTTAGGGCTGCCGGCTGCCCAGGCACTTGGCAGTTCCTTCCTCTGCACAGGCTTTGGTTGGATTTAGTGGGTTTAGCAAATCTCTATTTGCGTGTTTTAGGGCTTTTTTCAATCTAACGTCAAGACTGTGTTACTTTTCTTGAGGTCTGGCCTATGATTAGTTACTCCACACTCGAACCCTATTAATTTTAAGTTGGTTTAGACAAGATAACAAAAGAGGCCAAACAGCTACAGGTAAGCAAAAAGCAGTCTAAAGTTTGAGAGTAAATACAGCAAATGCATAAGAAAGTGCCCTACGACACTAGGTATTAAATTTTGTAATGGGTAGTCTTTGCAGTAAGAATAGCAGAGGCAAATTCAAGAACAATTTATATCTATGATTTTCAAACCCTTGACTGTGACCTAAAAGATACACACGTCAGGACTATACATTATGACTTACATATTTATTTATAATTAACAACCATTTCACAATAGAATACTTAGTCTTACTGCATGTAATATATTCTGGTATTTTCTTTCTTTGCTACCACTTCATTTTTTTAAAGATGTTGCACACAGGGTGAAAAGCATTGATTCTGATAACCAATCATTCTTAAGCTTCGAATGCTAATTAGAAGCTTCTAATACTAATATTAATACTAATTACTTCTAATACTAGAATTTAAGGGACAGTTTTTAGAAAGGTGTAGAAAGGAGTAAAGAACCCAAAATAATACATTTCTCAGTCATCATTAGATCATGATCTCTGTTGTAGTTTAAGTATCCTGTTTCCCCTTTAATGTGATCCTTTAACTTGAACTCTGGACCTCACTCTATCTCTGGTCTCATAACCTGGATGCTAAGTTGCACATACTTTAGGATGAACATAAAATAACCTGTGTTCTTCACGTTAATAATAAACTGCACACACTGATCACCAGTTACCAGCTCTTTTGGGAGAAGCTCATGGTAGAATTGTATGCCAGACTAGTGTGCATCACTGAAGATAAACATCAAGACAAACACACTACTGATGAGTTTATAAAAAGTGACCGCAATACATCAGAATATTTTACACAACATTCTTTTTAAGCTACTTTCCAAAAAGAACGTCAACATCCCAATGTCCTAACCATGTTGAGGACCATTACTTTCTTTTTTTGTTTTTCCTCAGTCACCCATCAAAAAAAAAAAAAAAAAAAGTTGGCTAACTTCTATTACTATACAAATTAACTGCCTGGTCATTATTTCTAAAAACAGTGCATACTTCAATGTGGGGCTTTGTGATTTAATAGCTCATCCTGTTTTCAAAATGGTCAGCTTTTTAGCTATCTTTGTGAAATAATTGGAATGCAAGTACACTCTCACTCACCTTTCCATATAAATTGCTGTGTCCCAGCTGGTCAGACATAGCTACAGCCCTGTCAGAGGTAAGGGTCTGAGGCTAGTACTGCACAAGGAAAAACCAGGGAAGAGCCCAGCCCTCAGAATTTGTAAGGAGGGCCTCATGATCACGTGAGAAATCCATGACACACTGTGACTCCCTGATCAAATGTGTTTATTTTTGCTATCCATGCCACAGCCTCCTTCCACGGTTTAGGGTGAGGATTTAGAAAGTTAGCCAATCAGGGTGCCTGACTGGCTCAGTCTGTTAAACATCTGACTCTTGATCTTGGCTCAGGTCATGATCTTCTGGCTCTGGGGACCCAGGCCCCGCATTTGGCTCTGTACTGACAGAATAGAGCCTGCTCAGGATTCTCTCTCTCTCCTTCTCTCTCTGCCCCTCCCCTGCTCATGCTCACACTGGCTGGCTGTCTCTCTCTCTCTCTCTCTCTCTCTCACACACACAGACACAGACACACACACACACACAGTAAATAAACTTAAAAAGGAAAGAAAGCCAACCTACAGGCATCTATCAAGGATCTACTTGGTATGAGGCAATATGGTTTCCCTTAGGCTCAGTTGGAGTGGGGAAACAAGATAAAAGTTACAAAACAGTAACACAGGGGAAGTTATGAGTTCATGATAGCTATTTAAGAAGTACAGATTTCTTATGACTCAACTGTGGGCTTGAAAAGGTGTGGGAGAAGGGTCTGCACAGGGATGAGCAGCACCTGGCTAGGCAGGCAAGGGAGAGGCACATGCAAAGGCTCAGAGGTTGGGGAAGCACAAGGAGAAACCTGACCTGGTTCTAAGAGAAGGTTAAGGGAGGGGCTACTAGAATGAAAAACTGCACTCTGCTGAGAAGCTGGCTGTGCCCACATCGGGCTCCAGGAGGCTGGCCCTTATGTGGGGGTGCCTGGGTGGCTTGGTAAAGCATTCGACTTTGGCTCAGGTCATGATCTCGTGGGTTCGTGAGTTCAGCCCCGTGTGGGCTCTGTGCTGACAGCTCAGAGCCTAGAAACTGCTTCGGATTCTGTGTCTACGTCTCTCTCTGCCCCTCCCCTGCCCTCTTTCTCAAAAATGAATAAACTTCAAAATAAAATGTTTTAATTAAAAAAAAATTCAAAGGGGCCCATATGCAACATGGCCCCACCATTTTCTTATTTAAGGTTGACCACCCTGGACCTACGTGCTGAAGGAAGCCACAGGCAGGCTGTGGTGCAGGCAGCTGATGCCTAAGCTCTGAAAGCCCTGCACCCCAAGGGAGGGATTCAGCAAACCATCCACACCTCTTCCCCAAATGGGAGACACATAGAAAGGTGTGCCAACAACAGAGGACGTGCATGCTGAAGGCAGCAGTAAGAAGCCTTGAGAGAGTGGAAGCCATGACCGAGCAGGAGCCTCCGGGGACATTTTGCATCACAGCAGAGGCCGAGCAGATGATGGCCTACCACTGAAGGGGTCACTCAGGGCCTCTGGGTTTCATCTGGAACCACCTTTCAGGTCCTGAGAGCCCCTCCAGCAGGCTTAGGGCAATGTGCTCATTTCCTGGCTTCCTTCTTCCCTATGCATCCTTTCCTAAACTCCTTCATTGACCATGTGGGGATGGTCAAGCCCCGACTGCAGAGCAAATTCACCTGTAGAACTTTGAAAAAAAATGCAGACAACTAGCCTCACCCCAGAGCTCCTAAATGAGCATTTCCGGGGAAGGGGCCAGGACGAGTAAGTGCTTTTAAATTCCACACCTGATTCCAATGTTCTGCCCACCTTGAGAACAGAATTAAGACAAGTTGAACACGGCACTCTGCTCCTGGCAACCTGAAAAGCTTAGCGTTCACAGAGCAAATGGTGAACCTCAAGGATTTAAAATCGTGTTCTTTTTTTCTTATTCCTACACCCACTAAATTATATTTACTTGGAAAGAGCAAATTTCACATCAACCTAACAGTCCTGATTCTTCCAAATAACTTCTGGTTCTGAGTTCCTGTTTAATAACATTGTTATAACGGTTTTCAAAGCACTTTCACAGCCCTGATTTGAGGACTTGTGTGTCCGGCACTGTGTATCAGCTCTGTGTACAATGTCTTCTCCTTTATCATTCTAACAACTCTGCAAAGTAGCCAATTGTCCCTAGCTTACAGATGAAAAAATACCAGTTCAGGGAGGTTACGCCCAACATTAAAAACTTATATGTGACAAAAGCAAGGACTTAACTGTCTGCCTAAGGGCCACGTGGTCTTTCCCTTATACGCTCAGATGCTTAGTTGATCCTCACTAGGCCCTGGACCAGGGCAAGGGTTATCATGTCCCCATCTCAGAAATGCAAAGACAGGTCCTGAAATTCTCTTGTCGAATCACACCACGAGAGAACACCAGCATTGGAATTGGCTTCTGAGTCACAACACAGTGGCTGGACAATGGTACAGACATGACCTCCATTTTGGGAAAAAGGATTATTGAAAAATTCATTTACTTATTCAAATCATTGTTTTTAGACCTAACCCCAGAATGAGAAAAATTCCCCTAAAAAACCTTTTTTTTTTTTTAATGTAAGAAACTATCCTCTTTCCTTTGGTTTGTATCAGTGATTTCTTCCCTTTCAGTGGTCTGAACCCCACTGCAATGTCAAATAGTTTCACAGACTCTGCTCCACATGATAATTAATATAGCTGCTAATTAAAATGTACAGATCCATTAAAACCATGACTTAATCGAGAGTAGCTTTTAGCCATATTTTATCAATTCCAACAATGTTATATATTTTTAAACAACAGCAATAATTTGTGCTGAGATCTGGTACTTAGGCAGTTTATAAAGAAATGCAAAAAGGGGAGGGGGAAGTGGATCAGAAGATACTTAACAGAAGACCATGGGGGAGGGGAAGGGGAAAAAATAATTACAGGGAGGGAGGCAGGCAAACCGTAAGAGACTCAAATAACTGAGAACAAACTGAGGGTTGACAGGGGTTGGGGAGAGGGGAAAATGGGTGATGGGCATGGAGGAGGGCACTTATTGGGATGAGCACTGGGTGTTGTACGGGAACCAATTTAACAATAAACTGTATTTAAAAAAAGAAGAAAAGCAAAAACCACAGAAGAAATCATGACAGTATGCAGTGAGGTAGAGTCCTCGTGTCCCCACTGTAAATAACATCCTGCATCTTCCCAGATATTTCCAAACTTACACAGCTACTCCAACACATACTAATCTTTACCCATGCTGGTCACAGAAAAGATTTCTCCTACTCTGATAAAACTCATGACTCACAGTCTGGAGTCTTACCTAAAAATGATGGCAGCAGGACTAACAGCGTGTTGGTGTCTTCATCTCCAAAACATGATGAAGCGTTGGTGATATTTTCACTGAAGTTCCATAAAGTTTTGCAAACCAAGCAGCCCAGCTGCCAGTCAGTGGGACCAAAATGTCTTAAACAATCTACCAACCTGAGTCAATGAAAGTCAGATTAAGAAGTTATTAGAGGGGAGCCTGAGTGGCTCAATCGGTTAAGCTTCGGACTCTTGGTTTCAGCTCAGGTCATGATCTCAGGGTGCAAAATTTGCTTGGGATTCTCTCTCTCTCCCTCGGTCTCCGCCCCTTCCCCACTGGAGCTGTCTCTGTCCCTCTCAAAATAAATAAACTTAGAAAATTTTGTTTAAGTTATTGGTCAGAATCTCTTTAATTTTTTGTATTTTTAGCCTAGTGATGATGATCCGGTATTCTTTAATATGTATTATATGTAATTCAGTGATTATTTTTTTAACATTTCACATCTATAAACTTAAGTAGCTACAAGGTAGCAATAACCTACTTCTGAATTGTTTTAAGGGGCCAGTGGCACCTAAATTCCCTCTTCAGCCATAGCTTGGCAGTTCCAAATGCTGAAATACCTCCACCCCAGAAGAGTGACGAGACGGGCCCAAGCTCCCTGGGAAACTATTCCCTTTGAAATCTGAGAGTCGGGACTCCATGCCTTGAAACTTACTTTTTAATGCCACCTCCTTCTTTTAGAATGACACGCTTGTCTTTATCCACAGTGAGATTTAGGAGAACACCACAGGCAGAAAAGCAAATATCCTGATGCTTAGCATCCAGCAGTGCGATCATGAACTTGTGTACTGGGAGGGCAGAGAACAAACGTGGACCAATAAAGCTCAGGGTTCCCAGCTGTACCTTAGTTTATAAATGGCAAAGGGGGAAATGGGGAGTGGCTTGAAAAACCGGAAACTCCGCTAAGGACTTAATCCATTCTTCCGAAGGCTTTACTCATGCCCAGCTGTGGGTTTGCCAACATCCACTGCATCTAGAACCTGCACCCCAGCCCTTAGGTCCTTGGTACCCCAGTAGTGGTGTATCTGACCCAGGCAGCAGCTCCCTCTTCAGGGCAATGATATAGTCCCTTCCAGTTGCTGGGGGGGTGGGGGGGGGGAAAAATCACAAATTCCAACCACACAGGTGACATTCATCTCTAACATCTGATTCTTCTCAAGGGCACTTTTGAACGTTTGCAGCAATTTTCTTTAAATACACAACTCCGGGGGCACCTGGGAGGCTCAGTCAGTTAAGCATCCGACTTGGGCACAGATCATGAGCTCACGGTTCCTGAGTTCAAGCTCTGCATCAGGATGTCAGTGCAGAGCCTGCTTCAGACCCTCTGTCCCTGTCTCTCTCTGCCCCTCTCCCCGCTGGTGTTCTTTCTCTCTCTCTCTCTCAAAAAAAAAAAATTCTTTCAAAAAATTAAATACAGAACCCCAAGGGAGAGTAGGCTCCTGTTGAGATTTTCTCTAAAGTCTTCTAGGACTTGTAAAAGAAGAATTGCTCAGATGGCTGGAAACTGGCCTGTAGCAAGGCAGGACTTCCGGGGTGGGGGAGGGCAGCTCAAATCAAGACAGGCTCCCCACCTCTAGGAACCATTTTCCCTTACTTCTAGGAAATGGAACTATCTGTTCTGTGTTCTTATACCCCCAGCAGGGGTTGGGCAATGGGTTGGGGAAAGTTGGATAAAGTGTGTGTTCTGCCTTCTCTCTGCCACCTGAGAGGTGGCCATCTTGTTCTGACTTTGGTCTCATTGATGAGTCAGACACATACATGTGTGTGTTTAAGAGTCTAAAGAATGTGCACCAAATGTTAACAGTTATCTCTGGGGGAGTGAGATGATGGGTGACCGTTTGCTGCTGCTACTTTTTCCCCCTAATAGCTGTACTACCTAAATTTGCTATCATGGATAATTAGGAACTTTTAGGTATTATACTTACATGAAATATTTGAGACGTATAGAGGATGGTTATCTTGTGTACCTGGCACCCAGCTTAAGAAATAAAATGTTACAGGAGTGCCTGTGTGGCTCAGTCAGTTTAGCATCTGACTTTTTTTTTTTTTTTAATGTTTATTTTTGAGAGACAGAGAGGCAGAGCATGAGCAGAGGGGGAACACAGAGAAAGGGAGACACAGAATGTGAAGCCGGCCCCAGGCTCTGAGCTGTCGGCACAGAGCCCGACCCAGGTTCTGAACTCATGAACTGCAAGATCATGACCTGAGCCAGAACAGGAGCCAAAGCTGAGGCCTAATGAACTGAGCCACTGAGGTACCCCTGGACATTTTTCTAAGTTTATTTATTTATTTAGAGAGGAAGAGCATGAGTGGGGGAGGGAGGGGGAAGGGCAGAGAGAGAGAGAATCCCAAGCAGGCTGTCAGCACAGAGTGGGACTCAGGGCTCTATTCCACAAACCCATGAGACGGTGACCTGAGCCGAAATCAAGAGTCAGATGCTTAACTGACGGAGCCCCCCAGGTGCCCGAAGTGACTGACTCTTGATTTCACCTCAGGTCATGCTCTCATGGTTCTTGGAATTAAGCCCTGAGTCAGGTTCCTCAGATGGCAGCACAGAACCTGCCTGGAATTCTCTGTCTCCCTCTCTCTTCCCCTCCCCACCTCAAAATAAAAAAATAAACTTAAAAAAAAAAGTTGCAGATCCAGTTTTATATCTTCGGGCCTCCCTTCCCCTCCAAAGGTGACTTCTGTCTTAAATATGGAGTTTATAATTTCCAAATGCCATTTGTACCTTTATACCATTACTATACAAGTACATTACATAAACAATACTCGAGATTGTTATGCATATTCTAAAACCTATATTAACGGCATTGTTCTCTATATACCTCGAACCCCTAGCTGTTTTGCTCCTGTATTACATGGTTGAGGCTGATCTACGTTGATCCATAAACCTCTAGTTCACTTATTTTAATTGGTGTAGAACTTTTTGTTGCATGAACATATCATAATGTATTCACACTTGGGTTTTTTCCATTTGTTGCTATTACAAGTAGGGTTATAATGGACATTCTAGTACTTGAAGGGGAACGGCTCCTGAGTCCATTCTCATGGACAGTAATGATGACTATAAATTATTTGTTTCCCTTATACACACACACACACACACACACACACACACACACCACTCTCAGAAGTCGAAGGACCATGCACAAGGGAGAGAGGAACCCTGAGAACACGGGCTCGAGCCATCCTGGCACACTGAGTGGAGAACCTTCCATACAGATAGAATAGCATGTAAAGCACTGCTCATCCCAACGCGGAAACAAGTATCACACCATCGTGACCCAAGCTCTAGTACTGCTTAGCTGTTAAGTGCATGTTGAGGAACACTGAGTATCATTAACTCACCGTTTTTCTGCACAATGAAATCACAGATGTCGTGGTCCTGGGAGAGATTGCCAAAAACACGCACAGCCTCAAGGATTCCATCCATGTTATTACTCACAAGGAGCTTTATGAGCACTGGGTTTGGGGACCAGAGAAATAAAACCAGTGAATTTAAGTTTTCATTTAAAGGCTATTATGCTCCAGTATCTCACTAAATACCGATAACTCAAAAATCGAAAGTGGTGATAAAATACAAACTATAGGAGACTTAAGCAAGAACTCGGACACTAACTTTTCCCCATATTCCAATTTCTTAGAATTAATCAGCCTCTTTGATTTAATGAATGCCACCAGGTCTGTGTTTAGCTGATAAAGTCAAAATGTTAAACATTCATCTACCCAAATGCAACACTGAACTTACATTCAGCAATATATAGCTTTTTGTCTTGAATTATGGAATTCTTCACTTGGTAGTAAGACAAGTTGTTGATTGTGGCTGTAGTATTGATCACCAGCTCCTCGCAATCCTCAATTGACTTGTATTCTGAAACATGGTGAAGACAAGGGTATCAAACACTCATTCCAGGGGCGGAAACAATGACATCCTTCCTGTAGCAACAGCAGCCCCAGGGACAAGCCACTGTCCCAGGCAAGGACTGTGCAAAGGCACTGTCCGCCGCTTTATTTCCCGGAACTCTTCCTGCATGGAAATGCATCAAACGCAGGGGGCCACTCTGGCCAGGTTTCAGAACACACTAAGCTCAGTCCCTCCAGCCAGGGAGTCCGGACAAATTAGGCTGATCTAGGCCCTGTGTTAGTGGTGAAGTGAAGGCAGCACACCAGCGAGCCAAGCTTCTCTCACCCCTACCTATATGCCATGTTCCTGAGCTCTCCGGGGGCTCCACCCCACAGGTCTGTTCCCCACACTGAATGTGTGCTCAACAGAACAATCCTTAGCGCAAACTCTTCCAAAACTCCTATCGGTGCTGCCCTCCATACATGCAGACTCCGATCACTTCTCACCTCCTCCACTACCTCCTAGCCCATCCCTCACCTCTTAACTGGCTATTCTTCTTCCAGCTTCTTCCCTGAATCCATCCTTAACACCATGATTCTTAACAGTAAATCAGCTAAGGTCACTTGTCTTGCGTGGGCATCAGGCCCTACCTGGGCAGCCCTAGTCTTGACGTCCTCCGGCCTCATTTGCTGTTCCAGCACCCAGGTCCCCAGTGCCAACCACACTGGTCTTGCTGCCTTTTTTTTTTTTTTTTTCAAACATATCAGCATGATCCTGCCTGAATCTATGTTGCTGTTACTCCCTCTGTCTAAAATATGCTGTTTCCAGTTATCCACTTGGTTCACTCCTCACATCCTCCATGCTCTTGGTTAGATGTCACCTTATTGAGCACACATTCCTTACTCACCCTATATAAAACAGCACCCATTATTCTCTTCCCCTTACCTTTCTTTAAAAAAATTTTTTTAATGTTTATTTTTGAGAGAGAGAAAGGGAGAGAGACAGAGCATGAGTGGGGAAGGGACAGAGAGAGGGAGATATAGAATCTGAAGCAGGCTCCAGGCTCCCAGCTGTCAGCGCAGAGCCCCACATGGGGCTTGAACTCATGAACCATGAGATCATGACCTGAGTTGAAGTTGAACACCCAACCGACTGAGCCACCCAGGCACCCCTTCCCTTACCCTACTGTTATCTTCTCCATCACACATATAGTCACCTGACCTGTTAGATGTTATGTTTGTCTTCTAGGCCTAAAATGGAAGCTCCATGAGACTAGGGATGTGTCTATTGTAGTCACTGTTGTGTTCCCAGCACCTAGAACAGAGCCTGGCACATAGGGGTGCTCAATAAATAACTGCTGGGTGCAAGAACGCATGAAGCAATGAACTCTTTACTTAGCACATAAGGCCCTGAGTCATTTTGGCCCTGCCTTCACTCAGCCTCCAGACTCCTCTCCTGGCAGATGCAGAAATGCCAGTTAGGAGGACTGGTTCCTGCTACCCCCACACTGACGACACTAGACCTTGGGCAATGCTTGAGAATCTGTTGTTTTTTTGTCTTTTGCTTGGTAGGACAATTCATTAGCATGCCCAGAAAAAAGAAAAAAGGGGGTGGGGGGAGGATACCTCTTATGTATCACCACCTTCTGTAGGACCACACATTTGGCCAGAAGGAATAGGGACTGGCATCTAGGGCAAGAGAGTAGGCACTCACAGCTGCGAGGCATCTATCATGAACAGCACCAAGCACTTTTTGTGCATTTAGCCCCACAAACATAAGTGGTTCATAATGCTTTAAATGCACATACAAGCATCTGAGCCCATAATAGTTCATACTCAAAAGGTGCATCTGTCTCAGTCAGCTCAGGCCGCCACAACACCACCACAGATTTGGGGCTTAAATAACAGAAATCTATTTTTTCATAGTTTTGGAGGTTGGAAGTCTGGGATCAGGATGCCAGTATGGTTGGGTTCTAGTGAGAACGCTTCCCGGCTTGCAGATGACCGCCTTCTTGCTGTGTCCTCACTTGGTGGAGAGAGAGCAAGAGCAAGCTCTCTGGTGTCTCTTCTTACAAGGTCACTAATCCCATCACGAGGACCCTACCTATATGACCTCGTCTATACCTAATTATCTCCCAAAGGCTCTATCTCCAAATACCATCATACTGAGGACTAGGGCTTCAGCACATGAACCTGGGGGTTGGGGGATACAATTCAGTTCATATTACCCTCTGAAGATCCCATTTTACATAGGAGACCACTGAGGCTGGTAGGAGTTAAATACCTTGCCTGACTTCATAGAATATACATCTGAATCTGGGTCTGACTCATCCATTCTGCCCTTTCCATAGTGTCTTCCTGAGTGCCCACTGGAGCTGACTGGGGCAATAATTTGCTGCCAAAGGGCACGAGAGAACCACAACAGCCCTCTGTAGCTGGTGTGAGAAAGTCTAGAATTTGGAAAGGGCACGAGAGAACCACAACAGCCCTCTGTAGCTGGTATGAGAAAGTCTAGAATTTGGAGCTTGCCACTAAGGTAGAAAATCTCTAAATCTGGGAGTTCCCTGAAAGGATTAGTCCTTATTAGAAACATTTGTGGGGGAGCCACCTGGGTGGCTCAGTTGGTTAAGTGTCCAACTTCAACTCAGGTATGATCTTGTGGTTCATCAGATGGAGGCCCATGTTTGGCTCTGTACTGATAGCTTAGAGCCTGGAGGCTACTTCAGGTTCTGTGTCTCCCTCTCTCTGCCCTGCCCTCACCTAGTACTCTGTCTCTCAAAAATAAACATTCAAAAATTGCTTTTTAATAAATAAATAAAATAAATATAAAAAGGAATATTTTTTTAATTTTAGAAGACCCTCTGCAATGAGACTGGCCTCAAGAGACAAGTCCTGGGGTTCTGTCTCTCAGGCCTCATGTCCCGTGCACACCTTGCGGCTGGCACCTGTCGTCAGCTTCTTGTCTGCACACCTGACATTCCTGCACCATGTGCTCTGAGCTCCTCGAAAGCAGGTACTACATTTTTTTAAAAGGTTATTTATTTTGAGAGAGACAGAGGGAGTGAGCAGGGCAGGGTCAGAGAGAGAAAAGAACAGAGGATCCCAAGCAGGCTCTGCACTGACAGCAGACAGCCCAATGGGGGGCTCAGACTCACAAACTGTGAGATCATGACCTGAGCTGAAGTCAGATGCTCAACCAACTGAGCCACCCCGGGGCCCAACATTTTTTTAAACCTTATTATGTGCTGAAGGTTTGTGTTCCTCTCCAAATTCATAGGTAGAAGCCCCCACCCCCAATGTGACTGAATTTGGAGATAGGGCCTGTGAGGAGGAGGTAAAGGTAAAATGAGGTCATCAGGATGGGGATCCTCATCCAATAGGCTGATGCCCTTACAAGAAGAGGCAGGTAGCATCTAGAAGCCAGAAAGAGCATCTCCACCAAACACCAACCCTGTCGGCTCCTGGACCTTGAGCTTCCAGCCTACAGAACCAAGATAAGATAGATTTCTGTTGTTTAAGCTACACAGTCTGTGGTGGTGTGTTATGGGAACCCTGAGCAGATGAAGATAAACTTCTCTGAGCACATGGCATAGAAGGGATTATGCAGTAAGGACTCAATAATGGATCTACATGAATAGCAGGGGGTGAAGTTCAAAGCATACCCCCAAACATCATTTTCATCAGGTATTAAAGTTTCTTCTACAATGAGTAAATCTTTCACAGAGTCTGGTAAGTGGTAGCTAAGTTGATCACTCTGGATGGCACTTAATTTCTCCGTACACTAGTAGGCAGGGGTGCCTGTGGGAAATGACAAGGCCTATAAAAGTAGAAGGCGGTGCCAGAGACTGATATGCTTCCTCCTCGAATTCATGTGTTGAAGCCCTATGTAACTGTATTTGGAACTACAGCTTTTAAGGGGGGAATTAAGATTAAGTGAGACCATAAGGTGGATTCCTTATCCAATAGGGCCGGTAGCCTTATAAGAAGAAGAAGAAAGGGGCACCTGGGTGGCTCAGTCAGTTAAGCATCCAACTTTGGCTCAGATCATGATCTCATGGTTCCTAAGTTCGAGCCCCACGTGAAGCCTGGAGACTGCTTCAGATTCTGCATCTTCCTCTCTCTCCGACCCTCTCCACTCATGCTCTGTCTCTGTCTCTCTCTCAAAAATAAACATTAAAAAATAATAAATAAAAGAAGAGGAAGGGAGAGAGAGCACGTGCTCTCTGAGCGCACATAGCCAGGAAAGGCTGTGCAAGGAAGGACATAGAGAGAAGGCAGCCATCCTCAAGCCAGGAAGAGAGACCTTACCAGGACCTAACCCTGATGTCACTCTCATCTCAGACTCCCAGCCTCCAGATCTGGGAAGGAAGCAAATCTGCTATTTAAGTCACCCGGTCTACACTGTTTTGTTATGGCAGCCCCAGCAGATGAAGATGGGTGTTGGTACCAGGACAAGTACCTCAAAGTGAGGCAGCAGCTTTGGAAGTGGGGAGTTGGAACAGGGGCTGGAGGAGCCTGAGGTGCATATTAGCAATATGAAATGTTAAAGATGATTCTGGTGAGGGCTCAGAAAGAAAAGAGGAGAGCTGGAGAGAAAAATCCCATCTTTTTTTTTTTCTTAAATGTTTTATTTATTTTTGAGAGAGGGAGAGAGACAGCGCAAGCAGGGGAGGGTCAGAGAGAGAGGGAGACACAGAATCTGAAACAGGCTCCAGGCTCTGAGCTGTCAGCACAGAGCCCGACGCGGGACTCGAACCCATGAACCGTGAGATCATGACCTGAGCCGAAGTCGGACCCTCAACCGACTGAGCCACCCAGGCGCCCCATCCATCTTTTTTTTTTTTAAGTTTTATTTATGTAAGTAATCTCTATACTAGTGTGGGGCTTGAACTCATGATCCCAAGATCAAGAGTCACATGCTCCACCGACTGAGCCAGCCAGGCAGCCCACAGCTTCCATCTTCTTAGAGAACACATCAACAATCGTGAACAGAATGTCAGTAGAAATGTGGACATAAAGGCCATTCTGGTGAAGCCTCAGATGGAAATGAGGAACAGGTTACTAGAAATTACAAGGAAAGGTGACCCTTGTTGTAAGGTGGCAAAGAACGTGGCTGAACTGTGTTTGTTTTCTAGTGTTTGGGGAAAGATAGGACTTGGAAACAACAATATTGGATATTCAGCTGATATTTGTAAGGAAAGCACTTAAGAAGGGGCATTTAATGGCAGGCTTCTCCAGACATGACAGTATGCTGTGATGAGAGAGAGAGATGAATTGAAGAAAGAATTGTTAAGCAGAAAGAACTCGAATTTAAAAATCTGGAAATTTCTCAGCCTATCCACATGACAAAAAGTGAGAAAGCATATGCCGGAGAGAACCCAGTGTGCATTTGGACTCTCATTCAATAAAGAGCTTCTGGGATTATATGAGCAGCAACACTGGCAGTTTGAACCAAACAGGACTGAGATGGGACAAAATGAAGGAAGGCTATCAGACTCCTTGGATGTGACAAGACAGGAAGAGAGAGCTTCTAGGGTGTGAATGTGCCTTTCTCTTCAAAGAGGGTTGAAATGCCCCCAAAGGTGAATCAGAGATCACCAAGGCCACTGCCTCTGTTTCAACAGGCCAGGTCCCTTCACCCCAAAGCCCTGAGGAGGAAGCCAGTCTGCAGAGCCCTGACACCCTGACTGACAGAGATGCGGATGCAGGACCATTGCCACAGTGGGTCTGGAAAGCAAAGCACGAAACCCAAAAGGATTATTTTCAGTCTTAAAATATGATGTAATTTGCCTTGCTAGGTTTTATTTTTGTTATTCTTTAAATATTTTTTAAGTTTATTTATTTATTTTTGAAAGAGAGACAGAGCCCATGCAAGTGGGGGAGGAGGGCAGAGGGGGAGAGAGAGAGAGAGAGAGAGAGAGAGAATCCCAAGCAGGCTCCTTACCTTCAGCAGGGAGCCTGAGGCGGGGCTGGAACCCACACACCATGAGATCATGACCTGAGCTGAAACCAAGAGTCACGCTTAACTGACTGAGCCCCCCAGGCTCAGTTTTAGACTTGCTGGGGAACTGCCACCTTTTCCTTTTTCCCTATTTCTCCCTTTGCCTGTCTATCCTATGCCTGTCCCACCAGTATGTTTCAGAAGCATCTAACATGCCCAGTTTTACAAGATCACAGGAGAGGAATTCTTCCCCAGGATGTATCATATCTTGAGTCTCACCATATCTGATTTAGATAATATTTAAATGAGATGTTGGACCTTAGAGTTGAGGCTGGAATGAGTTAAAACTTTTGG